>CM043714.1:14290955-14608455 GCA_023969325.1 Oryzias curvinotus | reverse complement strand
TATATGCACTAAGCTTTAAGCTGAATGTATAAGCTGTTTAAGCTTAATGTATAAAAAAATACGTAGGGTGGGGGAGGCAAATTTACTGGTCGCGCATGTGCGACTGGATGTAAAATTCAGTCGCACAATCTCAAAATTTGGTCGCAAAATGCGACCATTTGGTCGCAGTCTGGAGCCCTGATGTATATGTATGTATACATGTATATGTACACATATGTTTATATATGTGTGTGTATGTATATATATATATATTTGACAAACCATATGTGCGTGTGTGTGTATATATATATATATATATATATATATACATACATGTATATGTATGTATACATACATATATGCAATATGTATGTGAATGCAGGAGAGCGGAGAGGAAGTGGAGAAAAACAAAGTTAACTGTACATCGCGAAATTTTTAAAGAACAGCAAATGATGTACAGTCATGCAATAGAAAAAGCCAGAACCCTCCTCTATTTTACTCAACAGGCTGAGAGGTTTAGGCATCTCTGGTACCGTACTAAAATGGTTTTATTCCTATCTCACAGATCGAAGTTTTTATGCAAGTATGGATGCTTGCTCCTCAAAGGTCTTTGATATTAACTGTGGGGTCCCCCAAGGTTCAATTCTAGGCCCACTACTTTTTAATCTATATATGCTGCCACTGGGGGACGTCATCAGGAGGCATGGCGTTTGTTTTCATAGCTATGCTGATGACACTCAACTCTACATCGCTGTGTCTCCTGATGATGAAGAGCCAATCAACACACTCTTAAAATGCATTTTAGACATTAAGTCATGGATGGCAGAGAACTTCCTACAGCTAAACCAGGACAAAACAGAGGTTTTAGTGATCGGTTCTGAAGACAAGAGAGAGATAGTTTTATCTAAACTAAAAAATTACAAAACTTCTCAGTGTGTTAGAAACCTGGGTGTCATTTTTGACTCTGAGATGAATTTTATCCCACAAATTAAAAATATCACAAAAACAGGATTTTATCATCTAAAAAATATAGCCAGAGTCCGCCCATTTCTCTCTCTTGCCAGTACAGAGGTGCTAATGCATGCTTTTATTACCAGCAGACTAGATTACTGTAATGCCCTGCTCTCTGGTCTTCCCAGAACAAGAATAGCAAATCTTCAACTGCTGCAAAATTCAGCGGCACGCGTTCTGACGAGGACCAGGGGGCGGGAACACATTACACCGATTTTAAGATCTCTGCATCGGCTCCCTGTGCAATTCAGAATTGATTTTAAAGTTCTTTTACTGGTTTACAAATGTTTTTATGGTCTCGGGCCTTCATATTTATCTGACATGATTTTAAAGTATGAGCCCTCGCGGACCCTGAGGTCCTCTGATACCGGCCTTTTGGTTATTCCAAAAGTTAGAAGTAAAACATACGGCGAGGCTTCATTCAGTTTTTACGGACCTCGCCTGTGGAACAGCCTCCCAGAGAGCCTCAGGGCCGCAGAGACTGTTCATGTTTTTAAAGGAAGGCTTAAGATCTACCTTTTTAATTTAGCTTTTAGTTGAATTTTAGGAATTTATTTGATATTTTAATTTATTTATTCTTTTTACTAGTTTTATTTGTGTATGTAAATACATTTATTTATTTATTCATTTTTTTTATTTTTAAGTCGCTCTTACCATTTCATATGTCTATTAAGGTTTGTGTAGTTATTTGTTTCTTGTTCATGTTTTATATATATTTTAATTTTATTCCTTTTACATTTTATTAAATTCCAGTGTTTTCCTCTGAGGGATCCTCCACATCGGTGACTGACCCTTCTTGGGGAACGGGGTTGCTGCAATGGGACCTCCCGGGTCTGACTATTTTGATCGGATCTGGGGGGTCCTGTGGTAGTGTTCTCCGTGAACTTGGGTTGGGGGGTCGCTGATGTGGACATGTCCCCAAAATATCGTTTCCCCACTTCAGGACAATGCCGGTCTCTACATTCTGTCATTTTATCCCTTTTGTTATTTATTTATTTATTTATTTTAATCGTTGTGTGTGTGTGTGTGTGTGTGTGTGTGTGTGTGTGTGTGGGAGGCGTTTGTTTTTTTCTTTGTTTTTCTTTTTTTTTTGCGGGGGGTGGGGGGTTTGCACTGTCTGTGTTGTCATCTTGTTTTTAAGTTTGATCGTATTTTATGCACAGCACTTGGAGGGACATATGTTGTTGAAAAAGTGCTATATAAATAAAGTTTGATTTGATTTGATGTGTATATGTATGTATACATATATTTGTACACATGCAGCGTTCGAAATACGCGGTTATCCAGTTGTCCGAGACAACCAGATTTCACGGAGGACAACCAAAATGAACCTGATGGTTGTCCGTGTGACAACCTGGTCTTTTATTCAACATTTTGGTAGTTTTGAACTATTTTTCAAGTGGCAAGGGTTAGTTTTTGGCAACCTCTGGATTGAGACGTATGCAGCAAATTCTTTACACTGACGAACGAAGTGCGTGCATGCTAGCGAATCCTTTCTGTTTGTACATCTGCACTGTTCAATAAAGATTTTTCAAATACATGTGTTGTACAGTACCTGGCGCAACTGCTAGAGGTCTCTAAAAACACGTTCAAAATAATCAGCCCTAAATAGAAGATTTAAAACACCATAACTTTCACTCATTACAGAACAGACTGACATTAGCTGAAAAAAACCTTTTTTCCATGGGATTATGATATTCTAAATTTTTTCAACGGTCTTTGCATTTTGTATTCTTTAAGCAACAATTATCATAACCAAAGAAAAAAAGAACCAATATATTCAAATCTGTGTAAACATACTAGTTATAAAGATAGTTTCAGGTTTTTGGCAATACTTTGTGTAACCAGATGCTTCAATATTTAGTAAAATGTTTGTTTTTAATATTTAAAGAGTTTTTAAATGTCCATGATAAGAGGCAGTTGATATTAGATGTATAGAAATAAAGATGTAAGTAGTGACATCTGAGTAGGATTCATTGCTGTTGAATATTGGTATCGAAGGACAACCAAAAATTGGGGAGGACAACCAAGTTTACTTGCCCGGACAAGTAAACAAGTAGACAACTATTTTTTTTCCCTTATTTCTAACACTGCATATGTGTATATATGTGTGTGTATGTATGTATGTGTATATATGTACGTGTGCATATACAGAGAATATATGTGTGTATGTAGAGCTGTGACGGTGTTGGATTTTTGATCACCGCGGTGATGAACCACCAGGGGGCGCGGTGTTGCGGTTAACCGCAGCCCCACCCACACACACACAATAAAAAAACACAAAATCCCCGGCGGCCGCATCAGAAATAAATACAATTACAACGTAGTATTCTTTATTAACAGATAACAATAACAACTAACTACTACATAATTAATGAACTAACTATGTAGGTGTTGTACATTGACTGTGTGTGAGCGCGCTGCGTCGTGTGTAGAACTAGGACAGGGGTCGGCAACCCATGGCTCCGGAGCCAGATGTGGCTCTTTCATCCTTCTGTTGTGGCTCCCTGTGACTTTGGAAAATAATGAGTATTTTATAAAAATTCAAATTTATTTTAGTTTGTTCATTTTTCATGGCATTTCAAAGGTGCTGCTGGCTCTGTGCCTCGTGCCACGTAACAAACAGCTTCCTTGGTGGGCTCGTGCTTGTCGGGCCAGGGCTGCGGAGCTGATAGCAGGAGGACACGCGGGGCGGCTTCAATAAACACTCCGGGTCTGGAGTGGTTTTCTGCCGGGGGCTTGGCGTGGCGCGGAGCGGGGAGCGGCTTTCTGGTTACGGAGAGTTTGCGCCGGTGTTTTGGACTCGCGTGTGCGGTGATGTGTGTTTCAGAGCAGGGGAGCTCGTTGCGTCGGTCGCGATCGACCGGTCATCTTCGGGCACGTGGGGGAGATTGAAGGGGAAGAGAGTGCTTCTTGAAAATCCACCAGCCAATCAAAATCCTCACCGAGAAGTACGGGACTTGATTGACATGCAGGATGGCCAATCAGACATCCTCTGACACATACGTCACTGCAGACGCGAGTTTAAATTCACTCAGCGCAAACTCTTGTCATCAGAACGGCTTTTTCTCCCCGCAGCACATCACGTCCCCGGTAGAAGTCCAGCAACCGGAGTTTATTAAAGCCGCCCCGCGTGTCTCCTCCTGCTATAAGCTCTGCAGTCCGATAAATACGAGCTCATCAAGGAAGCTACGAGAAAGAAGGGGGGGGGGGTGCAGGTGGAGATGGGGGTGTGAGCACGGAGCGGAGGTGTGTGCGTGAAATACATTGTGTGTTCGGAGGACGGAGCACTAAATAAAGAGTAGTCGTCGTTCCCAGAATAACTTTTCTGGAGTCATTTTTAATCCGCTCTGAAGGCTGAGGGTTCGAACAGGGAAGTGAACCCCGAAGGAGAATTGCCTTCAGCTCTGGAGGAAATCTCCCCTGCGCTTCTGACCACGGTTGGAAAGACGCGCAACGAAAGGTTCATCAATACGGAGCGAGCAGCGCCAAAAGCCTCATAATATGCCATGATGCTCCCCACATTGGACCGTTTACAGCAGAGCATGAATACGATGGTTGCTGCTTTCTGTCTTTGTAATAAAACGCCTCATCTGTTAATACAAAAGTATCTTTATGTAAACTCACTGTGTAGTTTTTAATCATCAGTAAATAAACAATAATGTTGAAATAAACATGTAACTAATAAACATGACGATGGAAAGAAAGAAGTACTTTTTTAAAATCTTTTCTGGACCGTGATCTACACTCATGTCCTTGAAAATCGATCGCGATCGACTTAATGAGCACCCTTGATATAATATATACATGCATAATATATATAATGATGTCAAAACGGGTTGTGGCTCCGAGTGCTTTTTTTTTTCATTAGGGGCGGTCCCAAATGGCTCTTTGAGTAAAAAAGGTTGCCGACCCCTGAACTAGGAGGAGGAGCGCACACACGTGTGTTGGGGGTGCGTGTTGATCCTTCTGCAGCGGACAGCTCTCTAGCTGCATGCGAGGCAACATGTAGTGATTTTCATCGCACTTTAACAGCGCGCGTTCATGTTTGGTGTTACAGAGTGACTGAGAACAGTAATAACCCCCCCCCCACAACAAAATCCTCCGGCTGGCGGCTGTGTCGCGCACTTAAGAACGCACGCAGCTTGTAATGAAAATGAATGCAATGGAAATTAATAATTAGAATGCAGTTAATTTGTCGTATTTCCTCGTGAGACGGAAACCTTTGTTGTAGAATGAGTATGCGCTTCTGAAAGCGCGCTCCTGCGTGTGTAAGGGAGCCGCGTGCAGCACAAAGGCAGACAGCGAGAGCGCGTGCGAGACACTGACAGGCGTGGTGGGAGAAAAGGAGAGAATAGTCTGATAGAAAGAAGGAAAGTCTGAACACAGGACTAGCAGAAAAAGTAAATTATCAGCAAAGATGAATGTGTTTAATGTGTTTATTATAGTTCCAATCACGGACCATATGCTGAACTAAAAAATAAAAAAAACGGGGATAAAAGTGCGGTGATGCGGTTATCGTCACAGCCCTATGTGTATGTATGTCTATATGGGTGTGTATGTGTGTATATATATATATATATATATATACATACATACGTATGTATATATACGTGTGTATATATGTGTGTGTGTGTATATATGTATGTATGTCTATCTATTTATACATATGTATGGATGTGTATATATATATATTATATATGTGTGTGTATGTGTATGTATGCATATGTATTAGGGCTGGTCGATATGGCCTAAAAATAAAATCTCTGTTTTTATTTTTCTTTTATTCGATTTTCGGCCCCCCCCTGCCCCCACTTAAGCAGAGGAATAAGTACAAACGGCAGACGTTTTAAAGCAGATTTTGCTGTGATTTAATGAAACGCAAGACAAATGTAACCCCTATTTCTGTTAAGATTAATAAATAAACGATCACAATCTTGGAATCAAAGTCCCAGCTGTGTTTTATGTCACACTTTGTAGTCTAGACTAAAAGGAGACATACATTCACCTTGAGAGTAGCACCATTTTGTAAAGGATTAACAATACAGCTCATATCGTGTGTCTAAAGTTTTAATTAAATGAATAAACCTCGTCTTCTCCACGGTTTACCGTGTATTTGGCAACATGCAAAGCGACTGCTTCAGTGATTGTGCTCCACCATGCCCCTTTCCAAGGGATGGGTATCGAGCCCCGGTATTGAATGAGGCCCGGGGCAACATTCTTCAAGACCGCAATATCCGAAAGATCTGACCTCAACGGTTCTGCTAATGGGACTGGAGAAGTCGCATTTTTTGTGTCCCACAAGATGTAAACTAGAGCTATGACGGTGTGGGATTTTTAATCACCGCGCTGATGAAGCAGCAGGAGTCACTTTCAACCACACCCACCCCCACCCGCCGCATTGGAAATTAATACAATTCATAATTACAATGCAGTATTCGTTATTAATAAATGACAGTAACAACTAACTACCAACTATCTAACTAATGAACTAACTGTATAGGTGTTGTAGAATGAGTGTGTGTTTGTGTCAGCACGCTGCGTGTGGAAGGAGCGTGTGGTGTGTGAGATTGAGTGAGAGCATAAGGGCGCGCGTTTGAGTTATGAAGTGAAGGAGAACAGTTATAAAAAGGTTCCCCCAGGTGTTGGAATAGGTTTGTGGTGCTGCTGCCTTTGACTGCGATAGGCTGTAGGTAAATGTTGCAGCGTGGGGTCTCTTCCTCCACGTCTGTGGCAGCAAACCCATACCAGTTCCAAACAACAGATGATTTTATTCCTTTCTTGGGAACAAACTTCCCACCTTCACCGGTAGCCATGTTGTTGCTTGCTGTTTCGTGTGGGCTATGATCTTGTTGTTTGTTGCTTGCCATACCGCCGTATGAAACTAACGCTACAGAAGCTCTGGGGAGTCAAAAATGCGCCATTACACAAAAACTCGATATAGTTATTTTTTAAATCGCCCGTAAGAAAAACATTCAAATTACAGTAATTCATTCAATCAATTTTTTTTTTTTTTTTGTCCAGGCCTAGTAAATTTATATGCATATATGGTTTGTCAAGTTGACCTCTGTCATTTTTGTCTTACAGAGCAAATCCCAGGAGCCAGTACCACCTCCTGCCCCTGCAGGGACCGAGTTGGTTGGTAGAGGCAGACAGAAAGGTGCTCCAGGAGCATTTTCCACAGATGGTAAACAGGACATTTTTGTAATTAAAATTAAAATAAAAAAGAATTTTAAAATTATATTTCAAGTTTAAAATTGGCCTTTGCAGTGGTTGAAACATAATTTTATAACAGATTCATTGTGGCAAAAAATGGGTTTTTAAAATGTTGCTGTGTGCTTGAAATTGAAGTCGATGAATGCATAAATTACTAATGCAAAACCTGAAATTCCTAGCTTAAACCTAGCATGATGTATTTGTTTATGCTGAAATAAATTTGTCATTAAATGTTCAATTTCTATAGTTATTGTCCAAAAAGGTCTATTTTTGTCTAAATAAAGACGTTTTAGGTGGATATTTGGAAGTGAAACTAAACGTTGTTGTGTTTTAGGAATGGTTTCCTTTGGTAAATTTAAGATTTAATAAAAACTGTATCCTGAGTCAACAAGTTATAAAATGTCACTTTTTCTAACCAATCTAACTCTTTTTAATGTATCTTGCTAGCTCTTCTACAGATTTCAGCTGGCTTTCAGCAGATTAAACTTGGAGAAAGAGGTGGACATCGACGGGATTTTAATGATTTTGGAATTAACACCAGACAGTTGATGGAGCATGTTAAGGAGTCCAAGTGTGGTCTGTTACTTTAAATGTTTAAGCAAAAACATATTATCTGTAAGTTTGTGGAGCTGTGTATTAACTTCTCAAAATGTTCTGAATGTTTTCACAGGAACATCTGGATCTCCCATTCAGTTGACAGCAAACTTCTATCGAATCCTGTCCCGACCTCAGTGGGTTCTGTATCAGTATCATGTGGATTTTAAACCACCAATGGAGTCCCGGCGTCTTCGAACTGCCCTTCTCTATCGTCATGCTGAAGTAATTGGGGACGCTCGGACCTTCGATGGAGCGTTGCTCATTTTGCCGCGCAGACTGCATTGCAAGGTGCAAACAAATGTTTATAATGCTATTTTTTATAGACTTCATTTTTGCGTTAGAACGTGGATAAAAGAAAACATTTTTGCATTAAGTTTGACTCCGGGAGCCACCGTACCAGCATTTTTCACCGTTTTCCAAGGTCAAAGTATTTATATAAAATTTGCATCAGCAATCCTACATTTCCTGGGTTTGACTTTAGGTGATATATACTTTTGTCTTTATCTGCACTTAAAGAAAAGATTTTAATATATTTAGACATCTCCTGTAATGTGCTCTTTGTTATTCTAGTTTTCCAGCCCAGTGGCCTTTTTAGACTGATTTTGTGATTTCTCGTAACAAAATGTTCATTGTGTTTAAGGAAACAGTGCTGTACAGTGAAACCAAGAGTGGTGAGAAGGTCCTGATAACTGTCACCCTAACAAATGAACTGCCGCCAACATCACCAGTCTGTATTCAGTTCTACAACATCCTCTTCAAAAGGTAGGTCTTCTCATTTCTGTCTGTTTTTGTTTATTTACTTAGTTTTTGGGAATTAAGATACAGAATAGGGACTGAAAGAAGTAAAAGATCTCATTAACCCTCTGCTGCATAGCGTTGCTTCAAGGCATGCCCATTTGAATTAAAATAACTTTTTTTAAGTCATATTACTGTCCTATAGAATGATGAGTTGAAAGTGTTGTGACTTTATGTATGGTTGGAGGGGGTCAATTTTACGATTGGAAGGGACCCCAAAGCTACCCAAAAATACCGTATTTTCCGGACTATAAGTCGCTGCGGAGTATAAGTCGCACCAGCCCAAAAATACATTATAAAGTTGTCAGATTTGACAAAATCTGAGACCAAGAACTAATAACTTGCACAACCTCATATGACACAATCGTAGCAGACTGTTTATCTCATAATTTCACAGTAATTCTTTCTCATACTTATTTATTTATTCCTTTCATGAAGCATCATTGGCCAACTAATACTCTGTTTTCATCCTGTATTTGTAGAAACAGTTGTCATCTTTATTGCATTTCTGAATATGAAATCATTGGAAAATAGAATATTATGTTGTTAGCCTTCAAGATCTTACTGTAAAAAAAAGTTTGCTGATTCTCTGAGTCACTTAACATACTCTTAACAATTAACATACCTCATACATCAAATTGACCCAGGAACATCATCTCTGTTCCTCACAAATGAACATAACAGGAGGGTTAACAATGTATTTACTTCAATTTATTTCGAATATAAGTCGCTGCGGAGTATAAGTTGCACCCCTTGCCAAACTATGAAAAAAAGGACGACTTATAGTCCGGAAAATATGGTAGGTTAAAATATTTTTTTCTCCAAAAATGGAAAAGTCATGCTGTAGAAGGTTTTTAAGAAGATATCGCTTACAAAGTTTGTCTTTTACAGGGTCTTGAGACTTCTGGAAATGCAACAGATCGGACGCAACTACTACAATCCTAACAATCCACTCAACATTCCAGAACACAAGTACAGCATTTTTTTAAGCCTTACAAGTTCTAAGATAAAAAAACCTCTTATTTTCTGTCAAAGCATTTAGCGAACCTTAAATCATGCCTTTTGTTTTTTAATTTTGTCTTCATGGTTGTTCACCTAGGCGAAAAAACCTTTTTCCACATTTACACAGCATTCTTAATTAGAATGCAAATGATATGTTTCCTATGAGTTTTTGAAATAGGCAATGCAAATGACAGTCTGCATCATTTTCAAGACCCAAACTGTTGGGCTGCATTCACACTGGACACAATTTGCAGGTCAGGGGTGTAGAGTTTCAATGTTAAGCCAATGTAGCGATCTGAGGTCCTGCAACTCGATTCGAGCGTCAGCCTGGCAGCAGCGCGTTTTGAGTTGTGCAATGCGATTTGGGTGTCAGACGCAGCGATGACTGACTGACATCATGATAGTGTCTCTCTATCATGATGTCTGTCAGCAATCACGATGGACAATGGTATCGTCCATCGGCACAACCCTAGTTTAAACATTTACTATATATGTCCTCCATCATGAGAAAAATGCCACATGAACATATTAAAAACTCCAAAAAGATTTTATCCAAGTGGCTCTTTAAGATTACCAATTTCATTTTTATATGTAGTGTCTTTGGGACTCTGCAGAGTTTACTTGAAAGTCTGTGGTCCAAACCTGCATGAGTCCAAAGTTCTCCAAAATAACATATAATTTAAAACATGCTGAAACCATCACGCTAAGGAAACAACTGATGGGACTGCTAAAGCCAAAACTAAAATCACTGTTTCAGTCTAGGACTAAGCAGGGGTGTCTAACTCATTTTCACAGAGGGCCACATCAGCATAGTGTCTGGCCTCAAAGGGCCAGATATAACTTATACATGTAACTAAATATAATGAAAATAAATGTAACTACTTAATGTTAAATAGCTTATTATTTATTTATTATAACTATTTAAAGTGACAATTACAAGCCTTGAGTTTGACAAATGTGGACTAAAGGATTAAAAATGCTGGTGTTCCTAAAGGCAGTCCAAAAAAATAGTTAAACACGTGTTATAGCAATTTTTCATGACTAAGGTGATAAGATGAGTTGTTTTGCTTTGTATAGCCTAACCATCTGGCCAGGCTACTCTACCACCATCTTGCAGTATGAGTCATCCATCATGTTGTGCACGGACGTGAGTCACAAGGTGCTGCGCAGTGAGACTGTGTTGGACTTCATGGTCAACCTGCGGCAGAAGTGTGGAAATCAACGCTTCCCTGACGCCTGTGCCAAGGAGCTCATTGGACTCATTGTTCTCACAAAGTAAAGCCATACATGGGGATGGTCCTTTCTTATTTCTTCTCCTTTTTTTTTGGTGTTTAAAATGACCAAAGAAAACTATTTTGATGGCTTACAATTACTCCATATTTTAGGTACAACAATAAAACCTATCGGATTGATGATATTGCTTGGGATCACACCCCCAAGAACACCTTCACGAGGGGAGACACGGAAATTTCATTCATGAACTACTACAAGACGGTAAGTGGCCGAGCATGCCTTGAACAAATGTGACACAATTTCTGTTCCAAAGATCCTTTTTATGCCAGTTGGAAGAGACTGAATTAGTTAAAGAAAAAGAAAAAAAGGTTCTTAAAAAAATCGTACCACATTTTCACTTCTATAGGGCGCACCTAAAATTTCTCCAAAATGTACGGAGCGCCCTATGGTGCAGTGCGCCTAATGTATTGAAGTTCAGTTTAAACTGCAAGCCATCAGCTACGTGGAGGAACATGGGAATAGAGCAGCAGCAAGTCAACATCAATGAATCAAAGGTACGGAAGTGGAGGAAGCAACAAGATGACCTGCTGTAATTAAAGAAGACTAAACAGTTTACGAGGGAACAAAGCGAGATGGCCACAGTAAGAGGACAAACTCGAACAGGGGGTTGTTGAACAGAGAGCAGCGAGTAGAAGTGTCTCGACGGTCACTATTTGAATGAAGACAATGGCGCTAACTAGCGGCATAAACATCAGGGAATTTAGAGGTGGTGTTTTTGCTTTATGATAAGACGAAATCTCTTTATCCGCACACGGACTACTGTCTCGCAGCAACTGCCAAAAAATAACATAGAAAAGCTGGCCTCTTTCTGCACATGCTGCAAAAACAAGATCAATGAAAAGAAGATCCGGCCAGAGCACATCATCAACATGGACGAGGTTCCACTCACTTTATATTCCTGTGAACCGCACTGTGGAGCAGACTGGAACCAGTACGGTGAATACATGCACCACAGGCAATGAGAAGTCATCCTTCACTGTAGTTCTCACATGCCAGGCTAATGGCCAGAAACTTCCAGCCATGGTTTTTTTTCTAGAAGACCTTGCCAAAAGAAAACTTTCCAGCCTGTGTCTTCATTAAAGCTAACCCGAATGGATGGATGAAGAAAAGATGAGTGAGTGGCTGAGAGAAATTTACGTCAAGAGACGGGCCACTTTTTTCACACAGCTCCGTTTTTATTGATCTACGACTCCATGCGCGCCCATATCACCGACGGTGTCAAAAATAAAGTGAAACGGACTAATTCAGTGCTTGCCGTCATTCCAGGGGGATTGACTAAAAAACTCCAGCCGCTAGATATTGTTGTCAACAGGGTGTTCAAAACCAAGTTGCAAACTGCGTGGGAACAGTGAATGACAGAAGGCGAACACACCTTTACCAAGACAGAGAGACTGCGCCGGGCAACATGCGCCACAATTTGCCAATGGATCGTGGATGCCTGGACTGATTTACAACGGCGACACTGACTCAGATAATGACGACTTTGACAAGACGGAACCAGGCACGTTGGATGCCGTACTCGCCTAACTGTACAACTCGGACACTGAAGAGGAAGGATTTGTGGATGAGGACTAAACTGAAAAAGTGAGCTTGAAGTGTTTCTTTCACGTGTTTACAACTGAACGAGGCTGGAAGATATAGATGTGAATATGGACATAAACGTTTGAACAACATTGAGTTATTGTTAAATTATTGTTGCTTTGCACCATTTCAAGAGATTGCTATATTGTAATTGGGCTAACTTATTTTGGGAGTGAAGGTTTGTTTGTATTCTAATAATAAAGTTTGATAGACTGACTCATCAGACTTTTGTTGACATTCCTTTTAGCGCAGCACCATCTAGTGGATGCATAACGCTACAGCAGCCACCACAGTTGTTTAAATTCAATGGGCCTTATGATGTTGTGCACTCAATATATGAAAGAAGTTTTAAAATATGCCATTCTTTGAAGGTGGACCCTAGAATCTAGTGTGCCCTATGGTTGTGAAAATACTATATATTTTGAGTTTAATTGTTTTTTAAATGTTAAGTTGTTTTGTTTAATTTCTACATTGATTTTTTTTGTTTTGACTTGGTTAGGTTTTTTTTGTAAATTTGAAACTTTTTTCACACATGAAGAACATTTAATTTCATTTAGGATAATGCATGTGGACAAATACCATAGTAACCTATTTTACAGTGCTTTATATTGAAGCCCTTTACTTTTTTTATTTTTTGATGTTTTGAATTTAAGTTTTCATTAGTTAAACACAGAAAATGAGAGCTCATTCGAGTTGTTCATGTTAGTAGTGTCAAACATGAAAATGAAACGACAGGTGTGAGGACGTTGTTTTTCCTTTTGTCATTAAAACCTCTGGTTTCTTCCATAGCAATATGGGTTGGACATCACTGATGTAAACCAGGTCCTGCTGGTTAGCCATGTGAAGAAGAGGACTGGTCCCGGTGGAGGCCCCCCTCTTGGGCCAGCGATGCTCATCCCTGAACTCTGCTACCTGACAGGTCCAGTCTAATTGTTTATGGCTTTATAACTGTATATTTTGGACTATGAGGCACATTAAGTAAAACAACAGATAAGTCTAGTTTTTTCCACTTATTCACAATAACTGTCAACATCGTTGTAACACATAAAATTGCTGTTCAGCGTTGATTTCAGCCTTTATGAAAGCTCAGAGAACATACTTTTGCTTAGTGGCATAACTATCTCAGTGGTGCCTTCTGGTATTGGTGAATGTGTATTTGCCTTCCATTAGCCAGCGCTCCCCAGCTTGCAGTTTAATAATAATGGACCTGTTGACACTGATATGTAGCGGTTGGTGTTCTTTGGTTAATCACTCAGAATGATGGCACTTTACTCCACTTGGATTTTGACAGCTTCAGCGAGCTGAATGCACTCGGAGTGCGGTTTTTTATTGTTTTAGAACAGCTGAAAGTTCTTTTGTTTTTTTATTTTGATTTATTTTTCTGGTGTTAATGTCTTCATTTTCAGTTTCATGTGTGATTTCATATGAATTTAATCCAGTTTTTTTTTGTTTTTTTTTCTGAAAATGCTTTAATTTACATCCTGTATGAATTAAATAGTGAGACTCGATAAAGGACTCATGTCTTTCAGGTTTGACTGATAAAATGCGAAATGACTTCACTATCATGAGGGACCTGAGCGAGAACACCAGACTGAGCCCTGATAAGAGAATAAGTCGTCTCAGTGGATTTATTGAAGACATTTGTGGGTGAGCTCATGATCACATTCTACCTGAGCTTGAATGACTAATAAATGTGTGATGTTCTCTGAAATATTTTGTACATATAAATTGTAAATATAAAAGTAATTGTGGTTTCTCTGAAGACTAAGCTATTTTATGGACAAACTGGAGAACTGCATTTAGTGATGAATCTCTGAAAGCTCAAAGACATAACCTAGTAAAGGAAGATTCAGGGATTTGATTGATCAACTGCATTTTATATGAAAGATCAGTTGAATCAGTTTTGAGTCGTCTGTTTTTATGCAAGCCCCAACTATGAAGTGCCAGATTTCTCTTCAAGAAAAATATGCTCAGTCAACACCTAAACATTTCGTTACAAAAACAATTGTGCTAACAGGGCAAATGTACGTAGTTTGAATCTTTACTGCCTCAGAAAACCCTAAGAGAGAATGTTATCTGTTATGTCACGCTAAATTGCTTACGGAACTGTTTGCTGGAGAAAACAACCTGCTGCGCCCGTCTATGACTTTCCGTTTTAAAACATATATTGTATATTATTCTTAAACTTCCTGAATACTGTCTTGTGTTACACTGATTTGTGATGCGAGTGTTCCATTTCCTCACACGATTTAACAGGAATGCTGGTGTGCAAGAGGAGCTAAAAAAGTGGGGAATTGGCTTCGATAACCACCTCCTGAATCTGTCTGCGAGAGTTCTTGCACCAGAGAAGATTTTCCAAGGACCCAGATCGGTATGATTCAATGCTTTATGGGTTGGTGTTACACACTTAATGGTCTGAACTCAAACTATTGTTTGTCTCTCAGTACGACTACAACCCCATGTCAGGTGACTGGTCCAGAGAGATGCGGGGAATACCCATCATCAGCTCTCCACCACTGAATAATTGGGTCATGTTTTACACCCGCCGCAACTCCAACGAAGCTCAGTCCCTCCTGCAGACCCTCGGCAAAGTCTCAGGTCCGCTTGGTTTGCGGATTCAGAGAGCTAACATGTAAGTGCACTGAATAATGGCTCCTCTATAGTCTTTTGCCTAAATTTTTCCACAGAATTTTTGGAAATAATACATTTGAAAAAAACAAAGCAAAGATAAATCTGTAAATTTTTCCTTTAATTTGAAGCACAGCCTTTGGAGTTAAAATTTGACCCAGTAAAAAAAATGAAGCTATCAAAATTCTATCTTATGCTCAAGGATCAATGGTTGTCACGTTTTTCCAAAACTGTCCAAATGTCTTTTAAAATCCTTCATGCAAAGCTGAGAGAAGTTGGATGTGTTTTTATATTTGTTCCTCTGATGTAGGATTGAGTATGAAGACCACCAGGAATCTCTCCTCAGAGCTCTGAGGCAGAACGTTGCGGCGACCACTCAGATGGTTTGTGTTTTCACTTTTAAACACAGAGCAATGTTAAATCTGCGACACTGACAGAATGCAACTAGAGGGAGATTAATTCAAACTATTCTTTTTTACTCTGGTTGTTCCATGTTATTAGGTGGTGGTGGTCCTCCCCAGTAACAGGAAGGACAAGTATGACGGCGTCAAAAAGTACCTGTGTGTGGATTGTCCCACTCCCAGCCAGTGTGTGTTGTCCCGCACACTCAGCCGACCGCAGGCGCTCATGACTGTGGCAACAAAGATTGCTCTGCAGATGTCCTGCAAAATGGGAGGCGAGCTCTGGAGTGTTGAAATTCCGGTAAGTTTAGTCTGAAATTAATTTATCAGGCTGTCCATCTTAGATGAAGTGTTTCATCCTTTCTGTGCACTTGTACTTTAAAAGAAAAACTTATTTTTGGAAAAACTGCAGCTGTGAAATGATTGGTTTGATGTAGTGGATCAATGTGTGCAGCTCAAACAGCTGATGATTGTGGGGATTGACTGCTACCATGACACCTCTGCGGGGAAAAGGTCCATCGGTGCGATGGTGGCCAGCCTCAACCAATCCATGAGCAGGTTTGTAACTTTAATAGCCATCGTCTAAATGACATTCTTTTTGTTCCGGTCCTTTGTACTACTGTGAATTAGCATTTTCAATATGCACAGATTTTGAGGTTTAGTTGATGGTTTCCCAGCTCTCTGTCCCTTTTAATCGTTTTTTAAGATGGTACTCCAAGTGTGTGCTGCAGCACAAGGGTCAAGAACTCATGGACGGCCTAAAGATGGCCTTCACTGGCAAGTTTCTTTTTCTTAGCTGAACTTACATGTTATCTAAAAATATTTACTTTTATGACGGATAATAGTTTTTTTCTTTTACAGGAGCATTGAAAGACTACCTCAAATTCAACAACTGTCTTCCATCACGCATCATTGTGTATCGAGATGGCGTGGGGGACGGGCAGCTGCACAGTGTTGTCAACTTTGAGATCTCACAAATTTTGGAGTCCATCAACTCCCTGGGGCAAGACTACAGGTGGCTGTTTTTCCAACACTGTTTCATGCAGCTCAAGTTTAACCCTGTAATGTTGCAAAATGTCAGAAGAAACCAGTGGCTCTGAAACAAGGAGCTTCTGCTGCTGTAAGAAAAGCATTTGAAGTGTCAGTGCGTTGCATAAGTGTGGAGCCAGCACTGCATGATGAAGAAAGTGACTTTTTTTCCCGTTTGCTTCAGTCCAAAAGTGAGTGTGGTTGTGGTGAAAAAGCGGATGAGCACCAGGTTTTTTGCCATGGTAAATGGGAAAGTGAGCAACCCTCCACCGGGAACAATCATCGATACAGAGGTCACGCGCCCAGAGTGGTACGCTGGCCTCACCGCTCTTCAAGTGTCTTCTTGTTTTTGCTGGAATCAGGACAGCAGGAGCAATCAATCAATGTTGAACCTCCTTCCCCTGCAGGTACGACTTCTTCATCGTGAGCCAGGCTGTTAGGTGTGGAAGCGTCTCACCAACCCACTACAATGTGGTGTATGACACCAGTGGACTCAAACCTGATCACATGCAGCGGCTCACATACAAACTTTGCCACATGTATTACAACTGGCAGGTGAGCTTTCCCGTCTATCATTTTCATAAAAACAAGATGTCATCTTTGGGTGTTGCATGTAGGTGGTCTTTGGGGCCGTTTTTCAGTTAAATGTTTCATACAGTTTTTTATGGAATCTTCAGTTTTAGTCGTCAGGTTTTGCAGTAAAACCCATCCAGATCCTTGAGGTCTCCAGGTTTCAATCTTGTTGCTGTTTCTAAAATCTTCTAATCAGTGGTTCACCGTCTCCTCAATCTGATTATGTTGATTCTTCAGAGCAGAAAGTTTTCTGGCTAACCTCTTGAGTTTTTTCTACCGTAGGTTATAAACCTTTCTCATCTGAGAGGTTAATCATCAAGTGTTCAAATGCCAGCTTGTTGAATTCTTTTAGAATTGTATATTTTTTTATACTGCTTTGATTAAATTCACTTTCAGAACAAACATTGCTGATGCATCAAAAACCTTTCCACCATTGCTTCTAAGAATCAGGCCGGTTCTGCTAACCAAACGGACGCTTTTTATTTGAATAATGTGCAATATTTTGTGTTTCACAAGGTTTTAGCTGCTGGTTTTCTTCCTTTTTCTGTTTCTAGGGTTTGATCCGTGTGCCAGCTCCATGCCAGTACGCTCACAAGCTGGCCTTTCTGGTGGGACAGTCGATCCACAGAGAGCCCCACATAAAGCTGGACAACTACCTCTTTTACCTGTGAGCGGAGAACAGAGGAGCCTCAGGAAGCCGTTCATGTTCACATTTGCCTGATTTGCTGTTGCAAGGTGTTTGATTTCAAGATTTAAAGTCTTAAGGTTTTTTTTTTTCTCATTGTTGACGGAGACCTTAACCTGTTTTATGTAGTGTTCAGTATAAATAAACTGTGTTTGAGTCAGGAAAGGAAAAAACTTTGCTCAGTTTTGGAAAGGATTTAGTTCTTTGAAGTCCTGTTATTTGCTTCTCAAGTTATTAAATAAACTTTTCTTTCTGCTGTCAGTTGTCTGTCATTGTGCCATTTGACTATAAAACACACATTCAAACTTTACAAAATATCAAATTTATTTATATTTTTTCTTAGAAAAAATTGCACATGCACACCCGAACAGTAAATTATAATCATCAATGTAGGCCAATAATTATCATAAAGCTAGCACACAGTTGCAGATTTATGGTCTCCAAGACACCACGGGGTAAGCTTGCACTGTTTAATTATAAAGAGAAATGTACAAAAAAGGCAGTTTGAAAATCAAGTATAAACATTTAAAAACAATTTTACAAATGGACAAAGTACAAAAAATCTGCAGTCACTGGAAATGAATCAAATTAATGTATGAAATTTGGGAAACCTTTTGCTGTTGTGTAAATTATTCTAAAAGAATGTTCTAGAAACATTCCTGATGGGGGTTTTTTTATTTTGTTTTTGGCAGTTTTCTTTGAACCTGGGACCACTGGAAATACATTTCAAAGCAAACATGAAATGGCAAACAGGTGGAGGTTTGGTCTGCCTTCATTTCTCACATGGATGTGTGCTCTCACAACTTTTATTTTGAAATTTCTTTCTGGCAGCAACTCATCCATTTGCACTACAGTAAAGTGTAGATATAATCTATGGAAATACAGTACTGAAATTGAATTGGGAAACTGAAAAGGCATTGATGACAGATTGGCCGGGACGATGGTTGTCTGGGTGGGGGTTAGTGTCGAGGTAGCTTTGTGTTTCACTCTTGACTTAAACATGTCCTTACAGTCCTCATGATGCTCAAGTGTTGCAGGGTTTGACCCAAATGCAGCACAGTAGCAATTGTGGGAAGTATAATACAAAGAATTTCTTTAAGTTTCAGTTTCCCTTCTTTTTTGAGATGTCAATTATTGAACTTAAATCCTATAAAGCCCCAGCATCTGCTAAGAAGTGAGCACTCGGATTATTTACAGCGCAATGCGAAGACCTTGTCTATTTTGGGCTCCACATGGGGGAGGGACGACAACATCAACAGGAGGTTTTAACAGTATTTTAGCTCTGGCTCAACAGAAAACATCAGTCATCTTGCATAATACGAGTGAGGAATAACATCTGCAAATGGGTTTTTTTTCAGCAGAAACCCTCAGAAATGCATGATGGGAGTGAATCTGCATTCTCCACTGGGACTAACCATTGTGCAATTATAAGGCAAATACATGAAGGGTGGATCTACAAGGCTGGAGCCTCTGCTGTAGATACAGAATGTGCTTGGTTTGTAATTGCCCACAATGCCTATAGGGATGACATGCCTCAGTCGCTTAAAATAAGGTAGAAGAAAAGTTCTGCTGATTTGTCCGTTTACTGCATGTTCTGTTCCACCGTGAAGCCTGCTCTCAGAAAGGTGAGGAGGGAATGTTTTGAAGTAAATCATGCAAACTTTTTAAACATGGGACTGTCTTTTTCAGCCACTTTCAGGTCAACCCAGTGGGATTACACTGAGTGATGGACTCCAGGCTTCGGCTGAGCCCTCTTTTGAGTGACATTCTTGGGTGTTTACACAGGGATGCTAACCAGACTCCTGCTGTTACCCCAAAACCAAGACACAAATAAAGAATTGATTTACTGCTAAACTTGATCACATGAAGACTTGGAGTCAAGTCCTTCAGAACTACAGCTTTTGATGCCATGAGGTCATGGAACCACAATATGAAATGTAGTTTTGAAAACATGTAGCTGATACCAAGAACAAAATACAAATATTCTATTGTACAATAGATGTAAAAGAATAAAGCATTTGCTAGTCTCAAAAATGCCACCTGTGCACTGTACTAGATATATATCTTGTTTTCTTCTTTAATTACAAGAAACTTGAGGAAGTGGATGGCATATATTGAGGAATTACTTTACAGCGCTGAGTCTCTGAAATAGTTTCTTCCCTTTGCAGAGCAGTCCCTTTTCCTTTTTTGCAGGAGTACATGTCCATGTCCATTGGGGCCCTGATGGGACTGCCCGGCCCCACTGAAGCTGGGCCAGAGTGGAGGATGAGGGGTCCCACTGTGGGAGATGCTGCTCTTCTGGGCACACCCGATTTTTCCAACGGAACCTAACAGGAGACCCGTAAGTGACATTTGAGGGCATTAAAAAGTCAGCCACAGTCCCTCCTCCCCTGCTTCTACGGGTCACATTAGCTCTGAGGTCTACCTCCCTGGAAGATGTCCTGTGCACGGAGGCATGGAAAACGCCCACTCCCACCCATACCTCCTGTCAAGGTCAAAACTGCATTCCATTTTTTTTTCTTTGCTTGGTAAATGAAGTTTCTACAAACAATTTTTGACAAAGACACAGTTTTAGAATGGCCTTCAATGTTTTCCACGTTTGTGTAAGAGGACATAGTCACATTAACATACACATTTGCATTTAGGGACAAGTTGGACATGTCTATATCACATTCACTTTCCTGTTTCTCCAATAAGGATATATTTACTGATACAAGTCGATTACATGAAAACTACTAGTCACCATTACTATTCTGTAATCATGAGCTAAAAGGCTCCTTTAAATTGCACTTGTGGAGGACAGATGAGTACGGATCAAGGTTGCATGATGTGTTTGTATTTGTTCTAAAAGGTTCCACTATGCAGAAATTGGAAATATTCTATTATTTTAACGGAGACTTTTGGATGTACCATCAGCTTCTTCAGTGCAAGTGCTGTGCTGGTTTCTTTGGGGGTGCTTGTTTCTATTTATTTCAAAAATGAATATCTTTCCTTGATATTGCAGTCACCTAATAAAAACGTTTGTTTACAACTTAAAGTTTTAGTTTGTTTTATAAATGTAAAAATAATCTGGATCTGTTTTGTTTCACATTATTACTATTTTGTTATAATTATTGATATTAGTTGTATCAGCAGTTGTATATCTATCCAACTATCCATCTGCATAACCCGCTTAATTTCTTTTAGGGTCATGGGGCGGCTGGAGCCTATCCTAGCTACTATTGGGTAAAGATGGGGTTCTGGTATCAACACACTCTCACCTAGGGGCAATGTAGAGATCCCAATTCCTATGAAGCATGTTTTTAGACTGTGGGAGGGAGACTGCAGGAGTGCCTGGAGAAAACCCACGCATGTCCGGAGAGAACATGCAAACTTTAAACTGAAAGGTCTCAGCCAGGATTTAAACTAGAGCATTCTTGCTGTGAAGCAGGAGTGCTAACCACTGTACCACTGTGCAGTTGATTATGCTTACAACAAAACTTTATTTTCAATTACAAAAAGAACCTAAACTTTTTTAGCCTTTTAAAACAGTGTGTTTTTTGTTGTCACTGGATCCTGACTTTACTGAAACAGCACTGCACTGAGTAAAACCTTTTTATTTTTCTAAGAGGGCATGATGCAAAATGGGCCTTTTAGCTGGTCATGAGTTACAGCAGGAAACTTATTGCAGGAGACGGACATTCTCATGTACAACACTCAGGGAAACAACTGAAGATACCATACTTCTTGTCTAATGCAATGGCTAGGGTCACTTTGTCCTACCAGCAACATGACTGAGTGGTTTTGGTGTAAATAAATAAAATATATAATTAAAATAAAAAATAGAAAAAACAGCTAAGGACATTGCAAGTCACATAAAGTAGACATGATGCATACCAGAAACTTATGATACCCATGTCATCTGCATTAGACCAGGGGACCGTAATCTTGGTATCCTCAGTTGCTCACTTACGTGACGGAAACAGAGCCTTTAAGGTGTGAAATGAACACTCTTCTTCTGTTTTGCCAAGCAGGTGAGGAAAAGAAATGAAACAAACAAAAAACATGGTGATGGCATTTCAATAGTTTACATTATGACAATGGCAAATCAGAGCACAGAAAAAAAATATCTTATGACATATAGAAATAGTTCAACAATCGCATTATGTGATAAACCCGAAAATAACATCATCATCAACAAACATCTTAAATGTTTGTTTAGCTTTACTTCTTTACAAGAAATCAGTTTACAAAAAACAAGGTGTCCAGGAAGATACAAAAGTTGCATTATGCTGATTTCTTTTGTTTTCATCATATATATTTACTATGTGTATAAAATTTTAAGGGGTCATGCATCTGGACTATATACCATGCTGAGCTACTGACTACATATTTCATCTTTCAGTACAGCAAAACTATTTATTCTGTCAAAAATAAAGATCAAACACAGAATATATTCATAAAGCATCTGTTAGAATACTCAATATGCATGTGCAAAAGGTTTGAAACCAATGCTTTTCAGGACAGAACATGAGAAAAGAGTCACAGGAGCATCTCCCCATCTGTTTTCATTTAGAATGCTTTATGAATACAGGATACTCTTGGATTATACAAAGCACAACTTCACCCTTTCACAGTAATAAACATGAAAATAAAAGTTTATCTGTCAAGTTTTAGCATTAAAGTTTTATTTAATCTATTTATTTACAGAAACTCAAGTCAGAAATCCCTGTTTCATTTGATCAATGACACACACACACACACACACACACACATACACAAAACTAAAGGAGATAGAAGGAACAGAACAAAGGTATGTGGATGACACAGGGCTAGTACTGCGAGGGAGCATGTACCCTTTTGGTCTTTATCCGGGCAGGCGCGTCCTGGGGGTACCGAGATGGCGAATCAGTGAGAAAAACTTCTACATCATCAGGCACTTCTTCGAGAAAGTTGGAAGGAACAAGTCCCTTGTGTCCATTGAGCTCGCCCTGCAGAGTGGATATAAACTGTGAGACTCCCTAACTGTCTAGGAAAACTGATGATGCTGTTTCTGTCTGCGCTGCAGCTGGGTGGTGAGATGGACCGCTCCATTTTGCTGCTGCTTAAACAATTCAGACATTTTCCTCTGGGATAGATTCAATAAAGGAACATTGTCTACAGTTTTAAAAGACTGGTCCCCTAACTTCTCCTCAAAAAGGTTATTGTCGTGGCTGTAATCATCTTTTTTTTTTTTTTTAATAAAAAAGACCTCATCTGGTAGACAAATCTAAAATGTACAAATTAGTCATTTAAAACAGCTGAATATAAAATATTGAATTAGCTGATCTTCAAAAATATTGGGTTCGTGTGAAAAGTTTGTCTTTAGGACCAAATATGTGAATGTGTTGCTTTAGGTTCAAGTAAATAAGGTAACAACATAAATAAAACCTATCTACATATTTAAAACTTGATTAATAAATACCTGTCAGACTCACTCAACAGACATAGTAAAAGCCAATTACTATAGCTGTCATTGCAAAATATCAAAACGTCAATTTTTTAAAACTTTAATAATCTATATTCATGACTCAGCACTTCCAGGAGCTCAAAACTGACCCAGAAAAATAGGAAAGAAAAACAAATTAAGTTTTTTGCTATTCTTTGCTTTAGAAATAGTTAATAGGATTACAGCAGGGGGCACATTTGCTCTCAGAGTTTGGCTCTCAACATCTGGACTCAGTCTAGGATTACGTGGAGATGCAAAGAACTGACAATCTGTGAGCAACAGCGAACTGGTAACGTCCCCCACACACGATGGACCCAAGCACACAACTGAAGGATAGGGCACAGCAAGGAGCCGAAAGTACATTTTCTAATTTCCCAGCGGTGCAATGATCATTTTGATACTGTGCACATGCTGATTCCAAAAACATAAAAATAGTGTGCGTCATTGACTAACCGAAAAATGTCATTGGTTTATATTTTTCCATTATTTGGCTTTAAGTTTCACATTTTCTCAGTAAATATTGTTTTTCATTTTTTTATTAGCAGAAGTTCCTAATGATTTGTATGTGTGTTGAGCAATAAGACAGAACTTCAAAAGGTATGACTCGGCTTCCCAATCAGTTTAGATCACCGTGTTGCAGTTCAGGTGAGGGAGGATGCCTGGCAAAATACTTCATTATTAAAAAAATAAATAAATAAACATGGGAAATACAGAAGGTTAGAAAAACAGAGGTTGTGTCTGAATTCTGTCACTACTCACTACTTTGTGCACTATATAGTGTGTTTGCCATTTTGCAGAACTGTCCAAATCTGCAATTCCAAGATCTGGTGGCCTAGAAATTTCTCAGAGATCTCCGCTAAAAACTAGTGTGCATTGATGCTCACTGGATCAGGAAATATAGACCACAATGCATTGCATTTGAACCACTTTTTATGTGAATTAATTTTTTTTAATATGTGTTTTCTATTTATGAATCCATTGTGTTCTGAAGATGAAACATGGATTATTAATAGTTTTTCTAAAATATTCACATTTCTTAGGTTTTTACTTCAGGAAATATGTGATGTCACATTTGGCACTAGATGGTTTTTTAGTGGTTAGGGAGTAAGGAGGGAATTCGGACACAATCATTATTTGACAGCTGACAACAATATTGACTTTATTTTCGAAAAGTGAAGTGGAACTTCCCTGACTTTTGGCTGCTCCCTTCACGGATTGGAATATTATTCTTTACATGTTTTTTAGAGTTGCATTTGTCTTATCTAACATAATCAAAATGAAAATATTTGGCACTTACATAGTAAAATCCATCTTCGTCTATTTCATCAAAAACTGTGATGACATCACCAGCACAGAACGTAAGTTCAGCCTGTGGAAAGAAACACACAAACACATGAAGTTACTTTAGCATGGTTGTACTTGTGCTGTAGATATCAGAGCTGGGAAAAGCTGTTGAAAACTTCACAATAAACACCAAATTCAGTGGGGATTGATGAGTTTGAAATGTTTGCTTCCTTCTCCAAATTGAGGCGATGCATCTTAAGACATGGCAGCTTAGTCTTGTCAGATGAACCGCTGCAACTATAAATGCATCAGACGTAACTTTGAAGAAAGGATCACAACACACTGGGTAAGTCTCTCCTATGGGACTCTCTAAGACCAAACAAACCAAACGTGGCACATAAAGGAGAGACACACCAAAAAAAAAAGTGAGGAGGGGAGATGTTGGCTCAGGCAATGCATGGGGGAGGGGGGCATTACTGATGACCACCAAGGACAGAGGCCCGTGGCCTGTCACTCTCAACCACTTCCTCCTTTGCACTCCAACAAATGGGTGGGGGTTGGGACACTCATAAAGTGCATTGTACCCTCCTCA
This sequence comes from Oryzias curvinotus, assembly GCA_023969325.1. Taxonomy (NCBI): domain Eukaryota; kingdom Metazoa; phylum Chordata; class Actinopteri; order Beloniformes; family Adrianichthyidae; genus Oryzias; species Oryzias curvinotus. Next base: position 14,583,322 of record CM043714.1, on the reverse strand, counting down.
CCCTCACTCACCTCCTCATTCAGCCTGCTGCCTTCATACTGTGTCGGTGGCAGCGCCAATAGAAAGGTGAGAGTAAGTGAAACCGAGACGAAGGGGCCAGAGAAAACAGCACTGGGACAGTACTTTAAGATGTCTACACACTGCAATATTATCTACCCGTTCAACTGGAGCGTATTGGCCTTGAAATTGCATGGTCCTGTGACGGCTTAAATGTGAAGACTGAGACCACAGTGTCTGCTAATTATGTAGCAGCAATAAGAACAGGCCTGGTTAAAAAAAAAAGCTAAGTCGCTTTGTTCTCGAAGTGTTAGGAACAAATTGAAAATGGCACTTTGAGATGTAGGACATGTTGGATTTACTCATAAAAAATGACAGCGAAACAAATAATCTCTTTTACAATATTTGGTGATCTACAAACAAATCCAAAACCAATTTTTTGAGGGGTCGGTACCTCAACATCAATGTTTGGCGAGCTTTCTCTGGGATCATAGTCATACAGGGCCACCATTCTACGCGTCGACATGGAATACTGACGTCCACTGCGCCTGTTTCTTTCTGTGGAGAAACATAGATGAGACAAACCTGTCATATGGAGGTAACAGCGTCTCTGGAACTCCAAAGGCAAGTTAGTGTGTGGATGTTTTGTGATGGGATGGCAGTGTAATTCATGGTTTGCAAGTTGAAAAGTGGGCAGAGTTTGAAGGAAAGACATCTCCGCTCACACAGACCTCTCTTGGACTTTCTGGATCTCCGATTTACTGAGCGGCCATCTTTGAAACGATCACAGTTCACTTCACAGGAAAGGAGAAAAGCATAATTAAGAAGAGCAAGCAATAAAAAGCTAGAATGCAGTTGGTAGAAAGAAGGAGAAAATCAGGTTGGAAAAAGAAAACTAAGGTCTAACCTAACTTCTCCACAGGAGTGTTAAGAGGGAGGAAGCCCTGCTTGAGAAGCTGGTCCATCATCTCATCATCCTCTGTCTGGATCTCGGAAACCATGTTACAGGGGATCAGACCCACTCTGTCTCGGATTTCTGCCCTGTAGAACCCATCTGTGTCTTTGTATCCAAACACCTGAAACAAACATGCTGTGAGGATGTGCCCTTCACCGACTGGACATTATGCCAGAAACGGTCTCCACCTTAATGATCTGGCCTTCCTTGAAAGGCAACTCCTCATCAGCTGCATCAGGGTTGGGAGACATGGACAGGGGATCGTAATCGAAGAGAGCCACAAACAAACGCGTCAGGTCCTCTGGTTCTGACTCCTCAAAATAGTCCACCGACCGCCGTCCCCGCCCGTATCTGCGCCCGCCATAGCTGTCTGAAACACAGAGGAGGCCTCTGCTGCTACTACCAGCCTTAAACAGCCACACTGGATGTAAAGGCAATGAGAGGAAAAGAATCATATAAGGCAAAGCTGACGAAAGAGACAGTGAATAGATAAATGTGTGAAAAAAGAACCAAAAGCTTAAAACTGCAGTTTACTTTTTCTGTCACTAAAACCCCTGGAATCCCTAAATCAAAAATGTTTTCTTCTAATGTTATTGCAGCAAGGTTTCTTGTTCACACATCTCTGCTTGCAATTATGTCAACATAATATAACCAAGTTAACATTCCACAGAAAGGAAACACATGTAATGCAGTGGTTGAAGGGGAGTTAGGAAAAGCACATGACCAGGAACATAAGAAACATTCATTGCTGTTTCACAGCCTTATCTCACAGAGGCTGACAAGCACGCATACTCTCCCTGGACGCCAAGCAACAATAAAAGCATTCCTACTTCAAATTCAAGCTTCATGCGATAAAAGCCACATCTGCAATCAATGTGCGATGGGAAAGGAAAAACAAAACAAATTCTGATGAAAAACCACATATCAAATGCTCCAGTGGTTCCTGGCAATGCAGATATCAGGGACAGTGAGGGGGGAAGGGATGAACCTGATATCAGTTCCCCATGCTTCTGGTTCAATGGATCACCATGGTAAATGTTTAGATGGCAGATTGTAGGTCTGAATTCAAGCTCAGAGGCACTGCAGCAATCTCTGATCTTTTAATTGAGATATGCATTTTTTATTATAGTCTGGTTATCTCGGATTCTACTTTGGTTAATGTGTAACTGAGAGATACCTCCAAGGGATAAATATACTGCAGTTTTTCTTTATTTTCTAAATATTTTGGAAATGGTTCATGCAAAATGTACAAATATAATAGTTGGCGTTTGGTAGAGAAGGGAGTAGAAGGAGATGAAGGTAAGGAGGAGGAAGACAGGCTACATTGTTGATACTGGGTGGAGGGGTTTCCTGGATATGATGAGTGAAAAAGAAGTGTGAACGGGTTTGGGTTCCTTGTGGTTGAAGGTATAGGGACACAAACAGGGAAGGGATTGTCATTCTTCAGTAATGGGACAAGTGTCCTGTCTTGCTATTCCCAATCAGCTTATGTCAGCTAAGTTAAAGACCCACTCCAATGAAAATCGTGTTTTTGGTATTTACAACATGTTCTTGTAGCTTTTTTGTCATGATGGAGGACATATATAAAGAAAATTAAGATTAAAACTGCATTTCTAAACATGTCTTCATACAAATCGTGATGGATCAGGAGCAGATAAAAACCTGCCGTTTGAAAAAGCTCTCAGTTGTGATGAAGCAACTGAAATGGGCGGGCCATAGTCTCACTACTCCGCTCCATTCTGATGCATCCACTTGGAGACAAATAGATACATTAACATCTTAGGTTTCCTAGTGTGAGCTGGCTCAAAACTGTATAGCTGGATAGCTCCAATATTGCTTACCATTTTTGTTGCACTGCTAATGTTTGCTTGGGGTTGTGAGGAGCTAGAAGGAGAGAGTGTAAACAAAGGGATCATGGGATATCAGCAGAGGCTTACTTTCGTGCCAACAATCCCGCCCACAACTCAGTGATGAATTTCTGATAACAGAAATGTTTTAGAAAACGACAGAAGATTTTTTTATTTTGGCTAAAAACGGCATAATCATAATTAAAAGGGCCACTGGGAATGATTTTACAATAGATAAAGATATAGTTGGAGTGGGACTTTAAACTTAAATAAATACATTAAAGAAACTAACTGTCCTAAAAAAAAATAAAAAAAAAAAGAACCAAAGAGCATTATGGTATCACTGCATGTTTCCAAGAAGGATTTTTGGTCTTTTTCCGTCATCTTGAACAGAAGCATCACCACATACCATATTGATCCTCTGAGGACAAAGATCGCCATGTCCTTCGCCGAGCTACACTGCCATAGTAAACATCCTCGTTGACGGGTGAGAGGTTCCCCTCACTCCCCTCACTGTTACTGTCCATGGTGATCTCTACAGAAGACACCAATCACAACGTTACGGTCAGAGTTCCACCGCAGACACACTCTAACCCCTTCACTCATGCTGAGATGATGAGGTTGCCTTGGAGAAGACAACAGTTTTCCCTCTGCAGTCTCTGGGGTGTAAAACAGCAATGCTTGCAGGTTGAGGTGGGATCAGATTGGGAGGTCATGTAGGCATGTTGTTTAACCACACAAAACAGACATGTAAGGGGTCTGGGACAACTGTCCTGCAAAACTGCATGTCAATATTTGGCAAATGCTGCTGATGAAGGTGAAAAGCTACACAAGTGCACAGAAACCCCACAAAAAAGATCTATGGGCTTGGAACAGCTCTATGGGAGAGATGTAAAGCTCAGCTGGTATGGGTGGGGAAAAAATGGCATAAAAAGCACAAACATCTGTGGCCCAAAAGGGGAAGATCCTCATTCGGTGACCTCACTAACCAATAGATGGGATGGGCCGTCGTTGAGGAGGGGTGCCGATGTGAACCGGCCTCCTCCCAGAATGGTCCAGACGATCGGGGCTTCCATGTGATGTAGAGTTCCCAATGATCTTTGGATTACAGACACACAAAAAAGATTATATATAAGAGTTGGAATCCCCACATATATCTATGCACAATGAAAATGATTTAAAACAACACAGTCCCATTCAAACAACTAGAAACCATACGAGCAAATTATGTTTGTTCCATTTATCCTTAGAAAGGCAAAATGATAATATTAAAAATAAAAGTTTTAACAAACAAAGTTTAACAAAGTTTTAAAACTAATTCAAACATCAAAACAAGTAGTTCAACACAAAAAATAGATTGGGGTTTGGAAAGGATCATGTTTTGCTAAAGACCATTTGTTCGGGCCGTTTTGTTCTGTGCATGTCAGCTCCTTGATGAGAAAAGGAAGCAAAAGACAAACATGATGAAGAAGAGTAGAGCCACACAATGAATTAATAATGCTGGAAGATGAGCGTGATGGCATAAAGCTAAAACTGAGGCGGAATTCATAACAGCTTCAGATATGAATTGTTGCCACAGCATTTGCAACACGTAACAAACAAAAAAGTAGATACTTTAAATAAATATTTGGTGAGAAAACCAATAAATGACGTGCTGATGAACTGAAGATTTTGGAAGGTGCCAAAAGTCGTGCCAACATTAACTTTTAGCACACAGTTAAAGGATGGAGATGAGGCTCTAGTGAAGAAGACATTGACCGAATTAATGTGGCAGCTTGCAGAGGCAGGAAAGAGAAGGCAGGCGCAGCTAGCCCCCATGCACGGCCCAATGACTCTCCTTTAATCGGAGCCTTTCCCCTCAGAGACATGAGAAGTCAAAACTTAGCAAAATGGCCTTTAGGTTATTGAAAGCTTCACTTCAAAGATCACATAGCATTCTTAATACAAGCAAATTTACACAAAATAGAAAATCAAACACGACCAACTATAAACATGAACTTGTTAAGACTGTGAAATGAATGCCAAAAACATAAATAAAAAAGGGGGTTAAAAGCAGACATTGAGAAAAATAGAATGGCGGCAGCTTGCTGATGAAAAATACAGCAGAAATTCTGAAGCACACACCAGCGACTGGTCCTGGTTGAGCCTGGACAAAGAGTGCGCCCTAGCCTCCCTGTGGGGGCTGTTATAGCCCCTGTCCAGCTCGTTCAGCCTGCCCTCGCTGAGTGCCCCCTCCCTGGCGTATCGGGGCCCAACTTCCCGGCGAGGCCCATAGTGTTCCCTGTTCCTGAAGTCACCTGTGTGTACCGACTTGGCTGAAAGGATAGGGACATCAGAGTAGTCCTCCTCTATGCTGCACTGGCGGGTCAGTGTTCTCTTGCGGCCCATAGCCAGCGCCCGTCTTTCTACGGGGCCCTCGCAGTGGATGATACGCACAGGTCCACGTATGGGGCTCCCATGGGTGTAGTACCCACGATGGCTCCGTCCTAGAGAACCTTCTTCTTCACTACCACAGTCTAAACCGCTATCAGGACTTTTGGTGTTCTGACGATTGGGCCGTCCAAAGCTGCGGTCATCAATGCTGTAGCCAAAGCGGCTGTCGGTGAAGCGGGGGGAAGAACGCTGGCGCTGCAGGCGGGAGTTTTTGCTGCTGGTGGGATGGTTCCGCGTGTGAGGGCCCTGGGGGAACATCCTTCTCTGAGAGTGTGGCATTCCTGGTTGTCCTCCATCTTCAAAGGACAGACGCTGGCCTATGCTGTCCACGCTGTCGGACTCTTCCTCGGCCACCTCCGGGATGCTGTGCAGACGCTTGCTCCGGAGCGATTTTTGCTTCACCACCTCCCTCTGGAGATCCCAACAGTCTCTTTCCTCAGCTAAGTCATGACGCTTGTAATATGCCTTTCACCGGGCAAAGTCCCACAAATGCACAGTTCATCGAATCAGTTCAATTAAAATAGTTTAGTTTAGATTTTTGTGAAGGGGTAGAGGGTTGAAAGGTTTTTTTGAAGATTTTTAGAACAGGAAGGAAACAACACAGTTTGTGACCAGAACAAATGGGGGGAAAAGACAAAATAAAGACAGAATTAGTTCATTGTGGCAATGCAGATAGACATGCAGTCTCATTCCGTGAAGAGGAAATGGCATGCTCTGAACAGGAATCTGTGGAGGCTCTAGGACAGAGAAATCATTGACAAACAGTTATGGTGAATAGAAAACATGAAAAATGTACAACCCCCCCTAGGTTTTATGCAAAGTGAATGCCAAAGTGGAGACTGAATAAACAAAACTGGATTTGAACAATATGAGTGAAAAACTCGGAATGATCTTCCACTGAAACATACATACTTTTGTGTTATGTCCCTCCAAAGTCCCTACAGACAGATTTTTACAGTTGCTACAACTTGAACAAATTTTAAGGAAATATCAAGAAATGTTCATAAAATATTACAAACTGTAATATACTATTACTGTAAAAATAATTTCAGGAACACACAAAGTGGCGGAATATCCACAAAAGTAAACAGTTTTGGTTAAAATAAAGCTAAAGAACCTGCCTAACTTGCTGTGATCTTTCCTGGACCTAACCAACTCCCTCTCTCACTCTGACAAATATGAACTCTTCCCTTATGATGACATAATGTCTTCACATTCACACTGATGGCTCATGATGACAGAACTGTGTGCTGACAAAGATGACAGTAAAACTAAAATCAAACATTGAGACGTGACATGGAAACACAAAATGAACATTTCCATTTAAGTGCTCACTTAAATGAGATTCCCATGTGCACTTGATATGCCATGACCCTTTGACACAGTACAGCATATTAATATTGACAACTTTAATATTCTATCATTTTACTCTGATGCTGGTGAACTCCTAATTAAAAGACTCAAAGAACAACACAGTCCATAATAGCTTTGTTCTTGTAGTTTCATATCCTTTCACATGCGTTGTATACATGTACAAAACTACTACTGTGCGCTCAGCCTGAGAGGAACAAAGCAGTTCAGGGCAGGGAAGAGAAAATAGGTTGGGCAAGTGTGGCATGAGAGTTCAGCAAAGCAAAGCTATTGGGTGGCCTGGCTGGGGAGCACATGGCAGACAGTAGCTGCGTATGCAGGTGGCAGGTCTGCCCCACTCTACATCCTTTATCTGCCTTTCGGTTATAACAGCAAAATGGCTGTTCGGTCAGACATGTACCTTAAGGGTGTTGTGAGAATTAATGCTGCGCCTGCGGCCTTCCTCCAACTGCATCTCGGAGTAAAGATCTTCCTCATCCTCTTCGATTATGTCGGAAAGGTCAGAGCCCCGGCTGCTCTCTGTGTGGTACTCCTCACTGTGGCTGTAGTGGTGATGAGGATGATGGTACTAAAAAGTAAGAAAAGGTTGAAAAGATTCTAGTAAATGTAGAGCTGTATATGTATCATAGCATCTACAAGGGTCTACTCAGCGGTTTAAAAACTTGTGTAAAGTTTAAAGATATTGGAGACTATGATTAACAAACCACTTTACCAGTAAAATCAAAGTTTCTTTAACCTTTAAACAATTTGTCATTTAGCTACTTGTTGAAGAAATGTTATGTTGTCACATAGATGGATGCAAAGCTTAAAACATAGACATTTGACGTTACGATTCTCGTAATGTAAAAAAAAAAAAAGCAAATGTAGTACAGTACGACTTTACTGCATCAATTCATGTATTTGTAAGTTGAGCACAGATTCTAGTACCTGTCTCCCCAACTCTGAACCTCTGAGGAATTCATCCACTGAGGCTCCTCTCCTCCTCGTGTGAGGAGAGTCATAGCCATCCTCCTCCTCATCAGAATTAAGTGGATGCAAAGCATTAACTCGCTCACTAAAGATATTCCTCTTCTCAACCTGCCAAGAGAAATATTACAGTTTTAGGTAGGAGTTGAGTCGAAAAGAGAAAGAAACCAATGAAATTCAATTTAGAAACTCTGAAAAGGATGTTCCCAAAAAGATTTTTCCCAAATAAAGTACCATCCTATTAACGTTTTGCTGATTTCTAATTCAAAAGAAACCGAAAGTCCCTGATTCTTTGTAAACATAAAAGCAATTGACATCTTGTCATTTTTTTTGCAAAAAACTTGGACTTCAAAGTTACTGTGATCCTCCATTAGTTCTTAAAATTAACTGCAATGGATGAAATCCACAAAGAACAAAGAACCTTTGTAGAAAATTCATCCAGTATTATAGAATGAAATCAAAGATCTCATTGTGATCAAAGATTTATGTAAATTTGGCTAGCTGAATGCACTGAAAAGATAGATTGACAATGATCTACAGCCAATCAGAACATAGAACGCAATGTAATAAAAAAAAAAGTAATCAGAAATTGCTCAATAAAAATCGGTGAAACAGTGAGACCGCAAAAGATGAACCACAATATAGCTTCAAATCTCACCCGGTTAGCCTCAGCAAACGCTCTCTGGGCAGCTTCTCGGGCCATGGCCTTGGCGATGGTGTTGGGGATAGGGACTCCCTGAGGCTGTGGCAGGATCCTTTGAGGAGAGGGTGATCGCCGTGGTGGGAAGTATGGTGGCTCCAGGTTGGATCCACACATGGGGGGTAGTGGAGAGGGGGATCGTTCCCAGGGTGGAGGAGTCTGCATGCCCACCTCATGTTCTTTGGTTTCTGGTTCTCTGGCACTTAATGATGGTTTTGGTTTGGGCATGGAGTGGTGTGGGAAATGAGCCTGATGCTGAGGAGGGTGGTGGATGGGCTGCGAGTGGGGCTGTGAATGGGGTAGTGTGTGGGGCTGGGCTCGAGGCAGAGGCTGTACATGGGGCTGAGGATGATTTGGGGGATAAGTTGACGGGTAAGGAGGATGGACTTGAGAGTGGACTGGAGGCTGTGGCACTGGATGGGTCATGGGATGGGGAGCTGTAGTGGTTCTGTGGGCAAGACGAGGAGAGCCCAAAAGGTTGTTGGGGATAGGGGCCACAGGCGAGTCCTGGGACTCTCCTTGGGTTGACAGCGTCTTTACAATGACCTCCCTGGCCTCCAGTCCCTGAATCCGGTTTAAGTCCACGGTCACATAGTCTGCTGTGGGGTACAACACCTCCGCTATCTGAATTCAAAGAAACCAGAGTTTTTACTAAAGGGTAATTCAAAGTTTACATTTGTTTCAAGCACTTAAAATGCGGAGCCACGTTCAAAACAGACATACATTAGAATAGAATGGATCTCTAATGTTTATATTTAAAGTCAATTAAAACTTATAACTGAATTATTTTGAGCAGAAACCCTCGACCGACCATTTACTTGTTATAAAAATAAACTAATCAGAAATACTAGTTTCATTCAAGTTAAGTTTATTTGGAACTTTGAAGTTAAGTGTCTGTAGAACTGCCTACAATTCTCTTTCTTTAGGGGCTGTGACCACACCTGAAGCTGTTGTTATTCATTCATGCATTCATTTTCTATACCAATTTCATTCTGTCCACAGTTAGGAGCTCTGATCCCTTTTCCTTAGATAAAGACCAGAGCCCTTTATGACTAATGCATCTGTATATTACTGTAATACACAGAGGCAAATGACCATACATTTTTCTATCCATTTCTAAGGGCAAATTAGATGTACCATTGAGCCTAACATGAATTTATTTGGACTGTGGGAAAAATACAAGCATGCACAGGAAGAACTGCAAATGAGAATTCAGACTTCTTGCTTTAAATAGCCGGTAGCTAACCACCAGCAGGCCATTGTTAAGTCAGTCGAAATGATTAAATTAACTAGTCCACAATAACTGGTGGCATTTCTGAGAAAAAGATAAGCTTTTATCATTTGAAAAATGATCCAAGCCAGTGGCCAGTCTTCCTCACTAAGGTCAGACCAGAAAATTTTTAGCTAACAAAACTCAAAGGGAACTTTTTCACTTTTTGTAGAGCATTTTTAATGCAACGTTATCAAAACTACATAATTTGATAAAGGCAAAATAAGTTTGTTTTTTTAAAGACTTAACAGAAAAAAGTATACAGTATTGTAACTAAAGAAGGCACAACAGACTAGGTCAACTTTAATAATAATGCTCGTTTGGACAAATGAGTAGACACTTGATCATAATTAGCTCCACCAGACAAAAAAGGTTATGTCATAACAAAAATCTTAATGACCTATCAAGCACTGTGGTGGAAGGTTGATGATTAATAGCTCAGTGGCCTGAACATTTTAAGTCAAATGTGAGACTTTCTGTCAAACTGTTAAACTTTAGCCCGAACAGAATCATTCAATAATACAATAATAATAACCTGCTAATATCTGAAAGACATCTCAAGTAAAATCTCCAAGGGACCCATGGCAGTTTAAACCTTGTAAATGCTCATGAATTTCAATAAACCTAAGAGAAGACCAAAATGTACATTCCATGGCTGTCTTAATGTTCAATAGAATGGTATTAAATTGTGGGTTGATTGTGGACTTTTATTTTTTTTAATAAATTTTCTGCACTTTGGCTTAGTTCTTGTTATAAAATAATATCTATATTTTGTAGCAATTCAACATACAAAAACATCATATTGGTACAATAACCACTGGCATTTAACATGACTGCAGATCTACAGTGGCTGGATCAGTTAAAATAGTATAAGCTATGAGTCCCAGTAAAGTCTGAGACCTTACGAATGAGAAGACAAGGAGGAAATTGAGAGACTGTCAGCGAATCTGTTTGAGTGCAAAGAAGCTGTTTAGTGGCAGAAAAGGTTGTAAAGAAAGGCCATATTAACATCTTTAACCTTTTGCAGAATTTTAATACCTCTGTTTATCTTTTTAATGGTTTTTAGACACAGTCAAATGCTACTATTTTAAACATTTGCTGTATTTTAAAATACTGACAGGATTTATTCAGGGGGTTAAGACAAAAAGTTGTCATCTTCTTGTGAACACATGGGATTTTCCTTTTTTGCTCCAGATTGGACATCAGCCCTAAATCATTTCTCCAGGAGATGGCAACAGAGCACAGTTCAGGAGAAATGATTTAGGGCTGATGTCCAATCAGCCCTAAATCAGCCCTAAATCATTTCTCCAGGAGATGGCAACAGAGCACAGTTCAGGAGAAACACCTAGTGAGGGCTCGCCTGAGCAGAGCAAAGACAACATCTGCATCAGTGATGCTTACAACCAAATATTAGGATTAGTACCTTTTGTCCCTTTGTGCACACAGCATAGCCTATTACACTAGCCCCATTGGAGGTTCCTGATGATGTCAGGGGGGGTGGCTTCCATCTGACCTGCAGGACACCTGGAGTCTGACCACACTGAACCTGCACTTCCTGAGGAGGCAGAGGAGGCCCTGAGGGGCACAAGACAAACTTTAGTTCTCCAGCTGTCCATAAGGCAAGCAAAACATATAATTAGTTTCCTTTAGAATAAGCATACATATCAAACGAAAAATTCAGCATAGTTTTCATTTAGACAAAGAAAATGCTTATAATGTTTGGACTTAACAAAACAGTGGTTCAAATGTATTTTGTCTGTTTGCATACATATGAATCGGTTAGTTCAAAAGGGGCCCAAGTCCAAGAGGCTTGTTTTTCCAGGAAATGATTTTAATTGCATAGCTTAAAGGGAGGCTACACCAAATGATTAATAGTTTACCCAGATTTAGCACCAGTTCATAGTTTACAAATGCTATAATATGACGCACCTCACTTTTGTAATTTCAGAGGACTAGCAAACTAAAGTCTCTGGACTTGGGCCCTTCTTGAATTAAACAGGGGTGCTACCATATTGGATAACTAGTGCTGCCATCTATGGGATAAAGCAAAACCCAATGCAAGAGAGGCCCAAGTCCAAGACTTTTGCACTTAATGCATTTTAAATGTCAAGCATAGTCAATACATTACAACGGACTTGGGACTTTTTTGCACCTAAACAGATAGCTTTTCCCTTTGTTTATTCCTATCTCACAGATCGAAGTTTTCACGTAAGTATGGATACTTGCTCCTCAAGGGTCTTCGACATCAACTGTGGGGTCCCCCAAGGTTCAATTTTAGGCCCACTACTTTTTAATCTATATATGCTGCCACTGGGGGACGTCATCAGGAGGCATGGCGTTTGTTTCCACAGCTATGCTGATGACACTCAACTCTACATCGCTGTGTCTCCTGATGATGAAGAGTCGGTCAACACACTCTTAAAATGCATTTTAGACATTGAGTCATGGATGGCAGAGAACTTCCTACAGCTAAACCAGGACAAAACAGAAGTTTTAGTGATCGGTTCTGAAGACAAGAGAGAGATAGTTTTATCTAAACTAAAGAATTACAAAACTTCTCAGTGTGTGAGAAACCTGGGTGTCATTTTTGACTCTGAGTTGAATTTTATCCCACAAATTAAAAACATCACAAAAACAGGATTTTATCATCTAAAAAATATATCCAGAGTCCGCCCATTTCTCTCTCTTGCCAGTACAGAGGTGCTAATGCATGCTTTTATTACCAGCAGATTGGATTATTGTAATGCCCTGCTCTCTGGTCTTCCCAGAACAAGAATAGCAAATCTTCAACTGCTGCAAAATTCAGCAGCACGCGTTCTGACGAGGACCAGGGGGCGGGAACATATTACACCAGTTTTAAGATCGCTGCATTGGCTCCCTGTGCAATTCAGGATTGATTTTAAAGTTCTTTTATTGGTTTACAAATGTTTTTATGGTCTCGGGCCTTCATATTTATCTGACATGATTTTAAAGTATGAGCCCTCGCGGACCCTGAGGTCCTCTGATACAGGCCTTTTGATTATCCCAAAAGTTAGAACAAAAACGTACGGCGAGGCCTCATTCAGTTTTTACGGACCTCGCCTGTGGAACAGCCTCCCAGAGAGCCTCAGGGCTGCAGAGACTGTTCATGTTTTTAAAGGAAGGCTTAAGACCTACCTTTTTAATTTAGCCTTTAGTTGAATTTTAGGATTTTTAATTTTTTTATTTATTTTTTTTTATTATTATTAGTATTATTTTTTAATTTATTATTATTATTATTTTTAAATATTTTAAATCATTTATTTTTCTTTTAACTAGTTTTATATGTGTATGTAAATACATTTATTTATTTACTCTATTAATTTTTAAGACGCTCTTACTATTTCATATGCCTATTAAGGTTTATGTAATTATTTGTTTTTTACTCCATGTTTTATATATATTTTAATTTTATTCCTTCTACATGTTATTACACTCCAGTGTTTTCCTCTGAGGGATCCTCCACATCGGTGACTGACCCTTCTCAGTGAGCGGGGTCGCTGCAGTGGGATCTCTTGGGTCTGACTCTTTTGATCGGATCTGGGGGGTTCCGTGGTAGTGTACTCCGTGAACTTGGGTTGGGGGGTCGCTGGTGTGGACATGTCCCCAAAGTATCGTTTTCCCACCTCAGGACAAAGCCAGGTCTCTACATTCTATCACTTTTTTATTTATTTATTTATTGATGTGTGTGTGTGTGTGGGGGGGGGGGGTATGTTTTTGCGGGGGGGGGGGGGGGGGGGGTTGTCGCACGGTTTGTCTTGTCATCTTGTTTTTAAATTTTATTGTATTTTATGCACAGCACTTTGTGTGACATCTGTTGTTGAAAAAGTGCTATATAAATAAAGGTTGATTTGATTTGATTTGATTTGAAGACCATAGAAAACATAATGTCTCTATTTTGAAAAAATTGTGGACTTGCGCCCCTTTTGAACTAACCGATTCATATTTAATATATAAATATTTTATACAGGAAATCTTTAACTTTGCAACCCTAAAGATTATGACTCAGGCTTTAAGCCTTCAAAGTTTAGAATAAGCCACACATCGCTAATGTAGAGTACTTTAAAATGTACTATTACACAGAGGTTGTTGACCTCTGATCAGAAGATCGCAGGTTCAGTTTCCGGCCTGCCTGTGTATATGTAGAATTGTCCTTGGGCAAGAACATTGACTGTTTAGGAGAACTGGACTTAGTGGTAGGGGTGTGGTCTTCCAACAAGCTCTCCTGACTGGATAGAGTGTTTACACAACAATATTCTCTAAGATTCTGGATGACAATCTTCCATGAAGCATCAGCAAAACTCGTTTGCTCTTTCCACAATCTGTCAGTGCTGCCTGTATACTGAGCAACATCCCCATCTGTGCAGCGCTGCTGCTCACCTGGAGTCATATAGTGAGCAGATGCAGTCTGAAGTATCTCCATGCAGCATATTGAAGCTGTGTAAGTGTGTGCAAATCTACATTAGCACAATTTTCATCACATATCAACTGTGCTTGTCAGCAGACAACACAGTTTGGGGAACTTGAGCTGCAGTTATTTAGAAATTCTATTTCCTCTTGTCAGTTTCAAACTGCGCCTGTCACAAACAGCAAGCCCTTCTGCAGGCTAAAAAGAGTCTTTGAGTGAATATTCCTCTTTAGCTGCTTTTATTAATCGTGGAAATAAATGGCTCTCACTTCCTTCTAAGCAGTGAATTAGTGGCAGCTCTGACTAATATTGATAAAGGCGTTGTTCTGCTAACAGGAACACATGCTGAGCACAAAAGCCTACCATAACACTTCAAGATCGTGACCAGGCTCACTGACAACGGTTGTTTGCAGACCGAACCGAGACAATTTTCATGCACTTTTAATCAACACGTCTAACAGATAGATCATTTAATGAACTCTCAGCATGTGGCCACTAAAGCTGCTAATGGAAAATGTCATTTTAAACTCTGTCCTCACTCCCCTCTGCTCTACACAGTCTTTCATTTTTGAGTGTCTGAACAAAAAGTCTACTGACTTCTGCTGTGGGAGTGCTACTTTGCTTGGTTTGATAAGAAAAGAACACATATTTGTCAAAAATATCCAAAAGTTCATTATTATTAGCTCATTATTCCTGACCATTCAGCTAAATAAAATGCAACCTACCATTCAGACTAATGAAATATGTGCAGTAAATGCTTCCAGTGTGGAAAATACTGGACTTTATTTACTCTGTTCGCATGAGACATCAACAGTAAAGCTTACTTTATAAATGACAGATATTGGAAAGATCCTCCAAGATAGAGGTTATTATCACACAGCTCTTTTTCTTTTGATATTTTTAAGGGGGCTTTATTATGTCTGTCCTATAGACTTGGTACAACTGATGCTGGAATGTTAAAAACAAACAAAACGTGTTTTGGCTTGGTTTGCTTTCACTTTCTGTTTTTAAGAGAGGACCGTTGGCTAGAAAAACATAATGCAATTACATTACATAAGGAGTCCTTTGGCTAAAATTGCACAAACATCTGCACTTTCTTCAATTCTGTGCCCACAAGACATTTTTCATCTTTTTGTTTTTAATTTGTTTCCATTTAAATTCCATTTACGGGCTTTGCAAAGATGAGTCTTAGTATTTACAAATACTTTGTCTTTTTGTAAAAATTTACTTCTCATTGGAGTTTCATTGCACTATACATTTCATTTTACATTAGCTTTATGTAGGAAACCGAGTATCTGTATTCATCAGTACTGTGCATTTACTTGTTTTAAAAATGTGTTACTATTTATTGGAGATATGACGCATTAACAAGCTTGACAGTGGAAGGTCAAGCTTTATAAGTCCAGCTATGATAAATATCTCAGTGCACTTGCAACAAAGACTAGCACGTGATGTTGGTGGGGGCTACAGCAACATTTATTTACCACTAAAATTTTCCTGATAACTTAAAAAAAGATTAAAGTTTTATATTCAATACAAATGTTCAGATACAAGAAGTAGTTGTCGGTAATGCTAATATGTGTTTGAAACAACTGAACTATCAGCAGAAGTCCCAGTTTGTGCATTCCCATTAGGTTTCTTAGTGAAAAAAAGATTTGGCCAAGTTAGGAAAGTAACTAGTAAACAATGAAAACAAATATCCCTCTGTCTATATAGATGTCTGGAGTAATAGTATAAAGGGCATTGAACTATATAGAAAATATGTAACAAACTTAAAAAGACAAGAACACAACCATGCTAGTTTACAGTGCACATCTGTTGACATGGAGGATGAGAAATTTAGAAATTTCTCTAGGTGAAGAAAAAAAAAGGAATGACGGAACGATAAAGCAGGTTTTTGCATTTTTGCATTGATCTTTTTGGGCATGCTGATGGGAATTTTCAGTGACCATGCACAGCTATTACCAGCCTTCATCTTCTAAAAACCTTAGATCAATAAGACTTTTTATGAGGCTAAACATATGTTACAGTGGGATTTTTAAGACAGATTGTGAGAGAAGCTTTAAAATGTATTTATCATAATTGAACACACAGCTCTTTGCTACTTTGCTAGCTAGTTGGAAGCAGGAGAAAGGCATAAAGTGTACATTTTATAAATTTGTGAATTTCGTTCAATAATAAGCCCTTGGGATGTATAGTATTAATAAATAACGCTTTAAAAAGATGCAAGCTATTGAATCAAAATGAGAAATCTATTAAAAGAAGGCTTACTATAATTTCATTTTATTTGAATAATAAAAATGTACTAATTCACAGGAAAAAGTTAACTTAATATTCTCTTTTTGCTCTCACTATTTGACTTTTTTTAATTTACTAACTACTTGTCAAATAAAAACATTTTCAAACCATGTGCCCAAATATATATGTAAAAAAAACCTGACAAAAAGTTGATTAAGTTCGTAAGTGTTAGTAAGTTCTACTTTATTTTTGCATAGGGAAACCAACCAAAATACACCACCATTCCTGTAGCTAGCACCCTCCTGCATGAATCCAAGTAATCTTACATGAACCTATTACAAAACACACAACGTGCAAAACCTGAGACTGACCTGCTGGCTGAGTGCAGAACTCCACGGAGATTTCCCTCTTCTCTCTTTGATCCACTGGAAGCTGCCAAGGCACCTGATGTGGCTGTGCGACCACTTTCACCTTGTAAACTGTCATTGACTTTAAGTTGAAAAACTTGTACCTATAGCCTCCAGCCTTGACCATATCATATTCTGCACCATTGAGGAAGATTGTGTGGCTGTAGTTGCTGTTGCTGGGCATCCAAGAGAGCTCAGCAGAACTCTGGGTGATGTTGTCCACTCGCAGGTAGTAAGGTGCCACCACCACATCCTTTCCAACAAGAACAGTACACCGGAGTTCGTCCGACAAGCCCCGATCTGTGATGGTTTGCACTGATATGCGGTAAGTGTTTGTGGCCAAATTGAGCTTTTCAATTAGGGACTTTGTTCTGCCCCCATAGGGAACACCCATGCGAATCTCTTTATCCACCAGTACATTGTAGCCACTGATGGAGCCCCAGCCAGGAGGGACCACAGGAGGATCCCAGCCAATAATCACACTCTTGGCCAGTTGTTTTATCAAGGTGATGCGGCGGGGATAAGGCACGATGTCTTCTCCAACCTCGTCAATGCTAACATCCAAGGTTCCCGTTCCATTGGTGGAGGAGTTGAGAAGGTCCATGCCCAAGCTGCTGGTGCTTAGACTATCCTGTTTGCTGAGAGAAAGCAGGCTGCTTATGCTTGCTGTGCAGGCCGAGAGTCGCTGAGACCCCAGGCTACTGTGATTGAGGTAGCCAGGTTCTTTAGCCACTGCTTCTCTTTGTTGGACTGAGGATGTCTTCTCATCTTGGACAAAATCCACAAAATTTGACGGAACCAGTCCTCGCTGTCCATCCAGAAGCTCCCCTGGAAAAAATAAAATAAATAATAATGTGGTGACATAATTGAAATATAGAAAAAATGATTAAAAAAATATATATTTAGAAGGCTCTCAAACCTTCATAAAAGCCATCCTCATCCATATTTCCATATACGTAAAGGTACTTCCCTGCCACCAGGGGGAGCTCAGCCTCTGGGTGCTCATTGGG
This sequence comes from Oryzias curvinotus, assembly GCA_023969325.1. Lineage (NCBI taxonomy): Eukaryota > Metazoa > Chordata > Actinopteri > Beloniformes > Adrianichthyidae > Oryzias > Oryzias curvinotus. The sequence goes on along the minus strand of CM043714.1, from coordinate 14,565,702 downwards.
CCCATCATATGGATTGTAACTACAGAGAGAAACGTTGTGAATGAATAGAAGATAAAAATCATTAATTATCAGTAGTTTAAGTATTTTTACATAAGTTATGACATTGCCATTATTTGTATCCTAAGGTACTGTAAATGTTAAAATTCCCATAAATATGTTATGGTACGTTTATTTGCTAAAATCTTATTGAAACACTTCCCTTTTATTTGTTTGTTTTTCCATTTTTTGTATTTAACTGGCTGAAACGAAATTGTCTTTTACACTGCAAAATGATATATTTTTGAAAATATTAAATCCACTATAAAATTCCAGATATTTATATGTGATAAATTTGTCACTCAAATATACACACATACACTCAACTATTACAACAGCTGAACCGCCCAAAATGTAATTGTGGCAAGCAGTGAGAACGTGAGACATCAACACATGAAAAAAAAATGACAGAAACAATATATATTTTTCTGCTTCTGAGCCTTTTTCATTTCTAATAACTTAAATGATTGAGCCACATTTTCTGCAAGGCTTCATAGACCCAAACATTTCATTTTAATTTTTGTGTTCCTAATAAGTGGCTTTGGTACTGAGTTTAGATTAGTGGAGCAATATAAACCTGCATTGATTGGATAGCATTTGTTTTAGTTTTCACCTTATTTTCAAAGAGGATGGCCCATACTTTTATTTTTGTTTTCATTAGCAATCATATTTCATCATATCACCACCTCTGAATATATTTGTCATTTTCTATTATGTTCTGATTCAGCAGTTTTCACTCAGAAAGTAACTAATGCATTATATTTCTAAGAACGTAATGCTGTCAGGTAAGAGCTTACTTTCAAACAATAATAAGCAATCTGTAATGGATTAAAATTTGGTAATAAGAAGCACAACACTGTTTATAGGTGGGTTCTGTGGCACATACCTATACCGGGCAACACACAGACGGACTTTCCCTGTAAACCGGGGTTTGGATCTAATGGTTGAGCGGAGCTCTTTGTCCATCTAGAAAAAGAAAATTATCATTATCAAATGCTAATTCCTGTTTTCGGTATAGGCTAAGCTTAAAAAATAATCCATATAATAATTATGCAAGTATGTGGTCTTCCTTAAGTGTAAAACCTTTGTATTTCAAGTACACAGCTACTATTGAAGTGACTTTTGGTGGACAAAAGAAAGGTAAAAAAAACTGTGTTAATCTTCATGTTATCTTGCCTAATGCAGGGTGACAGTCCTAACATATATTTGTCTGTGATACAAAGTAGTGAGAGTACTTTATCTTTGAGCTTGCAATTCATTGAAAGGATTAAATTTGGAACACAGACAAATGAAGTGAAGAGCCACACTGGGCGTAAGCCAATAATAGCAGGTACCTCAGAAAGCAAAGCCTGTGCTGGGCTGCTGGCTCGACTGCGACTCAGAAACGTTGGCTTTACGGAGAGGAGCTCGGGCTTGTCTCCAGCTGATCTGGAGTGGTCGAATGAACTCGGATATCAAGGATTTGCTTGTTGGAGCATCATTGCCTGCAGGACAAAGACATCATCAGATCGCTGCATCTTAAAGTTTGAAAATGAAAATCCAAGAACAAAGAGTACAACCCAAAGCACTGATCCTTTTTGTTTTCTTTCATTTCAGCACCATGGCAACTCATGATAAAACACTACTAAGCTTCTTGACAATTAACTAAAAGGGATTTACAGAAAGCAAAATAATTTATTGGGATTTTATGCATTATCTTCAAAAAGAAAAGCAATGCTGCAATGTTTCTATCTAACAAAATTATAGACACAAATATTCAATTCTACTCATAAATCTGCTTAATAAGCCACTGAAATACTAAACGTCAATATAACAATGTCCGTACCTTTTCCTACGGGGGCCAATCCATTTAGGAGCTGTGACAAGGACTTGTTGGGAGAGCCGGGAGAGTCGTACACCGTCAGGGGCTCAGTGCTGAGGATGTCAAACTTCCCAGCTTGGAGCCGGAACTTCTCCAGCTCTTTTGACAGGAGGTTGAACTGCTCACTCTGAGACCGACATTTTTCCTCCAGCTCTCGCACTTTGGCCTGGTAACGGCGAGGGGGGAGAGTCAATGGGGAGCGAGAGACAGGCCAACAGAGTGACAAATAGGTGGGTAAAGAGGCAGAGAGACAGACAAAAGACGTGTATAAAGGCTGAGCATTATGAAAAATTTCACACAGAACAAACAAGCTATTGCAAATGTACCATTCACACACAAAAAATACCAATTATCTTGGAATTAAAGATCCAACACACAATAGTCACAAAATCATTTCTATAAAGACATTTGTACATTTGACAGTACATTTTTACAAACCACATGCACCAGTACAGTACAATATTTCTAATGATACAGAAAAATAAATCAGGGTAGTTTGAAAACACAAACTGTCCAAGAAGGTGAAGTTGATGATAGTCTACACGTTTTTCTTATTGTAGTAAGACCATGTAAAGATCAGAACCAACAGACCTACATGTTTAACTGTCAAATCATATACAGCCGGTAATGCATATTTCCATGCAGTTAACTTTGGAGCTTAGCTTTGTCCTGCTAACTTGCTAACTTTAGTACTTCAGCATTATTTTCAATAATGCTACATCCCTTAGCAAAAAGTAGTACATTTGAAATGTATTTTATTAAGTATACTTAAATTTAAGTATAGCAACTCGACCATGTACATGTAGTGTAGGAAGTATACTAACTGAAAACATCTTCAGACTAAATTGGAACATTTTTAGTTCAAAATAGTAGATAGTATTTGAAAAGTTAACTCCAAGTATATTGCCTCATTTTTAGTATATGCCAAGTATGTTTTTTGCTAAAGGGGTAGTACAAACATACTCTAGTTTTTTGTTTTATTTGTCTGCAGCCAACAAGGAAATGTCAACCTTTAAGTATTGTTGGTCGTGTTCTTTTCATGCAATACTGACAATAAGAAAAAAAAATATTGCACAATGGCTTTCAAAGAATTTTAAAAGCACAAAAGGCTAATGCACACGCTTACACTAACAAACTAAACAGTAGTTGCTCGGGCAGGTATAAGAGAAATTCCAGGTGCTGGTGAGTGTATTTGAATGATGAAATCCGTCAGCAAACACTTCTCAACTCTTTAATTTTTCCAGAAGACAATGAAGTGGTCCTGGAATTTTTTATAGCACTGCCCAACACACAGCCATGCTTGCTACTCCATGTTGCTCCGTGTCCGTTTCATGCATTTTGTTGCTAGAAACAGCATGCTGCAAGAAGACTGAAAAAAACTTTAATTTGTGATGGTGTTAGTATCCTTATAAAAAGTTAGTTTAGACCGCATTAGAATGTACAGAGCCTGTGACCTGACATGGGTAAAACAATACTAATCCGTTCCCATGAAATAGTCATTTGTTCTCCTTAAAAATGATTGTGACCTTCTACACACCCCATATTTACAACCGGAAATAAATGTAAATGCTTCCGGTGACATATTTACTGTAAATAAGATAAGTGTTTTAAAGCAATAATATAAATAAAATATATTTTTCCACTGCATCATTGATGTTTCCATTGACTATAGTGAGGTGATAGCTACGCCGTGGGGCCCCTAGACCAGTGTTTTTCAACCAGTGTGCCGCGGCACACTATAAATACCCTCATTAACTGATGTAAAAAGATTTCCCATCTCCAGGATATCAGCTCTTTGTTCATCCAAACAGGCCCTGATAAAACACTGAGGAGTTAGGAATATAAAAGATCGTAAAATACTTTTTTCTTTGCGTTTATTTTATTTTATTAAAGACATTTTGATAAGAATGATGCTACTGCGATTTAGCTGCAGCTTTGACTGTATTTTGGAAAAGTCCTGCCCTTTAACTGTCTCCACCAATCATTCCTTGGGGGCTTAATCACATGTCATCAGTCTGACCAATCAGAAGTGGTTAAAGTCTTCACTTCCTTGTCCCGATTTAGCTCGTAAAGTCGCTCAGTTCCAACAAAAATACCAGCTAAAGCTCATCTTTAGCGGTGTAGCTTTCCACAGAATCCGCTATCAGACCGTGGAACAAGTGAACAAAACAATGAAGCTCCGAAAAGCGATCTCCGGCCGTTTTATGCACTACATCTCCCATGATGCATTGGGTTGTGAGAGTGACAGCGCACAAGGAGATCTGTTGTTAAACGTCTTGAAACCAACGAACACACTTCAAACTGTTTTTAAATCTTCTAATTTAACTTTTATTGCATCTTTTAGAAAAAACAGCTGCAGTTTCCAGCTTTTTCTGCCACAATTATCTCAAAAATGCATGTGAGATTGTGGAGGGGCTGTAGATCAATACAGACTATGAGTTTCTCCTTTTTTTTGTTTAGTTTTTGGATGCTGGTGTGCCGTGGGATTTTTTTTAAGGTTAAAGTGTGCCGTGGCTCAGAAAAGGTTGAAAAACACTGCCCTAGACTACTGGTTGGATGGCAAACAAAGCTGCTGTCTGCCGCTGGAGCAGCAAAGCGAGCTCTGCCAGCAGAGAACGCTGTGCCGCTCCGGCGTCGCTGCAGTGGGATGGGCCGACAGCCAGCTCCTATATTTTATATTTTTCATATTTTCATCAAGACAATAATAAATAGATCTTCTAGTTTTAGTCCTGTTTTGTTTTTCCCCTCTTGAATTAATGTGGGTTACAAAGACACAGAAGTAGCGGGCACAGAAGTGAAAGTCAACTTACCAGAAGAGATTTTGAATGGTCTCATGAACCAGACATGGAGACATGATTTCTGATGCTTTTGTAGAACTATAAATAAATAAATCCGATCTCCAAACATCCTCCATTTCTTCCGTGCATTGTAATGAGATATACACAGACAGAAATTTGAAGGTATATGCTGTAAATCCAAGTATTGCTCATAGAAGTGTTTATAAATGACTGGTTACATAAGTTGGTTTGGGTTTATTCGCATAAAGGATTTAAGGGAAACAGTGTAATTACACATTTTGCAAAGTGAAACTTGGCAAATCTAACAAAGCAACGAAAGAGATGAGAAGATTTGCTTCTTTTTCCACAAAATCAAAACTAGCCAGAAAAGAGACTGCCCAACAAGTAACTATTTCATGTTCAAGCGAGAGAAAAAAGTCATCATTTAGGATTTTCTTCATTGTAAACACTTTTTCATTTGAACAAATTAATATTTTGAGAGAAAGATTTAATTATTCCATGGGAACAAATTATTATTTCGTGGGAACAGTTACATTTTTTACCCATGTTGGATCACAGGCTCCGTAAGAATGGGATCCAAGGTAGTTGACAGTTTTTGAACACATGCCGGATAACATTCATGCAAAGTCATAAAGGCACACACTTTTAACTTGTTTTATATATTTAAAAACCTTTCTCAGAAAGATTATTTGATGTTTTTTAGTAGTTCTGCCAGGGATAAAAAAACAAAAAATATCTGCCACAGGAAAATACAACAAACACTATATTGGAGGAATTCTATTTAAGCATACTTTATTGGCCTTTTTTAAGAATAGAATTCTTTGTGACTTCGATTTTGCAAAGTAATATTTTCTTTCAATAGTTTTGCCAGCATGCATTTTTGAATGAAATCAAGCTGTATTCTATGAACACTTTATTTTTTTATGAACAGAGGCCTTTCATCCATTTTTCATTGATGTTTTTCTTTTGATCAAGTCTAAAGAATCTGGAGCTTACGCTGTCAGATTCAAGCCTTTCAAAAAATAACAAGAAGTGGAAAAAAAAAAACCTCTTTGACAAAAATTGTGAGACAGCAGTGCTGACAGGGTAGTAAATCCCAAGAAAGATTGCTTTGAAGAAGCTCAGAATTGTTACATTTGCTCATAACTGATTTATGTTTACTCTTCATTTTTCTTTTTCTTGAACTTGATGGCAACTACACTGATATGCTGAGGCCAAAAATGTATGAATTTCTTCAGTTTTATAGTATGTTGCTGCTGTTGTAAACAGATCTGACAGTCTCCACCACCATCCACTGTAAAAAGGTGCAATATTAAAAAAAAAGTGAATAAAAGCAATTCTGAAATACCTGCATGCTGTCCAAGTGGTTCTGTACAGGCATAAAGACACACCCATACAATAAAAGGAGATGTAGGAAACAGCAAATGTGATATCGCTTACACATCATGAATGCACAGCACTGCCGAAATGGCACACACTTTACCTTTTGCATCCAATATAAAGACTAAAAGTCAGTTTTCTCGTCTTTTAGATTGGCTACCTAAGAAGGTTCATCAAGACGAAACGAAGTAAAGTACTTCGCTTATTAAAATTTGGGAAATTCTCTAAAATGCAACTGACATTAGTATAAAAATTTGCAGAAGAAACAAATTAGAAAAGAAATTGCATAGGGTTTTGCCTTCATCAATATTATCATAACATAAGCATGATTAATTCCTTAGGAAAGGATTTCAGTTGATTGAGGGTTGATTGGTGGTGTTTAATCCTAATGACCCATAAATGAATCTTTACTTAAAAATTTGCAGAAAAAAACATTTTCCATCATATTTGTATTTTCTCAAGTCAACCTTGGCATGGACATTGACAAACTACCAGACCATCAAAAATGCAAATTATTTGTCACTTATTCCCAAAATAAAATACTTCATGGTCTTTTCGCGTAACTTGTTGTTTTCTTAAAAAGTGCATTAATTCATCTGAATTTATAAATTATGTCACACTGGAGCGTTACAGACAATATCTGATTGAAAAGCGTAAGCCTGGCACATCCAAAGTTTTTGCCAAATGCACCCCACATTTAAATTTCCACTGGTCCACAGGCCCCTTTCATAAAATCAATACTCTCTGGCCCCCAGCATTTTCTAAAAACTGTATGTACCATTTCTTGATCGTGACTGGCTAAATTATGTTACAAGCCATTATAAACTTGTGACGACAGGTTTATAACGTTGTGTGATGCTTCTGTGACACTTTTTGGTTCATTTCTAAACTGTCAAATGTAAATAAAAAAGAAATGTTGACAGTGAGGACCGGCACTTCCAGGACAAGTGAAGATTGGCATATTTGTTCAGAGAAATATGAAATAGCTGGGCCTCCCTAATATGTCAAGAGAGTGTGGCTGTTTTCATGGAGTTCAATGTCAAGAGGTCGATGAGACATGCTAACTCCAAAACCCATTATGGGAATGAATGGTGCAAAAAATTGACAGTAATTTTGGTAAAAAGTATTTAGATGTATCAGTTTTCTGTGTGAAAAAAATGAAAAGTATGCCACTGCAATAAAATTCATTTGAGTTCAAAGTTAATGAAACAGTTTAAAGAATGACGAATGGTTGGCTCACAAACACTTTCGCCCTATTTCAGGCTCTCTTTGTAAAAGTTTTGGACACCCCTGGCTTAAGCATTTTATGGACGCCTATGTCAACTAATTTCATCTCTGTCAAACAAAGGTGTTACTTCCATGCTCTATAAACTATCGTTAAATAATTAATACAATAGAAGTTTACATTTTAGAATTTTTCTCATCTTTTCTCATTGTGTCTTCGACACAGAAGAAGAAAGAGCAACTCCAACATTTAGGAAAGAGAAATTATGGAGAGTAAAAAAAAAAAAAAAGGAAAAAGAAAAGAAATCTCTTACAGCTTATTAGTACTTGAGCAAAATCCACAGGAAAACACCACCCACACCCACCCCAGTGTCCAGATGCTCACCTCTAACAGATGAACAGCACCTTCATGCTCCTTTTTAGCCTCAACCTGAGCCTGGGAAACACAAGGTGGAGTTCACTTACTTTCATGTTTGTGTTGCTGTTAGGATTTCTTTAAAGCAGCAGGAAAAAGTATTTTTGAACAAACCTTTAGCTCACTCGAACCCAAAATAGAGGCAAACGTCACTGACCTGATTAATACTCGACCTTGCAATTTCAATACAGCTGAAATCAGTTTACTTATAAAAACTGTATCATATTGTCATATTTAAGATTAGGGATCGGCATGTGGAGGGGAAGAGAGTGACACGTGGGAGGGTAGTCAGTTTGTATTTTCCGAATAAAAAAATAAAAAAATCGGGTTTCAGTAACAATCTCTTCTCACAAAGAGATTTTTCCCCAGTGGGTTGAGAAGGAAAAGGTCCTAACGCTTTTACTGTGACACCCCCCACCCCCCACCACCTATATAAGCACTGTCAATTTCTGTCAGTAAAACTTTATAGTTTTACACATTATTCCTTGTCAGCCTTCATAAACGGGCGATTTAAATTACTGCGCACCGTAGGAAAGAAAAACAAAGTTTGTCACAGTGAAATGAAGATGCAATGGTTGACCTTGTTTGAAACTGTCTGTGGATGGAACGTGAGCACGTACGTGAGTGGGAAACGCGGGAAGCTGATCCATGATCTGCTGCACATGTTTATGACTGCACAGCTGATTTTTTGGTCTTGGTTTTGGCGACAAACATTTCTGGAGTTATGTTTCAATATAAGGATCCTCTGTACCAAGGTTTGCTGGTTTGCTCTGGGGTTGTTGCCGCCCCTTGCTGGGATCTAACATCGCAGCCTCCCGGCTGTGGAGTGGGCCCTGTTGCTGTTAGAGTGGGTGGGGGCTGTGGCAAGGCTCTAGCTGAGCTGCTCCTGGCATAAGAGATTCCCGATGTAGTGTTTCGTCACAGCAGAGCCTCTGTTATAATTAGTCATTTATTCGTGCCTGTGTGCATTGTGTGTAGGGTCATGGGGTGTATATATGAATGGAGGGGTGGGTTGTTTTAGTTTTTTCTCTTGTTTGTATTTTGTTTTTTGTTTTTAATTGTGTTTTTAAAGTGCTTTGTGCTGCATGCATGAAAAAAAAGAAATTGTTTTAGTTTAAGTTTGGTTTAAAACATACAGTTGTGCAAAAAAGGAGGACAGTAACAAATTCTCCAAGTTGTACCATTTAAAAAGATAAGAGAGGTCTGTAATATTCATCATAGATAGACTTAAACTGTGAGAGACAGAATATAAAAAAAGAATCCAGCAGATCACACTGTTGGATTTTTCAAGAATTTAATTTTAAAATGGAGCAGAAAATAAAAATAACAACAGCAATACAATACAATACAACACAATACAGTCACAAAAGTTCACCTCAATACTTTGCTACGTCATCTGGTTAGCAATGATGGATTTCAAATGTGTCCTGCAGATCTTCATCAAGTTTGCACTCACTGTTGCTGGTATTTTTTCCCATTTTTCCAAGCAAATCTTCTAAAGAGCTGTTGGGATCAGGGGGGGTATTCCAGGAAGCATGTTTAAACTACCCGGACTTTAACCCTGAACTCTGGCTGAAATGCGCCTGAACTTGCTTACTCTGGGTATGTGGGTTCCAAAAGGTGTATGAGTTGGTGTAATTACGCTCGACTTGGTAACCCTGGGTTAATGCACGTGCACGGCGAGTACATAAAGACATTCTCAAAGGATCGCCGATTTCTAGAGTCACCATGGAAACGCTGAAACGCGTGGTGAAAAAAAGAGACGCTACACTTCAGTGAGACGGAGTCTGAGATTTTAATGACGGCGTAGAAAGATTATACGCCCATCAAAAAAGTAGCACGGCAGCATCAGCAAAAGAAAGAGTTTCTGCTTGTAGAAGAAGAACAGACAAAGTAAACGCACAAGTGTCTGATCTTATTTCCATTTTCATTGTGATGCATATATATATATATATATATATATATATATATATATATATATATATATATATATATATAAACCATATCCAATTTTGCCAACTTAAATTAATTACTTCTATTGGTAACGAGTACCGGTAATCAAGTTAAATTTATTTAACCTAATTTCTTCAAATCAAATCAAATCAAACTTTATTTATAAAATAGCGCTTATCATGCATTTCGTGCAGCTCGAAGCGCTTTAACATTAAAAACAAAAAAAAAAAAAAAAAAAACAACAAAAAAAAAAAAACACGCAACATTACAGTAAAAACCCAACCCACCCTTCACCCTTCCCACTCCCCTCCATTAAAACACATGACCCACGACAATGAAAATTGATTATCAATGAAAGTTAGAATAAATAAATAAATAAATAAATAAATAAATAAATAAATAAATAAGCAAACAAACAAACAAGTTTGGCTTGGCTCTGCTGTGAGGAAACGGTATTTGGGAATCTCTTCATACCAGGAGCCAGCCCAGCCCGGGAGCATCGCCACAGCGCCAACCCAGACCGGGACAGCACCGGGGTCCACTTCACAGCCGTGAGGCTGCAAAATTAAACCCCAGCCGCCACAGCAAGGGCAGGAACTGCAGCAACAGCCACCGGGCAAGCCGGCAACCCTGGCAGAAAAGACTCCCACAAGAAACACTGGGGCTAAAATCATTATAAGATTCTAAAATTATAAGATTTATTAAAAATAAAAAAAAAATAAAAATAAAATAAAACTGGGAATAAGATGCATAAAATGAAATGAAATACATAAAATAGCCTATAATAAAACTAATAGAATAATTTAGCAGTTAAAATCAACTAAAAGCTAAATTAAAAAGGTGGGTCTTGAGCCTCTTCTTAAAAACCTCTACAGTCTCTGCGGCCCTGAGGTTCTCCGGCAGGCTGTTCCACAGGCGAGGACCATAATGGCAAAACGAAGCCTCACCATAAGTTTTGGTCCTCACTTTAGGAACAACTAAGAGGCCAGCACTGGAGGACCTCAGGGTCCGCGAGGGCTCATATTTTAAAAGAATATCATTCAAATAAGAAGGTCCAAGACCATAAAAACATTTATAAACCATTAAAAGAACTTTAAAATCAATCCTGAAACGCACAGGGAGCCAATGCAGCGATTTTAAAACCGGTGTAATGTGTTCCCGCCCTCTGGTCCTCGTCAGAACTCGTGCCGCTGAGTTCTGCAATAGTTGTAGATTTAAAATAGACTTTTTGGGTAAACCAGAGAGCAGGGCATTACAATAATCTAAACGACTGAAAATAAAAGCATGCATTAGCACCTCTGTGCTTGCAAGAGAGAGGAACGGGCGGACTCTGGCAATGTTTTTAAGATGATAAAATCCTGTCTTAACGACATTTTTAATGTGTGGGATAAAATCTAGCTCAGAGTCAAAAAGTACGCCCAGGTTTCTCACACATGGAGAAGGTTTAAAATTATGAAGATGTGGTAAAATCATCTCTCTCTTGTCTTCAGAACCGATGATTAAAACTTCAGTTTTGTCCTGGTTGAGCTGCAAGAAGTTTTCTGCCATCCATGACTTAATATCTAAAATACAGTTTAAAAGAGTGTTAATAGGTTCAAGGTCACCAGGAGACACAGCGATGTAAAGCTGTGTATCATCAGCATAGCTGTGAAAGTCAACGCCATGTCTCCTGATGACCTCCCCAAGAGGCAACATATACAAATTAAAAAGTATTGGTCCTAAAATCGATCCTTGGGGAACCCCACAACTTATTTCATGGATTCCTGAAGAGCACGTATCCATACTTACATAAAAGTGTCGATCTGTAAGGTAAGAGTAAAACCACTTAAGAACATTTCCAGAGAGACCCACTAGACTCCTAAGTCTGTCTAATAAAATCTGGTGATCTACCGTATCAAAAGCGGCACTAAGATCCAGTAGCACCAGAACAGAAAGTTTCTGTGAGTCATAGTTTAATCTAAGATCATTAACGATCTTTAAAAGAGCCGTCTCTGTACTGTGGTTTTTCCTAAAACCAGACTGATATTTTTCTAAAATTTTTTGGGCATTTAAAAACTCATGCAGTTGAGTAGCGACACTTTTTTCTATAATTTTACTTAAAAATGGTAAGTTGGATACGGGTCTATAGTTATCCAGATTTTTTGGATCTAATTGACTCTTCTTCAGAAGGGGCCTCACCACCGCCGTTTTACAGGCAGAGGGGAAGACCCCCGTCTGAAGAGAGCAGTTAACTATGTTTAAAATCTCTGACTCAAAGAATCCATAAAATCGTTTAAAAAGTGAAGTTGGAATGGGATCTAAAAGGCAGGTTGTGGTGTTTACTTGGGATATAACTCGACCAAGCATCTCCGCGTCAACCAGGACAAAACTCCCCAGTGTTTCTTCTGGTAAAAACAATGCTAGAGGTCTGTTAAGATCAGTGTACTGCATGGATGAAATATTTGATCTTATAGCATTGATTTTACCCATGAAGTGGTCTGCGAAGTCCTCACATGCAGCATTAGATGATGGCATGGAGGACTTGTTGAAGTCTTTGTTTATTAAAATATCAATTGTTTTAAAAAGGAATTTGGGGTTGTTTTTATTTTCTGAAATGATTTTTGAAAAATAAGAGGTTCTGGCCCGTTTAACTGAGTTATTGTAGATTTTGAGTTGTTCTTTTAAAATGTCTTTATGAATGATTAAATTTGTCTTCCTGTATTTCCTCTCTGCTCTCCTGCATTTCTGTTTCAGACCCTTAATGTCGTCAGTCTTCCATGGCATTTTAGGAGTGGTTCTTATTGTTTTTGTTTTGAATGGAGCCACTGCATCTATGGAAGACTGGAGTCTGTTATTAAAATGATCAACGATAAAATCACAGGGTGCAGGTAAAATCTGAGCAGGAGTTTTCTTAAAAACATCAATAAAATTTGCAGCCACTTCAGGAGTTAAATACCGTTTCCTCACAGTTCTCACTGAGGGTTCCTGCTGGATTTCACTGGTGACATCAAAAACACACAATAATGGTCTGATATGGCCAAATCAACAACAGAGGACACCCTAGTGGACAGACCATAAGTGATGACAAGGTCCAGGGTGTGTCCCCTGTTGTGAGTTGGCTGTGTGACATGCTGCTGAAAATCCATGCTGTTTAGAAGATTTAAAAACTCACAGGCATAGATATCATCATAATTATCAACATGCAAATTAAAATCACCAGTAATTAAAATCCTATTGTACCTAATATGAAGAGATGATAAAAATTCAGAAAATTCTTCGATAAAACAGGAAGGAGGGGTTGGTGGTCTGTATACTGTGACAGTTAAAACAGGTGGGTCTCCAAAAAGAAAAGCATGATGCTCAAATGAACAATATTTACTAAATAAGACATTTTCAGATGATATTGTTTTAAGAGCAATCGATGCTGTACCTCCACCTTTCTTTCCTCCCCTGACTGAAAATAAAAAGTTAAAATTAGGTGGAGAAGCCTCAGTGAGAATAACTGGAGCATCAGAGCCAAGCCAGGTTTCAGTTAAAAACAAACAAGTTAAATCATGGTCTAAAATCAGATCATTAATGATAAAAGACTTATTTAAAAGTGATCTGACATTTAAAAGAGCCATCCTCATGGTTGTGGGTAAAATCTGATGTGTGCATGTCATGGGTTTTGTGACTGATATGTGAATTGGCCGGAGACATCTAACATGCGAGGCACGTGGATATGAATGCAAATGATTTGAGAGTCTATTGGTGATGCGGACTGGTATGTGATGCTGTATGGCAGAGAATGATGAGTCAGGGGTGTGGGTGTCCTGGTTCAACCGTCAGCTGGGAGTAGTATTGAAAGAACGGAGGGTGAGATCAATGTTCATGCTGAGAAGACGGGAACCACTATTGTTGGGATGTAAACCGTCTGATTTGAAGAGGTATGGTCTATTGTAGAAAGTTGTGAAATTATCAACATATGGAATGCTCATGGAATGACAATATGTTTTTAACCAGATGTGAAGCTGACGGACGCGTGAGAACATGATGTCTCCATAACGGGGTGCAGGAAGTGGTCCAGATATGATGCAGTTTATGTTTAACTGTTGGATGGTGTGAATCAGGTGGATGAAGTCCATTTTCAGAGACTCTGATTGCTGCTGTTTCAGGTTGTTGGTGCCTGCGTGTATGATAAAGGTCTCCGCAGAGGGGTGTTTGACAGAAAGTTGGTGGGCAGAGTTTTTAATGTCATTGACGACCGCTCCAGAGAGAGAGAGTGTGTGGCACCTTCTGACCCGGACATGCCGGACAACGGAGTCTCCCACGATGAGCACGGGCTGCTGCACAGGTCCGGGTCTCCCAGCGGGTCTCCCAGCGGGTCTCCCCGCGACAGCAGCGGGGTGATGAGCAGCGGCCTCCGCTCCAGCGGGCTCAGGTGGAGAAGTGGGAGCTCCAGAACGATGTTTCCGGGCAGACAGTAATCCAACGTGAAGACCTGATTTTGATGTGAAGAGCGGATCCCCTGAAGCCGGTGAAACGCAGGATGCGGCGCGCGAGCCCCGGGGAAGCTCGCCTGAGCGTCGGGCCACCGCCTCCTTCAGCAGACGGCGGCGTTTCCCTCTCGTGCAGGGCGCCAGCGGAACAGCGGAGGATCCGGGCGGCTGGGCCAGTGCCGCGGCTCCAGGAAGAAGCGCGAGTTGGTCAGGCTCCAGCAAAGCGGGCCCCGAAGCAGCAGACGCCGTTGGACCCGTGGAGGTGGAAGCGGGAGTCGTCGCCTGGCTGAGACCAGCAGCAGCACCGGATGCCACGGTAGGAGTTCCGCCCGATGTCGGTCCCGGTGAGCCCGCTCGGGTCGCTAACGCCGCGGTGAGGTCTTCAGCCAGCGGGGCAAAGCGGTTGGTCAGCGCTAGGTTCCCCGAGCTGGCAGTGTTGGGTTTGGATCCACAGATCCTCCGGCCGCGACGTGTCACCTCAGCCCACGACTGCTTAGGCGTAGAGCAGAGGGCTGGAGCCCTGGGCCCGGTATCGGCCTGGTCTTCATGGAGGTCCTGTGGGCTCCTGGCCTCCACTGCAGAGCTGGTGTTGGTGGTGCTCGGAGCCCCGTCCATCCGCTCCCACCCGTTGTTTTTACGGCCACATATTTGAATGATGTTGCTGTCCGTGGCGGTGGAATGGGCTTCAGCAGGAAGTTCTCCAAACCATGGAAGGGTTTGAGACAGGGAGCGGTTGGTGTTGATGGAAAGCTGTAGTTGTTGGATGTACTTAGACTGGGAAGCAGATACTGAGAGAATTTTCTCTATCAGAGCAGATTTTTCTCTGAGCTCCAGTCTAAGTTTCTGAACAGTTTCCTTGAGTTGGCAATGTCCTGGGTCACAGTCGTCGGGAGTGCATGAAGCTCCGTCAGGACGAGCGGCATCTTGCATCTATAAAATTTAATTAGTGTTTATACAACTCAAATTTACATATTTATCTAACTGAAATGTCATATGACTACAATTCAATTATTCTTTTTTCCATCTTAATTAATTATAGTTCTTGAACTCTCATATGTCTAAGTTTGAGCCGGCAGATATACTCATTTTTATAACAATAAAAAGAACGAAATAATATGCCTGAAGGGCTTACTTTCATTTAGGAATTTTCCGATGTTATCAATACAGCTTGATATGGTAGGGGTGCTATATAAACTCATTATCCTTCTCTTACCCTCTCACTTATGGTGCAGAGACTTAAGCATAGTGGGATAAAATAACTCGGTTATTAACCCACACTTAAACCCCAATCCTTTCAGACAGGCAAAGGGAATGGTATCCCACAATCCCTTGCGGTGCTGATCTAACAGCAGCACCAAAGTTACACCTACATAATTGAATTAACTTGAATGAAAGTAAAATAACTATCTGAAAACTACGTGTTATTTTTAAGCTGACTTAACAAAAAAAAGATGTATCTTCACTGAAGCAAATAATTAAGTTAGATCAACAATGTAAAAAAGTTTATTTTTCCAACATCCATATGTGGTCTTATCACCCTCTCACGGTGGAAAAAGTATTATCTGAGCTTCTTCATCCACTAAATCATCTTCAAATGGACATGCCGCGCTGCTTCACCTCTCTGAAAACAAACTAACCTTCAACTAAATCTGCTCCAGACCAGGTTATGTTCAGAGCATGAGTTGCTATGGCAACTTGACATACCCTGAAACATACCTCCATTTCTGGAACCGAAAGCTGAGGTTATCAACTTCCTTAGCCTCAAACTTACCGTGGGAGCCAGCATAACCTGCTTTCTGGAATACCCCCCAGGTCTGGTGACAAGCTAGGGTATTGTATTTTCACAACCATAAGGTGCACTTAAAAGTCTTTTCTCCAAAATATAGGGGGCGCACTATGAGGCGGTGCGCCGAATGTGTTGTTGTGGGACTTCGGCAGAGGGCGTAGAAGACGACGGCATGAGAACAGGGGAGGGAAGTATGGGCGTGAATTAAGAGGCCAGATGTTTTTTCCACGCATCACCGTCTCTGTTAATCTGTGACTCCATGCACCCACATCTCACAGACGCTGTGAAAAAACAAGTGAAGCAAATGAACTCAGAGCTTGCTGTCATTTCGGGAGGCCTGACGAAGGAACTCCAACCGCTGAACATCGGTGTAAACAGGGCGTGGGAGCGGTGGATGACGGTCGGCAAACACTCTTTCATTAAGACTGGGAGGCAGTGCCGGGCAAGTTATGCCACAATCTGTGAATGGATTGTGGAAGCTTGGGCTAACATGCCTGTTTACACTGTTCTTTGAGCTTTCCCAAAAGCCAGCATCATTCATGAGGAGCCGCACGGCAACGAGACGGACTCTGACAAGGACGTAAGGGAACCTGGCGTGTTTGATAGAAATTTATCCCGGCTGTTCATTTCAGATACAGAAGATGAGGACTTTGATGGATTTTGGATGATGATTGATGACTGAAAAAATAAAAAAACTAAATCACAGCCAGCTCAGTTTTGCTCTTGTTGCCTTTTTTAAACACACACCAGCATGCATGTTTTACCGGTATGTTTTAACGTGCCCCCGCCCTAAAACCCAGTGCGTCTTTTGTGTGTGTCAAATACTGAAAAATTGCCCATAGCTGAAACTGCGCCCTATAATCCAGTGCGCCCTATGGTCGGGAAAATACGTTATCCTAGAACAATAAAAATTTTTTTTTTTAATCTAGCCACTTAATTCATCCTTTCCTTAAAACGGATCAGTCGTCCTGTCTCCTTTGCAGAACAGCTGTCTTAAAGCATGTTGAAGCATGTTTCCACCTCCATATTTCACAATGGGTATGTAAGGTGGTGTTTGGATGCTGCTCAGCTTTCTTCTACCTATAAACAAGGCTGTCATGTTATGCTTTTTTGAAGAGTTTTTCTTTGATCTCATTTTATCTTTTGCTGACTGTGACTCCACCCATTCACCTGCGCACGTGTGGAGCAGTCACAGCTGCCTGCATTTTATTAATCACATGTGATTTATTAAATCACAAGATTTAAGGAACCCTCCATCAGCGTTGACTCATTCCGTGTCACAGCCATGCTTTACTTGGCTTTATGTTTTGTCATTAAACCTTTTGGACTTGTTACATAGTGGTTGGTGGTTCTTCCCCGCATCTGGGTTTCCTCCTGCTTGCAAAATCATGACATTATATAGCCGACCATGTCTAACCCAGCAGGGAAATCACTGCCATTAGCTGCCCTTAGCAGAGGAATTATCAGCCTTAGTCCGAGATGTGCGTAACTGCATGTTAGGCATACAGCAGCTTCATGACTGCCTCCCACTCTCACTTTTGCTTTTACTCTCAGTTTCCTGATGGCCCGGGCCAAACGCTGGGGTTTGGCAGAATGGAGCTGAGCTCTGCAGCTCTTTTCAAACTTTTTCAATCCAACTTCCCGACTACAGTCCCATCAAGCAGCTGCCTTGTAGCTGCTTCTCCTCCAGCAAGGAGCTTGTAGGTCTCAGATTATGCCGTAGAGTTCCGGACTTTGGCTGCCAGCACCTGCTGGCCTGATGAGACGCTAGTGAACATCTTTCCTCATGGTCTCTCCGGCACACTCAAAGATGAGCTTGGAGCGAGGGAGGTTCCGGAGCTGGAAGGATTGCTCGATCTGGCCGTCCATATCGACCGTAGAACAAGGACGAGAAAAACACAGCTCTACAAGCCTCTCTCCGTCGCAGTGTGTTCTTCGCTGAAGCCACCCATCTTTCAAGCTCTTCATCCGGATTCTTCTCCTTCCTTGCAACCCATGCAGCATGGATCAGGACGTCTCTCCCCTGCCGAACATTGGAGGTGCATGGAGGCAGGGCTTTGTTTGTACTGTGGACAGCAAGGTCATTTTCTCAGCGACTGTCCTTGACTCCCCATGTTCAGGAGAAATCTTTTGAGTCGGGTTTCTTCTTTTTCTCTGCCCTCATGCCCTCAAGGCCATCTACAGAGCACTCTGGTTCTGATGGAGATCTAATTTCTAAAGCAGTGGTAAGCAAACTTCACGTACCAGTTGAATCATTAAATCCACCTTTACATGTAAATGCCATCAGTGGTTCCCTGGTTCATAAAATCACTGCTTGTACTGTACAAGTAAAGTGACTGTTTCAGGTAATCACACTAAGCGTATGACTTTTTTGTTTTTGCTTCAATGACGCCTCCTGTTATTTTGGGTTATCCGTGGCTGTGCAGACACACTCCTCATATTGACTGGGTCTCAGGAAGAGTTTTTTCTGGAGTTTTTTGTTTAATGAACCGCCTGAATCCAGTTGCCATACATGGATCTAAACTGGGTTCTTGTACTCGAGAACCTCCAGTTTTAAGTAATGTTCCCACTGTTTACCATGATTTAAACAACATTTTCTGTAAAACTCGGGTTAAGTATGTCCCTCCACATCGTCCTTAAGACTGTACCATAGACTTTCTTCCAGGTTCCAAACCATAAAAGGGCCACATATACCCAATTTCCCCCTGAACATGAGGCAGGAATGCCTGCAGGACGGTATTATTCGTCCCTCTTCTTCTCCTGCAGGGGCTGCCTTTTTCTTTGTTGGCAAACGTGACGGGGGCTGTGCCCTTGCATTGACTACAGAAGATTGAACAATATGCCTGTGCATAACACCTACCCCCTTTCCTCTGTTGCAGACTGCGTTTGATCTGGTTAAAGGTGCCCAGATCTTCACCAAATTGGACCTCTGTAGTGCCTACCATAGTGCACATGAGGGGAAGAATTGAAGACTGTTTTCAACCCACCACCTGGACACTTTTTTTGGACATCTTGTCATGCCCTTTGGATTACTATAGCCCTGTTGTGTTTCAGTGTCATTACAAGTTTTGTACATTTTTATTTGTATAACTCAATGACATCCTGATCTTCTCTCCAGACCCTGAGACCCATGTGCGTTACATCAGACCCGTCCATCTCCTGGAGAACCAGCTTTATTGTAAAGCAGAAAAATGTAAGTTTCATAGTGTCATACCAACAAAACCTAGTTCCTTTGTCATGTGGTTATGCCAGGATCTGTGCAAATAGACAGTGTCAAGGTTCAAGCCGTTCTTGCGATTAGAGGTAGTCCTACCTCTGCGGCATTGGCGCAGAGGTAGGGCTATAGTAACCTTTGCTACTGTGGTCCCAGGTCTCTTCAGGCCATTGACCAGCTACCCCATGAAGTTCTGATAATTTCTACTCTATCAGGTTAAATGTTGCATGGATCCCTGGGTGGAGGGAGACAGTCATTATTTCTTCCATTTTCTAATAATTCTTTCAACGGCTGATATTTTTTCATCAAGTTGCTTAATTATTGTAGGTTGGTTCATTCCAGTCTTGTTCAGGTGGACAATCTTGTCCCTGGTGTTCTTTGGCAACTCCTTATGGTGGAGAATTTGCAGTCTGACTGTTAGAGGGGCCTATGTCATGCAAAATCAACATTTTGAGCTTTTAAATGTATTATAATGTTAATTCCTCACAAGAAAACAGCCCCAAGGTGGTATTTTGATCCATTTACACATTTCTGAGTATTCCTCTAAAAACCTGCGCTTTGAGCACCAGCCCCTCCCAATCCACAAAAATGAGTGGATTCTCAAATTCTTTAGTATGAAAGTGAAGAACAGCCCCTTCCAGGAAGAGCGCCGCTCCCAGCACACACACACGCTTTCTCAGCAGAGCTTGCTGTGATTGTCAAAAAAGCTTTCATTTTATATCCACAATATTACACATCCGTTTTTGCAATAGTTCAGATGTTGTTTGTTTTCAAGGGTGAAACACAGATACGCTGCCAAGGCGAAGTCTAGGTTGATGTCATAAAATGGGCGTCACCCATAAGGAGCAAAAGACAGTGTCTCGGAGGTAGAGTCGTCTTACTTCTGGGTAGGAAATTTGGGAAATATTATTTCATTAAAAAATCAGTCTTTACTGTGCCAGAGGTATTATATTATTATAAATGGATACAGTTTACTCTAAAAGACTTAGGAAAAGCATGATATAGGCCCTTTAAGGTCCTGGACAAGTGTCTTTTATACAGATAACCAGTTAAAATAGGAACCATCAATGCAGGTAACGAATTAAGGGGCTTCTTAAAGAAGAAGGAACAAGTCTGTGAAAAATTTTCTTGTTTTTTTTTATAAATCCATTTTGTATTTTATACAAAGAAATTATTTTTAAAATTAATCAAATGTGATCACCTGGATTTTTTTTTACATCCTGTCTCTCACTGTTAAGGTATTTACAGTATAATTAACATTACAGACCTCTTGTCTTTTAGTTGGAACAACATGCAGACCTGATGATGGACAAATCCACTGTAAATGTATCAACCTTTTTAGTTGTTTTTACAGTCAATTCAAAACTTACCACTTTGAAAAAAAAGGCATGTGTAAATTTATCAGCACACCAACAGTTTCCCGCACTACTTATAAACAGATTTTCCTTCAGCAGCATTGCCGATAATTTACAGATTTTGTACACATCCCTAAGCCTAAAAATACACTGAGGCTAAATATAAAACCTTGGCAAAACTCCCTTTGGTTATTATTTGTCTTTACGTGTTAATTAATTAGTGTAAAAGATTGTCAGCTTTAAGCACATAAACAGAGTTCATGTTTGAGTGGCTGTTTAGCCTAGACTGACGCTCTGTGCAAGCAAACACTTTAATTTTATTCAACATAATTTTGCCATATAACTAAAGAGACTTCTGTAGCGCTTGCGAGTAAAATGAGGTTTCTTACCATAAAATACAGACACTTTGAAGACACACAGCATGCCAGATGATATTTTCTTATAATACTGCAAGAGGCAAGCATGTGTGGAATTAACAAATTCATAAATCGACTTTGCAAGCAATCAATTAGGAGCACAGAGAGCACCCAATGGCTGAAAGAAGATAAGGCAATAATTAGCTTCTGCTCATGAGTGAAAAAGCTGAGAGAGACTGGCTTTTAAAAGGCTGACTGTGAAGTTAGAATGCTGAAACACTTGGGTACAAACAGTGTTTTCAGAGATGGCACCAATGACAATTCAAATCACGCTCACAATATCAGCCGTCTCAGCTGTCATTGGGTTCTTTGACTTTACAGTCAGCTCTAGTGCACAGAGAGGGAGGTATGACTATCTTGGCCCTGGTGTGACACTTTTGTTTTTCTTGTTATATCTATTTTATGTTTTGGTTGTCAGATTTGCTGGCTTGTAACAAACAAGGACAGTGTTTCTAACATGATTGCTCGAACTTGGAAAATGATGGACAGCTGAAGAATGAAGTTAAGAGGATGCACTACAAGGGGGTTTCTTGGAATAATAAATTTAAGTTAAGTAGTCAGTCTCTATGATCTCACTCTCAGTTTGCCTTCTTCTTTATTGCATAGCGTGCATTTTACCTAAATTCTTTTTGATCTATTCATAAACCAGCACAAACAAGATTACCAAGCCATCTGAAGCTACCCCTGTTTCACAAGCTTAGATCTCTTACCTTCTGAAGAAGGTCAATTTCCTGCTGCTTTGCATTGAGAACAGCCAAGGCCTGCTCATGCTCCAACTCTAGCTGCTGCCTTCTCTCCGCAGCCTCGCGCATATGCTGCCCGCAAAGGTTGTGGGGATGGAGGCCAGAGGGAAAAATTGTAGTGTGAGAAGGATAGAGAGGGTGACTGTTAGTGGAACTATCATCCAGTGACAACGAACCATCACAAAAGCATCTCCAGTCTTTGACTCCACATTCAGGTACAACTCCAATCTCCATTACATGTGCAGAGGCCCATGTGCACTGTTGTGTTAGTTAAATATTTAATAGTTTGAATCTTAGCTTAACCTCTGCAAATACTATGTTTATGATGTTAAATCCATAAAAATTTGGAGAAATTTGCTGTAAATGAGAATTAGAAATGCTTGACTGTATACGTTTACTTATTGGTAATAGTTAGGGCCCCTTTCTTCAATTATGTAGTGAGTAAAAATACGATTTTAGGAATAAAAAAGTAATTTTATAGTGGCTGGTTCTGGTGTTAGACAAAAATAATTATCTGAGAAACAATAATACAATGATTTATTATTTATGTGGATCAACCTTTTAACAAAAAAGAAACAAATGTGGAGATGTTCTGGTTTTGCTGCTTTTCCTAATCATCAAGATTCTGGTCATTGGTTTTACATCCATTTTAACATCTCATTTGGGTTAAAGGCTGGATTTTGAGTGGGCATTTTCAAAATCTTGATCAATGTTTTAACATTCTGCAGCAGATTCGATGCTGCATTTTGTGTGACTTGATTTCAACCAAACTTAATGTGTTAGAAAGACTATCTGGTATTTGTCTTATGCTCCTTTCTGTTAAGAAAAAGTGTAAGCCATTCATGGCTGCAACAAGATTCATCACTGCTCCAACACCATACTCGACAGTGGGTATAATTGAGATTTTTTTGAGATGGTCTGTATAAAGAATGAAATTCATAATAAAGCTGAATGACTTCACTGTGGTCTTTTCCTAACCCTAGACATCATTCTAAATAACAGAAAACTCTCAGTGTATTTAGATTCAGTAAAGCTGTCCATAGTCTTGCTTTAGATGTGGCTCTTCTAAAGATTTATGGAAAGAAATGTCCTTACTATTTGCACCACTCTTGTAGTAAATTTCTTGGGACATCTTAGTTTTAAGGTGAACTGGCAACTATCCTACAGCTTTGAATTTATCACTATATACAGGTAAACTTGGCATAATTTGGAAATGTTTTCCAAATTGACATGAGTAACACTTTTTACTGCTTGAAAAAACCAAACCCTCTGAACAACTAGTGTTTGGAATAGCCTAAAGCCAGCGAATTGGTGCTCCCTACAGCAGCACACACTCCTGACGGCTGAGAAGACACCAACAGGTGTGTGAAGAAAAAGGGAAGGGGTCGAGGGGATCTTTTCACTTCATTGGGTCTCTACCAAATTGAAGTGAAAAAGTGATTTGATGGGGGAGGGGGCCAGGGGGTGGAATCTACTAAATAGAATATTTCAAAAAGTCCAGTCATACCATGACATTAAACCACAGTTTAATACATGTATATGAAATCCATGTTTTTTTGTTAAAAATTGTATGAATGGGCCAAATAAATATAGGAAACACAAAACTATGTGGTCGCCAATATGAAAATTGGTTTAGTCAACGCCTTTGAAGGGGATGTTTATTGTCAAGTCCCACAATGCCAGAGAGATGGACAAAAAAAAGGTCAAATCCATCTGAAGAAGGACGGAACTAGATGAAGAAGAGGGTACATCCTTAGCTAGTGATGCATGTTTTCTAGTTCTACCTGCCACAATGACGTAACCGAATACTGCTTTTTTTGTTTTTGTTTGGTTGATAAACAAAACTGCAGTAGGCCAAAATGTTGCAATTGACGTCAATTTAGCTGTTTTTTTTAACCTTTATTTTTTCTAAAACTTTTGCTATACCTTTACTTGCATTGACAGCTCTACATAACATTAGTAGTTACCCTCAGCACGACATGACTCATCTGTCTGCTGTAACACTTAGGTTTTATGATATAATTAGTTCATAAATGTTAAATGAGCTGTGATGGTTATGCAGCATGCTGCTACTGGGACAAATAACTTCTGATAAGTCATTACTTTAATAATCATCTGAGGCAGTCTTAATGTTTTCAAACATTTCTTTAACTAGTTAACTGGGGATTTTAACAGCTAAAGTGGGTTAACTGTGAGCCTGCATGTATGAAGTTTATTTTGTATTAATTTCCATCATGTTGGGTTCTATAATAAGGCAATAGATTCTCATAAATCTGTACTTGTTTTAAAGATGAACATTTACTATTTAGTACAACTCTATGGTGACAAAACATTATTTAATCATCTACATACTTCATTCTACATACTTTTTTGCATACATATTAGTACATGTTCTGATAACTGATAAACATGTCTTGTAACCAGTTGTCAATTGTAATCGCGTTGGAACAAGGACAAACAAAATTCTACTGTGACTCTTGGGGGGTGGGGGGAGTAATTCAGTGTAGAACCGCCACTTGTATGCTGGAATTCTTCTGAGAATGTATTTATCTTTACACTAGCAATATAAAAAAAAAATTACTTTATTTTAATATAATGACAGCAAAACCATGGAATTCAAAGAGGGAGAGCCAACTTGTACTCACAGTGCAAAACTTCAATAAAGTGTAAGGTTTGCACCACCTTTTTTTTCAAAACACAACACCTTTATGACTTATGATTATTTTGACTGAACACACAGTAATGTCTTGTTAAGAAGAGGCTTCAATATCACATGAAAAAAGGAGCAAACCTATCAGTAACTGGCTCTTGAGGTCAGTTGTACACAGTTATCCATGACATCAAAATAAGCCATACAGTACTTGATGCTTTGGTTTTTTAAGCCAGTGAGGGAGTGTCCTCATGTTATATCATTGCCCCCAAGAATGAAAACACTGTAGTTAGATTTATGGTTATGCATCAAATCAGCAACTTAGACTCCATGTAAAGTGCCACAATCTAATATAGTTAAGATGCAACTGCTTGCTGATTAAACAAAGAAAACAGCTAGTGGTTAGCTTTATTGTGCCTTAGTCACATGGATCCGCACGCTGCTGACTCTAGCATCTGACTGGTGCTTTAGGTTTTTGGATTGTCCTGGTCTGTGGAAGGTCGTAGACAGGTGAAGCAGCATCTTAAAGGGAGTGCAGGAAGGGAGTGCAGTTTCTTTGAGGCTTTTGCGGTCACCTTAACAGATGTCATGAAAAAGTAACAAATGACTGTCATGCGTGTGGTAAGTGTGAAAAAGTCCCTACTGGTCAGGGCAGAACTTGAAGCCTTTGTAAGGATAATGTAAGTTGCACGCACTGGGACGTAAAGGTGATGCTGTTGTATGGAGGCCTTATGGCCCACTCCAGTTGTCAGTAAGGCATGTGTACTGGCTCCTTAGTGACCGCACACAAATGCTGCAGAGGCTGTAAGACATCCATAGGATGCACACACTTACAACACTGTAGTAGTCTAATTATCTCATTTCTAACAGTCAGGCTGCATGCACAGAGTGTGCATTGGGTGCCAAGGAGACTGCTTATCTGAACAGCACTAACATGCCCCTTGCACGGTGCGCAGTGTTCGGGGGGGGATTGAAAAAAGGAAATATCCATATGACGTGCGTGCATCTCACCTTCTTCCCCTTTACTTAACCTTACGTGTTGTTTAAGTGTTCGCTATGATCTGTTACTTGCAGCATACTTGTAGAGAAATGTGCATGAACATTTTTGCTCTACGGGGCTCGCTGAATGATTTACCACCTTAAAATTTCCTGAGTGCCCTGCACAGGTTTGCCAGTTCCACCTGTATCCACCCATAATGGCAGTTGTGAATAAGGCCTTACTATTCGCAAATAAATTGGAAGTTACTCTGCTCATTTTCAAACTTTGTTCCAAATGTTTCTGTTATCCATCATTATTTAGCATTTTATTAACTCTTACACCTCCAACAGAAGTTAAAATTATCATCAGGAAAGAATAAAAAAAACAGTGATAAACATGAAAAGCACAAGGATTTGAAAGCCGGGTCAGTTATTTTCAACGATGATGCAAAATAAAACAGACTCCCCCTCCCAACTAGTTTTTTTTTTTTTTTTTTTTTTTTTTTAACAGCGGAATAATATTATAACATTTATGTCAACATCAGCAACGTTTCTGCCAGACCTTTCCTGTTTTTGACACAAAACCATAAACCAAGTATTAAGTGAAGGAAGCAAATGACATTTTCATGCCAGTCAAAATTAAGGCCTGCAAGAGCCAATGTCATCAAACTTGCTGGTGACATTCTTATTGTGGAAGTGAACCCAGTCTTGAACGTTCATCTTCTTCTCCTCCCATGAAGCCAAACTCTTTATTCTGCCTCATGCATATATCACATTCCATAGTGCTGTGGCCTAACAGCCCCACGTCCATTAGAGTGTAGTGTAATCAGCCCATGGATAAAGGAAGAGATAAGCATAGCCATTCAGGTGGACAGAAAGCCATCATAATGGGAGTAATTAGGGCTGCTATCCCAGTGAATACGCATAGCAGTGATACCTTATAAATCTAGCAGGTGGGGGAGGAGGAGGAAAGGGAGGAACCCAACAGATTTGGTGAGATGGGACAACATAAATAGGTGAAAAGGGGGTAGTAAAGAGGGCAGACTGCTCCAGTCTCGTACTCTTTCACAGCTCCTGGTCAGACCTCCCAAAAAGGACACTGGAAGGCAACAGACATGTTGAGGGCATTAGACAGTACAGCAAAACAGAACCCGATGGAGGCAGTCAAGCACAGATATGAGAGGGTGGAGGGGAGAGATCTGGGTTCCATAACAATACCTGCATCAGAAACCCAGGATGAATGAAATATTTGGCACATTTGGGAACATTTTCCTTACTCACCTTCAGCACCTGCTCTAGGTTCTCCAGTTTGCTTTGGAGCTGGTTCTTCTCCAACAGGGCTAAATCTCTCTCCTTCGTCACAGCACCCAGAGTTTCTTTAAGATGGGCATACTCTAACTTCACCTGAGCAGACAAGACAAGTAAAAAGCACAGGGATGAGAGTTTGAAACTGAGCTGTTAAATGATTTCTATTTTTATTTTAAGTTTCCTGGAGTGCTCATTTTCACCTGCAGGTCTAGAGTTTAATGAGATAAAACTGTCCAAAAGCATCACCCTGTCAGGTTCAGCAGTGATAAGAATAAAGGTGTGGTAATAGGAAAACTGTTGCTCACTTTTACTGCTCTCCTCTCTTTTGACTGGACTTTGATTTTGAAGCTGCCAGATTGCAGGATTCCTGCCAAGATTTTATTCTTATTTTTAAGTAGAGCTGTAATTATTTTTGAATGTTTTTATTTGTGATACTATTCGTGAACATTATCTCCAGTGTTTTCTTGCTCTGTGATATTTTTGTTAAAATAATGAAAGTACTTCACTGCATAAGATATTTACTGCTTCCCTTTTTTTTTTTTAAGTTTTTATGCTTTGAGATTATTTCGTCTGTGTTTGAATTTTATTGCTTTGGGGGCATGTAAAGCACTTTTATTGTAAATAGAGCATGAAAACTGCAACAAAAAAGGATTGATTGAATTGATTGGCAAAACAGTTTTGATTAAAAATCTATAAAAAATACAAAACATCAACAGTTTGCCTCTGTTTAGCACAAGTCCTTACTGTTTTGCTTATAGCCTATTTGTAGATGCACACTTATGAAATGGTTATTGTGTAATGGTGCAGTCACATTTGCCAGTGTTTTTCAACTAGTTCAAAACACTGTGAGAGATAATTAGGTGTGCCGTGGGAAATGTACACATTTACCATCACCAGAATATCAGCTCTGTGTTTGTCAAAAAAGGCCCAGGTTTCACACTGAGTGGTTTGCTGACACCTTTGTGGAGCTTTTCAATATAAACACACGTGATCTTAACATTTTCCGTGTCTTTTATAAGAAGGGCGAAAAACCTTTTGAAGGTAGTTATTCCCCACATGCGGCGGGAGCGTCAGGTTTATAAACACACTTTTGAACAAGTGTCAAGCTTGTTAAAACGTGTTAAAACAAAGACAGAGAATGCAATTTTGAGGCACGGATTGTGTTCGGTGTGAACTGACAATTGGTTTGAATGTCTGCACAAAGGAATCATTGATGGCAAGAGATTCCAGCATTTGGTCAATTTTTCTAACTGAAACAGCTGTTTTCTAATAAAGACTGTTTGAAGGACAAATTCTATTTCAGAGCAATTTTGAACATTTTTAAGTTAAGTTCAAATAGACAAATAAAAACTAAATAAAAGAAACAGGATTAAGCTGAATTGGCCAATCATCAGGCGATTTGGGGGACCCTCCCATTTGTCAATTATTGCGCTCCTGCCTTCCTGCCACCCGCCTGTCACTGGACTGCCACTGCGCGACCTTCATATGTGCCTGGGCGGCCACAGACCAATGTCAATAAATCGTCCGGTGGCGGTTTGAATTGAACTTTTTCTTAAAACCTTGGTGGTAGCCGTAATGTATGAAAAATGTGACTGCCACCTCCCAATTTTGCTGAAAAACATGCATTTCTGTCGCTGCACAGTGGCATTTTTGGATATGTGACCATAGTCTTAGTGAGCTCAAATCTGTGCATAAGGCAAAGGCCTTTTGCTGCCACCCTGCTGCTGTCCATCTCTTGTTTAAATATATTCTGAAAGAATCACGTTTTGTTGTCCTTCAATAAGGTATTTCGAACAATAAAAAGAAAATTAACTAACTGTACTTTCAGATAATCTTTCAAACTGACCACCTCTGAACATTTGCATTGTTTCTTGAAAAGCACTCATTTTTAGTCAGCATACTTAAAAGGCTCTTAATCTGCACTATGTTGACTAACTCCTGCAGCTATAATGTGGTAAAGCCCTGTCCCTCGGAGCAGCCATGAATGACTAATGATTCCTCAAGGAGGGCGATTCTACAAACACAAACAAAGCAAAACACAGACCAGTAAGTCTGCCTATGAGCAGCCCGCCTCCACAAACCACCGACCTCTGCATGAAGAGGAGCTCCTGTCAGACCTAATGTAGAATAATCAAACCGCAGCACTGCCAGCAGAAACAGACAAAGCAGGTCAATATATTATGGGTAAAAGCTGAAGGCTTTTTTAGCCCCTCCCTCTTCATTAGAGAAACAGCAGGGAGCAGAACGCAGGGGTTTTCGTGTGGGCTATGATCTGCACTGCCCTGCAGAGAGCTGCTCTCATATCCTTCAGTCTGATAACATCAATAACCAGCATGCCAACCTTCCTCCACCCCAGCAACAAATACCAGCCAGTCAGCTGCTTATGGAAGTGCCTTGTGTTCACTAACAGGCTGGATGCTTCTTGTTGACTGGTTTATTTTGACTGCGTGTTGACAGCAAAAAAGGCTTTCGAGCTCTCACAAATAGGGTGTTGCAAGACAAGATTTCTAATTAAAAAGTGGAAACTGAAATGCTGGACATGTGGAAGTGAAAATGTGACCCATTAAAGTCACTCAAGTGACTGATGAAACAACACTGATGGATGGCTGACAAGTATATGAGCAGCAAAAGCTTTGCAAGTCTTTTTCCCTCCATACCTTTTCATGCTCGGATGCTTTGTGGCTGTTGTTGAACCACTGGAGATTCACTTGCTTGTTTTCCTGAAGGAAATCTTGAAGCTCATTCTCCTGTGCAAAAAGAAAAAAAAAAAAAAAAACACGAGAGAAAAGAAATAAACTGTGTTCAGAACCAAAAAAAGTCACCATGATTAGACAAGAAGACTGCACTCAACTTCTGCATGTTGTCAGCAATAGCCTATGCATTATTCATTGGAGGAGGCTGCTTGAGGTTCTGTAATATGCTCCGGAAAGCGTGACTAAAAGAGGCTGCCATTTCAGCAACAGCAGTGGAACAATAATCATGTGGCTTTCGTGTTTCTGCCCTAAACATGCAGCAATAAATGTTGCAAGAACCATTAATTCCTGACAGCTCTGTGTTGGTGGATGTAATCGAATACAGTGAAATACAACACGCTGTACTTCGCTGGCAAGAGCAGAGTGAAAGGGGATGAAAAAAAAACCTTCATAGCAGAGGAAGAAAATTTAATTACATCCAATGAACAATTGCGAGGCGTATCGTAGAGGCAATTTGCAGTGTTGACTGTAGGGGTGTCCAAGATGTGATTTTTACTGCAGCTCCAGCAGCATATAGGCCATAGGGTGTTCATGAATGATGCATTCACAGTAAAACCTCTTAATGGCCTGTGATGGTGAGCTTGGTCGTGCCCCTGATGTTTTACTCATGAAGGACATTTTAGAGCAGAGCTGATGATAAAAGTAAACATGGAAAAAAATACCAACATGTGTTTTCAGCTAAGTGCTTTGTGAGCCATGGTCATCTTGCCTGATCTGTAGCATGCGATGGAGGAATTCCTTAAAAATTACTAATGGTGTTTCGACTTTTAAAGTTTTGCATTTACAAAATTGACCTGAATTAAATTTAACCAAAGAAGAGGAGGCTTGTAGAATAATCCTCTGGCTTCCAGATCAAAGCACATTTATAAACTGCCATAACTTTAAAGCCCCACTCCAATCCTCGTTTGATTTATTGTTAAAGCATTCCCAGTGGTCTTTTAATTAAGATTAGGCCGTTTTTATTCAAAATCCAAAAACCAGTGTTTTTTCCAAGGGCATAGTTTCAGCAGAGCGGCAGTAGTTCATTAGAAATTGACTTCTGAGTTGTGGGCTGGACTGTTGCTGCAAAGTACCCCCCACTTTCTGTCCTCCATTCTTCACTCTCTTTATACCTATAGTGAAACAAAAATGGAGGAATATCTGAGCTATACAGCCATACAGTTTTGAGCCATTTATCAGCTCGAACAAGTACGATGAAGACAAAAATGAATCTAGTCATATACAAGTGGATGCATCAGAATGAAGCGGAGCAGGGAGCTTGTAGCTTGCCGTTTTAGGTTTTCTACATCACACCTACAAGCTTTTTCCAACTGCACTTTTATCTTCTGTTCCTGATTCACAATGATTTCAATAAATAAATACAATTTTAAACTTCATTTTCTCTCTCTCTCTCTCTCTCTCTCTCTCTCTCTCTCTGTATATATATATTAATATATATAATATTATATATAATATTATATATTATATATATTATATATATTATATATATTATATATATTATATATATATATATAATATTAGTAATTCTTTATTTATAATTTTCTTTATATTTTGCTAAAAGGTGTGGACAAATAAGTTGGTGGCCTTTTATATGATTGTCAAATCCCATCTAGGCCCCCTGCCTTCGCCCACAAGTGGCTGGGACAGGCTCCAGCAGTCCCGTGACCCCAAAGGGAATAAACGGAAGAAGATGAATGAAAAAAATGAATCCCATCTAGGATTCTACAAATACATAATAGATGTTTTCCTGACACAGTCTAATATTCGTAGCAAATATTTGTCAGTTCCCTGAACACACAAACTTGAAAAACATAATGCACAGTATTAACGGATTGCACTGAGTGAAACAGCATGGAGGAGGAATGCTGTCAAGGACAAGGAGTGCCAAGGAACCAGCAGCCTGCAGACAGCTCTACAGTCAGATATGAGGTCAGATGCTTTTCCAGCAGCATCACTCTGCAACAACAAAATTACATTTAAATCTCCAATTGTCAGTTTTACTTTAAGGTCTTTTCAGTTTTGTGGCCATTTAATTTATTTCTATTGACTCATCAGTTCAGAGCTAACAAGGGCTGGCCAAGCTTACAAGTGTCCATTGTGTACAACAAACAAATTCTGAAACAGAAAGAAAAGGCAGTAATTTTAGCATGGATTTTCTCAAAAAACAAAAGAATCATCCGGGCATGATTTTGATTAAACCATTTCTACATAACTGAAATCCTCATTTAAAATCCCAAGACTATGATGATGCAGACCAAATTGTCCTGAACACAGAGAATCAGCTGTGACTTTGTCCTGTTGTGTTGATGTGGTAATGCTGCAAACAGATCAGTGTAAGTCATAATCCAATGCCAAGACACGTTTTCATAGAGAATTTCTGAGCTCAGCAAATGAAAGAATTTCATTTTTAAGAAAATCAGTGTAGCATGAATCAAGCTGCCTTTACAAGCTCAGTGGTCTAGTGTAGTGTTTTTCAATCAGTGTGTCACAGCAACACTAGTGTGCCGTGAGAGATGATTAGGTGTGCCATGGAAAACTACTCATTTTCACTAATCTAAAAACATTTGCTATTGCCAGAATATCAACTACGTGTTTGTCAAGAAAGGTTTAAATCAATCAGACAATTGATTTAAATGTCGCGCGCAGTGGGGAATTCCATGGCAGACCACGGATGATCAGCGCACCCCTAGCTCCCCTTGTGATCCGGTGTCACACTGTGTGTACAGTGAAGAAAGTAATGAAGCCCAGAGATGCGAGTCTGTCCGGCATCAGCACCACTGTTTTACACTACACCTCCATGATTCATTGGGTAAATATGACAGCTTCTCTTACTGCTGCTTACGTGCTGTTAACTGTTATGAAGCACAACAAACATAAGCATCTGTTTTTAACAATTTGCAAATGTTATTGATGATCTTAGAGGCAAACAGTTTAGTTCTCCTTCAAGGTTCATGTTGGAGCACAAAGGGACCATTAAGCGTGTTTGAGATCACCCAGGTGGACGTAGCAATGCGCAGATTGCCTAATGTATAAGCTGGTTGGTTTTTTGCTCTGACAACAAATGTCAATCATTATAAAAATATCGCGAAAAAGGGGCGGGGGCAAGGCGCCGACCCAGACGAGGGCAGTTGGAGATTTGGTACTTTGACTGTGAGCCGCTTTGATGACTACAAAACAAGGCATTGTGGAAAACTGCGTCTTGTAGTTGGTAAATAGAACGGCTGGCCCTCAATTAAGGAAATCTGTGTATTTTGTAACTGATAATCACTTTTGGTTTTAATGCTACCAACAAAGTACAGGCATCACTAATCATCTGTGGTTCTGTATTTTATTATTGCCTTTAGAAGTTCACTTTTATTTCAATTTTATTTATTTCTCAGGGACGGTGAAAGCATCACAGCAAGGAGCCAGAATCAGCCCAGCGGTTATTTTTCATCTGTTTTCCCCGGACAGATGTTAAAGTTATCTACTTTAAAAGCTAGGAAGACCAATTAAAAACTACAATATACTACAAAAAATATACCTACAAAAATATTAATATAATGGATATGTAAGAGGAATGTAATTATACGACAATGATACTTAAAATACCTGTGATAAAAAATCCATACATTACAAAACATTCAAATGAATATATAAGATATAAAAGCATTGATCATATACTAAGGGGGAGAGGCATATTAAAATTCAATCGAATGTTAAGGACAACTCCAACTTCCATTTCTTGTTCAGTCTTGCTACAGCTTAGCCTCAATCTCAGGCGCCTTTCCCTGCCCCCGCCTGCAGCCAAGTAGTCTCGCCAACGATCCTGGTTTATCTCAAACACGCCTATTGACAGCCAGAGATTCCTGTGTTTGGTCCAATTTATCATTCTAACTGAAGCAATTGCTTTCTAATGTCTGTTTGAAGGA
Organism: Oryzias curvinotus; assembly: GCA_023969325.1. Taxonomy (NCBI): domain Eukaryota; kingdom Metazoa; phylum Chordata; class Actinopteri; order Beloniformes; family Adrianichthyidae; genus Oryzias; species Oryzias curvinotus. The sequence goes on along the minus strand of CM043714.1, from coordinate 14,532,464 downwards.
CAAATTCCATTTCAGACTTCAGTCACTTCAGTGAAAATTTGAAGTTAAATCTAAATATACAGTACAGACCAAAAGTTTGGACACACCTTCTCATTCAAATCAATGGGAAGGTCTGTAGTGTAGGTAGTAACAAAATAAAAGAAACAGGATTAAGCTGAAGTGGCCAAAAGACAAATTTAAAACTAAAAAATAAGCCATTTATTCACCCAAAAATAAAAAAGGTTGTAGGAAAGTAGCCCAAAAATTTAGCTATGAATTCTGCTCATCAGTTTTAGAGAGAATGGGTCAAATGCAAAAAAAAAACACAGTCTCCACACCCTGTTGTGTCTGACTATCGTGGGACTAGTACTAAAAAAAAAGACATTTCTTACACTAATGTACACTTGTTCTAGAACAGACATCATTGTTTCATGACTGATATGCTGTGGAAAACAGAACTAATGCTGAGAGACATACTGAATCAAAGTTACTGGCTACTCTAAATGTGTCCTTTATCCAGACACTGTGACTCAGCTTGGTCTGACACAGCGGCGTGTTTAATTTTGACAAGCCTGACACATGAATCAACCTTGCCATTTAACTCCATTAGCCAGCTGCCAGATTCTTGAGGGCTTTTTTTAACCAAAACATTTGCGTCAATGATGTAAATGTATACTTCCTACACTCAGAGGATTGACAGCATGGATGACATTCAATTATTAATGCCAGTTTGCCGAGATGCTGATGGTTCATAAATTCATTCATTCATCTTCTTTACCGTTTCATTCCCTTTCGGGGTCACGGGGCTGCCGGAGCCTATCCCGGCCACTTGGGCGAAGGCAAGGGATACCCTGGACTGGTCGCCAGTCTGTCGCAGGGTAGAATATCCTCATTCACACACCCATTCGCACTCAAACTCACACCTATGGTCAATTTAGAGTTGCCAATTAACCTATGAAGCATGTTTTGGGACGGTGGGAGGAAGCCGGAGACCCCGGAGAAAACCCACGCGTACACGGGGAGAACATGCAAACTCCACACAGAAAGGTCCCCGGTTGATGTTGTTCCATGTTCCCCCAGCCGGGACTTGAACCGGGAGCCTTCTTGCTGTGAGGCAAGAGCGCTAACCACTGCGCCACCGTGCAGCCCTATGGTTCATAAATAAAGATAAAAAATTAGAGCATATTTTCATCTAGTTGGATCATAATTACATAATGCAGGTTTTCTTACACATTGCCATTAATATGTTTACTGCTGTTAGTGATTTACATTTTATTTATTAGTATACGAGTAGTAGTGTAAAATATTTAAATAAGTCACAAACATTATATACAGCATTAAAATGAAATTGAAATGCATTTCATAATTACAAAATGTCCTAATGAATGTCATGTTTACCACACTGTGAGTGCACAGCGGAGCCGTTAAGGGAGCAAACTAGAGCATGGAATGTTTTCAGGATTCCTCCAGGTCACAGGATTCCTGCAGTATAGTATGGTGGCTGGTTTTGCTTTTATTCTTAATGTTGTACATTTTGTCTGGAAGGAATATATAATAAACAAATATATATATACAAATTTACAAATAAAAAAATATATACATATCTTACACTTCTATGAATGAAAACACCTTTTTTATATTAGCTATTTATTTTGTGCATACTTTATAGAGATGTTGATAATAAACTGAACAAAGCAACAAAACAACACAAAGATCCATTTGAGAGCCGAAAGAACTGGCTCTTTTTAGTGAGCCGATTAAAAAGAGCCTGCTGATCTCTGCGAAAAGCCAGAATGCCCATCACCACATGAGAACAACGGCAAAAGAAGCAAAGATGGAGCCATTTTGTAGTTTTCTGATAACATGCCTACGATGTATCTCAATTGAAAAATAACTACAAAACCCAGAAGCCATCTGTGTTCTTATTACTTAAAACTAAAGTACAATGATCCTAGAGAATTACAACCCACAGCGAGTCAGCAAATAATATTATTTTTTAAACTTTTTAAAAATCTCATCACAGGCGTAGCCTGAGATCATGGGTTTTTCTAAAGATAACATTCAGAGTTTGAACATGTCTTGTTTAAAACAATCAGATTCTCTCCCTTTTCATTTCTTCCTCACTGTCTTCACTATGAAGGCTTCCAGTCCGCACGTTCCAGTTTCTGTTTGTTGCTCTGCAGTGTGTCAGAATAGATAGCATGACTATCACCAGTGACAAAACACACAACACTGCTTCTAGGTCACATCAGGATTGCAGAGGCACTTCTGGAGACAACATTTTTATTGCTTTAGTGATTTATTATGAGGCTGCAAGGTATTGCAGTCTCATCTCACAGTGGGAAGGGCCTGGTTCAAATCCCAGCTGGGACCTTTCTGAATGTTCTATTTGTGCATGTGTGGGTTTTCTCCAGATACCTTGGCTTCTTTCCACAGGCCAACAATATGCTGCATAGGTTAATTAGTGATTCTAAATTGTCCCTAGGTGAGTATGCGATTAACTAGCGTATCTCACCTTCACTCAACAGTATCTTGGATAGGCTCCAGCATCTCCTTGACTTCTGGGTCTTTTAACTTGGATTTTTTGTTTAATATTTAATATTTTCCCAAATTATTTTATTCCTATGGTATAAGAATTCTGGATACTAATAGTAAGCTTGTTTCATTTGAATTTAGTGATCCTAAATTATGGAGTTTTATCACACCATGCAGTAGGGATGTTTCTGATATATGTAAAGAGATGAAGCAAAAACAGCTAAATACAGGTGAATGCAAGAACAATAACACAAAGTTTTTTTTTTTCTCTGAATCTTTTTTATGCAGGTTTTCTGTGAAAAATAGCACAACTTTTCCTTGACCATAAACATGGAGCCCTCCCTTCACTTAATTGTGATCAGGTACAAATGAATGCCACCAAACTAAACAGTTCTGTTTAATGACGTTTGTTCTGGCAGTGATGACATTCCAATGTTAATTTGAGAGAGGCTTTTAGCTAACACGAGTCATTTGATAGCAAACTAGAAATCTGTCCAAGTCTGTACAAGTTTTCCTGTAGTGATGCTTCAACTTGTAAGATGTGTTTTTGCGGCAAAACTGTTGATCTCTTTGTTTCACCTTATTTTTCAATCAGGTAATTTGAATTCACTTTATAACCTTGATTGCATCTTTTTTTTTCTTTGTTTTATAATAGTGTTTTATCATTTTTCTCCTTTTTCTTTAAGATCGCTTAATAAAACAACGGTTCTTCCTCCATTGTCAATGGCTTTTGTTTTTGTTTTGTTCTAACTGGATTTCAAGAAGGAGTTACTGCTTTTGTTTGCAGTAACTCTAACAGTAACTCAGTTCACATGCATAAAACTACGCAGTCATTCATATATATGAGGTCCAGAGGGTTTACCTGTTTGTCACCTAAACGGTGATTGAAGATCCGATTCGTAACATTTGAGCGATTCCAGCAGAGCTAAATGTTGTCACCATGGCAGCAACCTTTAAATGCAAGTAAAGACTGATGGTGTGTCATTAAATGTCCTATGCCCTGGAAAGTGAAGATGCCAGATGGCTTAGACAGTTTTCACCGTCACTCACACACTTACTCTGTGTGCTTCTAAACACGACAGCAGAACTCACCAAGCCGAGACTCAGTTAAAGCCAGGAATTTCAAAACCCAGGACTATCAGTGCATTTTGATATAGTATTTCAGTGTTTGTGGCCACTAGCAAAGCAAGTAGGGAGACACAAACAGCTGCACCTAATTCTTTATGTTCACACTTAGTATCAACCTGAGAGAGGAAAGGGCGAGAAGGATAAAATCAAAGAGACAAAGAGATAGGTATGTCAGATCAGACCAAACAGGGAGTGACATTACTGTCAGCTCACCATTCCTTCACAAGCTTGTTCATTAGACTTGTCTGCGTTTGTGTCTCTGTTCTCTGAGCTTGGTCCAGAGGGAGATAAGAGCTGTGCTGCAGTCTGTGGAGACCAGCCTGTCATTACTGCTTGCCATGTGGGGACAGTTTGTCCTTTCAGTAGCTTCCTTTGGACTCAGCAAGCTGACAATGGGCGAGGAGAGAGCGCTGCTGTGGGCAGGGAATGCGAATGGAGGTCAACACAAAAAACATTCCTAATGGAATGTTTATTTGGGGCAGAGAGCCACACACAATGACAGCTCATCTTAAGATGGGGGCTTAGGGGCATAAAAATTTATTTTAAATGGTCCAGGAGCTAGCAGTCCTGTTTGAATTACTGCTGAATCCCTCCAACTCCAACCCTTTCATGAAAAAGAGGTTTCATGCCATTTGCATTGCTTTGTGCTTGCTTGTATTTCAAGCATTTTATTAATGATCACTGGAACACAGGAGCAGTCATGTCTTGTTCATTCATTTCACTGAACCTTTGTTAAAATCATCTCCTCATACTTAACAGAACATGTTACATATTACTTGACTCAGATTTGTTCAGCGCAGCAAATTAGCTTTGATTCAACCAGAAATCCTCTCGAGCACCGCTTACATTTTTAAAATCAATGGGATACTGCCTTCTTGCATCTATAGAGTAAAGTTGTGGTCTGACCTTGGAGCCACAATTTCTCAGAAACCTAAACCACTAAAGTACATTTAATTTATTTTTCAAACAGCATCTTTCAAAAAACTTTCTGATTGCAATGGATGCAGTCAGATGGAATATCAATTCCAAGACGCAAACTCACAAGTGTACACTAAGTCATGTGACTTTCTTCAAAAGTAGCAGAAGTCATTTAAGACCAGGTTTTTCAATGTGATTACTTTATCTTTCAATTGTCTAGATTTTTTATTCAAAATACATCTCTAAATATATGTCTCTCTTTATTGATGAATGGTCCAAAATATTAAAAATGAATCCGCGTTTTTTTCTTTTGAGCTTTTTTAGTTTTCTGCTCTGTTATTGTAAAATTGTCATTTTTGTGATTTTTTTTTCTATTTTCTAGTGTGTTTCCATTCTAGATTTGAGGCAACAAAGAAAATGTGTTGTTAAATTCTTTATTCCATACACATTTGCACTGTTTACTTTTCCTGTGATCTCAAACAAACATTACTATACGCCTTTTGCGGATTTGGGACCAAAAGTCAGACTTGTGCAGCTGAAACAATCTAATATATCTGGAGGCTTTCTTTGTCCCCTCAGTGTTGTCGTTACCGTTGTTTGGTTGGCACATGTTATAGTCAGTGTGCTGTGAGCCTTACTTAAGCTTTATTCACAACTGCCCTTAAAGGGGATTACAAGCTGTCTGCAGGAAAAAAATGTGCAACCCTGGAGCAGGTAAGCAGGTGGCCCACGCATAATGGCAAAGTCAGAGACCGCTTGGTGAGCCCTTAGATCAAAATATTCTTGCACATTTTTTAACATGCTGCGGACGACAGGTTGTAGCAAACACTTATACAACATGCAAGGGGAAGTAGGTGAGACAACCCCTCCATTGAGGAGTTGTCAGCTCTATTAAGACTAAGTGCTTTGGGGTTTCAAACATCAAGAAGATTTCTGGTCTGAAATTAGACTTGTTATTGTGTGGGGAAATTTTCAGCTGCCTCTGCTGTTTAACTGTCATCACCCAGTAATGGGCCATGGCGAGCGATTCAGACCAGCGGTACTTTGGTATTTTCTCTGACCTTTGCCCCTCCTTAACAAACTGGTGCGCTGGGTGTCCTTAATCCCATTGCTGACAATGGATTTTAGGACTTGGCCACTTCACCAATGATAATGACCCTTGCTTAGCACCTTGGAGCAGCTACTGAGGATGTGGTCCATCAGTCCGTGAAACATGGGGGGCATGCCGGTGTTCCTATTTCCAAGAAGCACAGGTTCAATGGGCTTGAGAGACCGCCTGGATTAAAAACTTGATCATTTGCAAATTCCACTGCCAGTTGTCCTTCTAAGTGACCCGTCACCCGTAAGCCTGCTTCCACTTCAAGCATCTCACTGCCTCATAGCCACTGATCTGCTGGTTCACTCTTCCTCAACTGAAGCTTGCACTAACCTCTGTCTCTCCTTTGTGCTAGAATACTGGGTTGATGATATGCTCCCAACTCCTGCTCTTCCTTGAGCCATTTTAATAGAAATACCTCTCAACATTTGATCTGGCAGTCCAGATAAGAACCATTTTGTGATTTGACCCCCAGTTTACCTCTTGATGTCAAGTCTCATTTAAGGGCTGACAGATTCTCTCATATATATAATCTAAATCAATCCTACAATCCCCCAGTCTCACATTGGACACTTTACCACTAATAAGTGTTGACCCCTCATTTTACTAAACTAATCTCAAACTGTTTTCAAGATTAGATTTGGTCGGCAGTTTAGCTCAGGCAGTAGAGAAGGTCATCAAACAACCAAAGGGTTGGCAGATTGATCCCCGCTCTCCCCAGCCAGCTGTCAGCCCCCGAGCGTGGCTAGTCTGTAGCTCACCGCTACCCCCAGGGGATGGGTCAAAATGCAGAGAAGAATTTCCCAAATGAGGTATAAATAAAGTATCTATTATTATTATTATTATTTTGAAGCATTATCTGGTTGCAAATGTTCTGATTGATCCCCTCCACCCTGTTTAAGATGACTACTAGAATCTTATATTGAATTGTTAGTCCATGCCCCACTTTGTGTGTCTAAGAAGACTTTTCAAATGATCAAATACCTATGAGGACTAAATGTACACATATTTACATATAATTATATTGTTTGGCTTTTCAGATTTCCTTTCTTTTTGTCTCCTGTGTAGTTACTTTTTGTCCAGACTAAAGGCCAATCCAGCAGGCAGAATGACATTTCTAGGGCACTGTAAAAGAAAGAAAAAATGTCCTTCAAGACACAACAAGTGAAAATGTACGGGTTGTGTAACATCTCTGACCTTTTAAAGTGGTCACCAAACAAACACAGAGCTGTGTACCTCTGAATGTCTAAAGGTAGAATTATATGGAGCACTTCAATCTTTTGTGCACATACAAAAGAAACTCAACCTGAGGATATCTGCTTGTTCAGAAGCCCACTCAACAACAAATAAATGCGGCATCACAGCGGGCTGCTCTTTCATGAATATATTCCCTTACACTCAGTTGCTCACAATTTTTTTTTAATGTCAGTCATGGCCTCAGAGCCTGGCCATCCTGGTCACTCACTTCCTCCTGGGGAGGTTTGTTTCTGATGATAGCAGACAAGGCTCTCAGGTACAAATCAATTTTGGCCTCTATCCCTGCTTCTCAGAAGCCACAGTATATTTTTGGAGCACTTACCAAAGTCTGACATGTTTGATTCTTTTTCTTCACCTCTACTTCAAGTGTTTCACACTCCTTCGTGCTGTTGCTGATCTCAGTCTCCTGGGGAGGAAAAAAAAGGAGAGGACAACTGCTATGGTTTGTCAGGAACAGTAGCAAACAAGGAAACTGACAGAAAAGATGGAACTCCTTTCTGAATTCTGCTGGGATTTGCAAACATATGTTTACAACTGTACGTGGATAATGATATTTCAATCAGTTGTATTTGATGTTAACAAAACTTGCTTGTCTAAAAGCACAGTAAATATCTTGTTACAATTTGGTGTGTTGTAACAAAACAAAGTTTCAGTATTTTATTCTTCATGTTTATTTCTTCAAATCTTTGATTTCTTTTTACAGATATTTAGAGATTTCAACATATGAGGAAAATATTATGTGTTTAATTTGCACAGCATTTTTCTTGGTTTGTAAGATTTATTAAGAATAATTCTGATTAAAGTAAAGTAGAAGACAGCTTTAACTTTTTCACAATGTGCAATTAAAGCCAAAACAGGAACAAAGTCTACTAGAATCCCCATAGAGTTTTCATGAAAGTGTCACAAAAACCTTTCTTCATTCTTAAAAGCTGCAGAGAGAGAAAGTGCCTTTATGTTCAGCCCTGATTGAGATGTCTCATTTGTTCTGAGTGCACTACAGCACTGAGTTATTCTGTACTTTCAGCAAATTTGCATGCATCACGCAGCAAAGTGAGAGTAACGTGACAAAGGGTGCAAAGTCTTCTTTGGTATTCACTTTATGCAAAACCAGCTACTGTATCCTATTCTATGGTTCAAAGTTATTCTGTTTCCACATGTCCTTCTGATATAAGATGATAAACGTTTCTGGTGAAAACAGAGTTGGAAAAGTGGCCATGTGTTAAAAGATCAGATTATGGAATTAAACACAATTTCTTTCTGTGTTAGTTAGTGCTAATAGAGCACACACAGATGCACACACATTGGCAGCGGAGCAACACATGTCCCTGAGCAAGGCTAAAATAAGTACCAGTGGAGCTGTCAGAGGCTCGGAGCACAGAACACAGGCTGAATGTGGAATGCATGAATGTGCACTTCACCACAGCAATGCCCACAGCTTGATTTGACTTTGGATGCAACATAATGGAATATGCTCAAATGATTTTTTTTTTGTTGCTACACCTGCTGGCTTCATGACCCACAAATGCAGGCAAAATCTGATGAGACAGTGAGGTTAGAGAAGTAGATACAAAAAAAAAAAAAAAACAACAGAGAAACTGGCTTTAAGCTCATCTTTAACTTTATGACATTTTAACCAGAGAATGCAGCAGAAATTATTTAATATTTGACCTCTTGTTAGTTAAACTCCCACAAAACAAGCTAAACTGTTTGCAAGGTGTGTGGATATGTAGTTTCTAAAATTTTGTGATTAGGCAATTACAAAAAAAAACAATAAACTATCATTGTTCATCATAAAATAACACAAATATTGATTAAAATGTAAAAGATTTAAATGTTAATTAAAGATACAATAAATTATTATAAGTATTCGCTCACCTGCCTTGACTCACATATCCCTTGTGCTATCTTGTGGGTCAAAATGACCCCACCCTTACATTGGCGTGTTCTCCCTACCATGACAAAGGTGGATAAAGGTGAAGAGGATTTCATGTAATCCATGGACACCACTGAAAATCACAATTCATTGAAGAAAAAAGGTTCAGCGCACTGTCTTGTGGGGTCCAGATGACCCCATTCCCAATGTTAAAGTGCCTTGAATAGCACAAGGGAAAAGAACTGAAGTGCCATCCCATTCCTGACCCATAGAGTTCAGTATGATGTCGGTCCACCTTTTGCAGCTGTTACAGCTTCAATTCTTCTGGGAAGGCTGTCCACAATGTTGAGGAGTGTGTTTATAGGAATTTTTGAGCATTCTTCCAAAAGTGCATTGGTGAGGTCACACACTGATGTTGGTTGAAAAGGCGTGCTTTACACCACTACATTTGACACTTTGCATTGCACTAGGTTATGTATGGCTTGGAGGCAGCTGCTGCTCAGCCATAGAAACCCATTCCATGAACCTGTCTGTGTTCTGTACCTGTACTAATCTGAAGGTCACATGAGGTTTGGAGCTCTGTAGCAATTGACTGTGCAGAAAATCGGCGACCTCTTTGCACTGTGCGGTTCAGCATCTGCTGACCCCTACCCATCAGTTTACTTGGCCTACCACTTGGTGTATGAGTTGCTGTTGTTTCCAAACTCTTCCATTTTGTTATCATAGAGCTGACATTTGACTGTGGAATATTTAGGAGTGAGGAAATGTCATAGCTGGATTTGTTGCACAGGTGGCATCCAATGACAATTCACTAAGCTCCTGAGAGCGCCCCATTCTTTTACAAATGTTTGTAAAAACAGTCTACATGCCTGAGTGCTTGATTTTCTAAAACACCTATGGCCAGGCCAAGTGATTGGGATCATTTGGATGGGTAAGGGAATACTTTTGGTAAAATTTAAAATGAAGGTACAGCAGAAGAGTCAAACTTTGCTGTAAAACTACCAGCAGATTAAACTCAACCATGGATTCATTTTCTATTACAACTTTATTTAACTTTGGGTCAGAAGAGAACATTATTCAAGCTGTTCTCGAGCATGCGGAGGGGGACATCCTGAACAAGTTGGCAGTCAATCACAGAGCCACTGGTAGATAAACAGCCATGCACACTCAGTCATCTTTGAATTGTAACCAACCCAACACATGTTGGACTGTGAATGTGAAAGGGACCTAAAGTAGCAACAAAAGCTCACATGAGCATGAGAATAAAAACACAAACTTCTTACTGAAGGAAGTCATCCAGGAATCTGACATAAACCACCATTTATCCACTAGTTGCAGCTTCATTTCAGGTTATTTTGTTATTTTCAGCAATTGCTGATAGTTTAAAAGGAGCAAATCTGAAATTCATCTGATGTAGGTCAGTTCTCATCTTTAGCCTTCGTCTTGTGTTCACTACAATAGAATAATTTAAATACTTAAAAGTTTGATTTTTTTTTAAAGTAAATGAAGTCAAGTTAGTTCATTAGGTGCCCATTAGGGTATGTTTACTCTGCCTGTAGCAACAAGTGACCACTTTCAATGAAGCATCTACACAAACGCAGGTTTGAGGCTTCAGAGTTCAAAACTTTTGCATTTACTTGTCACTTTTAAGAGTATTTTCAGGCTCTATATCCAACACATGGTGATTGACGTGCATTGCAAGTTTAACAGGGTTGAACCATGACTATTTAGGGATTAAGATTTGGTAGTTATGTATGGATGGCACTCTTTTTAATTCACAGAAGTGCTAACAGTTTAAAAATTGATCATGGAGGAGAAATTCATAATTGTGGCTTGTGCCCAGCTGAAATTACATTACATATATCAGAATAGAGCTGTGAAAGAAAATCCCTGGAGCAAGAATTACGAGATTTGCACCATTTTGACATTTTGCGCTCTGCCTCTTCCAACTGTAAGTGGTGGACACGCTGTAGTATCTGTGAACGTCTAGTATGAACACAATGAGCAAAAGACATATTCAAGAATGCATATTTAGATCACATGCTCAGTGTGTCTGTAGCTTTAGGTTGCTTGTTGCAGAAGCAGGTCTTGTTCACTTCTTCATGCTAGCTTTATAAAAAACATCAAGATACTTAATTACACCTTTTAAAAACATTTTGTCCTCTGAGGTTACATTTTATGCACCTCACATCTGCACTGCAGTAACCATATGAAACTGAATCTTTTTTAAAAATCTAAAGATAAAAGCCAAACAGGGGCATTAACCTTTTAACTGAAATTTAAATATTACATATTTTGCGTTAAAAAAATCTCATATGAAATGTTTTACCAACTGTTGAGTTTTTTTGGCCCCCCATGTTCAGTTTTTAAATAGAGTACAAGCTACTGGATGATGCCGTACTACAGGTCATTTGCTTGCTCCACATATGCAAAAAAATCTTTTTGTGTTAACCACACCAACCTTAAATGTTCAATCACACACGTGTGATTGATTGTTCAGACATTGCACCATTAGTTTGTCTCGTCAGGACTTGAGTATAAAGAGTATGCATGCAAATTAAATATTAAACTTGAAAGGGATTGAATAAGATCAGACATGTTCACAAAGACATATCGTCAAGAAGCAGAACACTAAATTGTTACCATCTCCCATGTGGAGGTCATAACCAATGTGTGCAATTTTCAAAAGCAGCCTGTTACAACAATAATAAATATTTCACTCACATACTTGCACTAACCAGACACTCGTGAATCCTTTCATACACACACACAAACACTTGTAAGTTTGCTGAGGCACATTTGGTGTGCGCATATTTGGCAATGTTCAATTAAAAGTCTCTCTGATAAAAGATTCAAATGGTTGCCATTGTGAGTAATGAGCTCTTGTATAAGTGAAGAGGCGTTTACTCTGCAGTAGATGGAGACAGATGAGGAAGGCTATCTCCTTTGGCTGTGTCTAGCATTTGCGTCTCAGGGACATTAATGCAAATACATGTGCAAGAAAGGTGCATCCAGGGCAATCTTCACCTTCACACTGAGAGTCTAAACTTCATTTTTCAAAAAAAAAAGGACCAATCTGTCTTCCAAGGTATTAAATAAAGACAATCTCTCTGTTTATCGGTTTTCACATTGCTGCTTTTGACAAAAAAAAAAATCATTCTTGATAAATGTCCTAAACAGCCCCAGCTATGTTTTAGTATATTGTGAAAACTATTCTTAAAAGATGTAAAATAAATTAGCATTTTTATCATTATTATTTCATAAGCTGTCCTTAGTATTTCATGACTACAGTTTACTGTCTTGACAATTCCAAAACGTCAATTTATTTGAATCCTTACTTGTGCAACAGCTAAAACAACTCCCACTGCAACTTTTGAGCAGCTTTTACTGCAACTGTCTTCAACATGCAACAGCAAACAGCAGTCCAGACCATCATATCTCTGCCATGACTAAATGAATCCGAAATGCTGACCTGGATTCACAACAAATTTTAATCTCTGGTATCACATTGATGGTAAAACACAAGTGGAGTTTAAAAAACCCTGCACTACTACTCCAATTGCATTATTTATTTTTTGTCTAGGTTTTGGTTGTTTTAATCACTTGCATCTACCAATGTTGCTAAATCCAGATGTCTAAATGTGATGTTTTTTATTAAAACTACCTGGGGTATTAATTCTTAAGCGTCATTTGATCCTGTGTTCATTTGTGCTTATTTATAGTCAAACATTGCTGTAAGCTGTGTTTAGTGCAGTTTAGCCGACATGAGATTGTTTTCCGGCCAAACAAGAATAATGAGCAGGGAAGTCATTATTATGACCATGTTAACATGCACTTTTTAGCATTTAGCACAAAGCAATGATCGAGTAAATACAGCCTCATCTGCAAGCCCTGAACGCAGCTGTGTTGACGTTCAGCACCATGGACAGCTCCCCGGTGAGCACATCTCCAGTTGCAGGTTGTCGATGTGTGGCTTTGCTCAACTACTTTTGCTGCTGCAGACTGAGGAAATGTGTTTGTGATGCAATACTGGTTTTCTTCACCACCTAATTGACACAAGAGGCTTCCCCCCTCTCGTTCGTGTTCAGCCTTCTGATCTTTTAGAGCTAGAAAAACTGTATACATAATCTCAAGTGTGTATGGGTAACCTCATTACTCTTTCACTTTCTTTCCCCTCATTTTTTATTATGTTGAATATACATGATCTGCAATGATGGGAGTGATAGTAAGGCTGCCTATTAGTGTAGATAAAATAACATTGGTACACATAGCTTATGTCTTTGTCTGAAGCGGCGATTCCCTGCATACATATTTTACAGAGAGGGCACATTTGCTAGTCTTCCAATGGGAGGTGATTAAACTGTAGCTTGCCGTCTACTATTTTGGATTCATTTCTGCTCTTTTGAGAACATTCAACATGAAGTGTGCCTCAACTGAGCCAATGCTCATCGTTTTAAAACTAAATGGCCTTCAGGTTTCCGTGATAGAAAGTCTTAAAAACTTTTTTTTATTCCTGATGCTATTAACACCAACAAGACTGCTAATTGTCAATAGAACTAAAGGGCAATAATATAAACTAATTTCCTAGTTTAAGTTTTAATTGTTCTTCTCGTTTATTTTGCCTATGTTTTCTGTGTTAAAGCACAGCAGGGAACTTGGAACATTTTTCTACAATGTAAAAAAACCTAAATCAAACAAAAAAAAGAAGAAAAAAACAATAGGAGTTCATAGCCACACGAGTCCCAGATTAGTGTGGTGAAATCTATGAATATCTGCACTTTCATTCACAAATCTCCTTCCTTTGAAGAAAAATGGCAATTTATGTTAGTCCAACAATTTTCTTCACCTGCTATGTCCCTTTCTGTGTGGCAGGGCTGCTGGAGCCTGTGCTGGCTGCTGTTGGGTACACCCTGGACAGGTCGCTGGTCTGTTGCAGGATACTCTAGCATTCCCACACACACTCACACATGCACACCTAGGGACACTTTATAGAGCAGGGGTGCCCAAATCCAGGCCTCAAGGGCCAGTGTCCTTCATTTTTTTCAGCCAACCTGTCACTGAAGCTCCTTATTGACTAAACACACCTGAGCCAGGTAATCAGCAGCAGATAAGGAAAGACTTCCAGAAAACCACCAGGAGGTCAGCCCTCAAGGCCTGAATTTGGGCACCCCTGCTTTAGAGGCATGTTTTTGGGCTGTGGAGGAGAGGGCCCATGCATTCTTGGGGAGGGCATACAGGAGGGTCCCGGCCAAGATTTTAACCAGGACCCCAATGTCATTTAAAAGTGTCGACCGATTGCACATGAAAATTTTGTTATGACTAAAATTACCATCCAGGATGCTTTTTTTTTAAATTAAGAACTTAAAAACCAACCTGTCAAGGAATTTGGTTAAAACCTTTACTTAATATCTTAATGGGTTGTAAGAAGTTCTAGATTAGATTATAAGTCAAAATAAGAGTAATAAAAGTGCTGAGAATTCTACACCAATTAGTACTTGTGGCACTTAGGTAAATGGCACACCAAAACAATGCATTAACATTTAGCAAATGTCATAAATAGAATATTTTCATTACTGCATCACATTGCTTTCCCATTAGATGTTTTTTTTTTAATTAACTTAGTGTTTTTTTCTTTCTTTTACAATTGGTAGCAGTGTGGGGTTATGTGTCTTGCCCAAGAAAACAGTGAGCCTAGATCTTGAACCCGTGGTCAGCAAACAGAGTGCTCCATCCATTGAGCTACAGCTATCATTTTCTGTCCTCAATCTGTCAGAATTAAGGTTTTTTGGATCATCATCTGCTCACTAAATTGCTTTAGATACCCACACATTCTGACTCAAGCTAAATTAAAAATAGTTTAAAATGGGCCAGAAAATCTTGCAGCTGCCAAATACATTTTTTGACAAATAATTTGACATGTGAATGTTTCAAACATGACAGTCACATAGAAGTCAGGAACTGTGACAGATGCAAGAATATTAAAAGATCTCAAACCTTTTTTGAGACTGATTTTTAAAGGGCTATAGTTTTAAATATAAACTGTTAGATAAATAATTTGTAGGATCTGACTAAAAAGAAAATATTAAAGAATAATGAATGTTTATTAAGAATTTGCATTTATTTGTAGGTGCATGTGTGTGGTGGGTTGTACATGTGTGCGTGAGGGGTGCACATATACATAACATTTAAACTTTTTTCTGGTTTGGTCCTGCAAGATCAGTTTCAGAAATAGCAGATTTATCATTTAGTAAAAATAAATAAATTGTAAATCTGATAATCCCTCCACACAAACAGAAAGATGAAACTTGTTGCCTACTTTAATGGAGGCCAAATAATCCATCCTCAAATTTGTTTGTTAATGCTGGCCTGAACACTACTGTGTGTCTTAAATGAATGTAGTTTCATAAGATGCTTTTGCAAAAATAAACAATCTTTATTAGTAATATTCAGCCAAAACCATTTTAGCTGACTAACAGGCCAGTGAGAACATTTGATGACTGCTGTTGCATTAAGGCAAATGCTCGAAGCCCCTTCCCGTCGTCTTCTCAGACAGAGGCTTACTCATCTCCAGCTGGATTTGCTGGCAAAGTTTCTGTAGCCTGTCATTTGGTTCACATGGTAACCTTCCTCTTACACAGCAGAGCAGTAAACAGCTTGTATTAGAGCAATGTTTTTCAATCTTTTTTGAGCCAAGATACACTTTTTCCTTGAAAAATCCCAGACAGACCAGCAACCAAAAATGTGAAGAAGCAAAACTCCTCCATCTTGCGTGCATTTTTTGTAATAGTTGAGGCACAAAAAGCTTTAAGTTGCAGCTATTTTTCCTAAAAGTTGCAATAAAAATTGCAATAGTTTTCAATAATAATTTTTGACTGAATTGCCCCGGTTGTTTTTCTCTTTAGTTTACATTTTATAACCCCAATGTCCTATCTGTTTAGGAATCTCTGGCTGTCATGATTCCTTTGTGCTCCAACACAAACCTTGAAGAGGAACTAAACTGTTTGCCTCTGACTTCATCGAGAACATTTGGAAATGGTTAACAACAGATGCTTACGTTTATTGTGCTCCATGACAGTTAACATCAACGCAGTAAGAGATGCTGTCATATTAACCCAATGACTCATGGGAGGTGTAGTGTAACACAGTGGTGCTGATGGCGGACAAGCTCACGGATCCAGGCTTCATTATTTTCTTCATTCTTTACACAGTCTGACGCTGGATCCCGCAGGAGCTACTAGGGATCCGTACAGATCATCTGTGATCCCTAGCCACAGTTCAGCACACACGTGTGCCGTGGATTGCCTGCTCCCTACCTCCCTTCGCATTGCTATGCAAGTCTTTGTCCAAGTCCAGTCGCGTGATCTACATACAAATTGAGCATTCATTGATCACAAGCTGAATGTTCAACCAGTTAAACTTGTTCACACTTAATCGTGGCACTATGCCTGTCAAGTACTCTAAAGACAGTCCCTGACAAAAGTCTTGTCGCTCATCCATTTTGTAGAAACAAAAGCATATAACCTCACTTTTAATGAATCCATTGGTTTTACAAATGTCTCATATGAAAGCTAAAACCCCCCCAAATTGTTTTCAATATACTAAAATAAAATTGCTTCTCTGAAGAAAGATTGATCATTTAATGAACACAGAAAGGTTACATTTTGGCAAGACAAAAGTTTTGTCGCCTTGTCATATGATGTACCCAATCCCAGATTACAGCCTCACCTGTGATCAATTACTGATCAATCAATTAGTGGGTGTGTATAAAAAGAACCCCAGCACACCAGGCCTTCACATCAACTGCAACTTGACCTCTGACAACATGCCTAAGATTCCCCCTGAGACCAAAGCGTTGATTATCAAGAGGCTGAAGACCAGATCCACTGCTGAGGTGGCTGACACCTTCAATATGTCTCAGCGACAAGTACAAAGAATAAGAAAAAGATTTGAAGAGACTGGAGATGTTTTTGACAAGCCCAGGTCTGGCAGACTCCGCAAGACAACTGCTCGGGAGGACCGTTTGTTGGTTGGAAAATCCAAGGCCAGCCCCTTTTCCACTGCAGCAGAGCTCCACCAGGCCTGGTCACCTCAAGTCCCTGTGTCCACCAGAACAGTTTGTAGAACTCTGTCTCAAAATGGCCTCTATGGTCGAATCAGTGCCCAGAAACCAGCACTAAACAAAAGGCATTTGAAAAATGTGTGGCATTTGCCAAGGCCCACAGCCTGCTAAAAGGATGGATGCTGGAAAAGTGGCAGAAGGTGGATTTCCCAGATGAGTCTTCAGTTGAATTACATCACAGCTGCCGCAAATATTGCTGGAGACCAACTGGAGCCCGCATGGACCCAAGATTCACCCAGAAAACAGTTAAGTTTGGTGGCGGAAAAATCATGGTCTGGGGTTACATCCAGTATGGGGGTGTGCCAAACATTTGCAGGATGGAAGGCAATATCAATAGCCTAAAATATCAAGAAGTATTAGCTACCTCTTACATTCCCAACCATAAAAGGCGTCAAATTCTGCAGCAGGATGGTGCTCCATCGCATACTTCCATCTCTTCATCAAAGCCCCTCAAGGCAAAGAAGATCAAGGTGCTCCAGGACTGGCCAGCCCAGTCACCAGACATGAACATCATTGAGCATGTCTGGGGTAGAATAAAAGAGGAAGCATGGAAGACGAAACCAAAGAATCTTGATGAACTCTGGGAGGCATGGAAGACTGCTTTCTTTGCTATTTCTGATGACTTCATCAATAACTTGTATGAATCATTGTCAAACTGCATGGATGCTGTCCTTCAAGCTCATGGAAGTCATACAAGATATTAAGATTAAGGTTCAGGTTCCGGTTCCGGGTTACGGGCAGGGCGCGTGGCATGCCTCTCTGCGGATACAACTATCTTCAAATGACTTAAAAAGTTGTATTTTCTCCAAAAAGAGAGCTGACCATGGCCCCTAAGAAAACCCAGGAATACGAAGACCTCAAAAAGACTCTTGATTATATTCAAATTACGCTGAGAAGTTTTATGGATCAGGTGTCGGCTAAGCTAATGCCCCTTTGGGAAATGATGGAAGAGTTCCGAAAATTTCGGGCTCAAAACGAGCAACGAGAAAACTGGGTCGACATTCTGGAGAAAAGACTGGACGATGTGGAACAGCAAGTAAGGATGAACAATGTCATTCTCACTGGAGTACCAATCAAACCTCGAACGAAGCTGACACCAGGAGCAAGCACTGCTAATGCTAGCGCTAGCGTAGCTAGCAGTGCTGATACGGAGAGAGGTGGAGAATCTCTGGATCAGCAAATACATTCATTTCTCACATCTAAAGGGATTTCCCTGGATCTCAACACCATCGAGACCTGCCACCTGCTCCCCAGGAGAAAGGAGACGGATAAACCAGCGATCCTCATCAGGTTTGTGAATCACAAACACAAGCTAGCTCTGATGAACCTCAAACCTCAAAGGATCGGCTTATCTGAACGACCATCTGACCAGAAGGAATGCTGAAATCTCCAAACATGCACGGCTTCTCAAAAAGCAGAAGCAGATTGAGAACACTTGGGTTAAAGGCTGCAGGATTTACGTCAAACCACTCAGTCCAAGGTTCTGGTTGTGAACACCATGAAGAACTTTGAGAAGTGTTTGATCATGGTCGTCTGAAACAACATGGAGTAATAAACCAAAGAGCCAAAGAATTTCAAGAAATATGACACCTGGATTCATCACTTCTCCATCGTCTGACGTCACCTGAATCAACAGCAGAGAGTTCTGACCTGCAGACAACTTGACCTCAACTTTCACTGAGCTGACATCAGCTGAAGAAGGATATGGACCTGAATCTAATGTCTGCAGACATAACATGAAATAGAACTATAAACTGTTTAAACCCAAAAGGACAGCTGTTATTCAGCAGAAGAAGAAATGCCAACTTTTGGACAATCGACAGATTGTGGACCCTTTTTATTTTTCCCTTACAGGATTACTTTATTAAATATAAAAAAAGAAAAAGTAAAAAGAAAAACATATTAAAAAAATAAAACAAATGATTAATCACTTATTGAAAATGGTTAAATTGATCGATGTTTAATGATATTACTTCACTTGCTCCAAAAATGGATAATTTGATTCAAAAATCTTAATGTAGCATAATTTTGCACATATTTTTAACTTTTGATACTTGATGAAATTTTGCTATCAAAATTCCTAAAACAGTGTTGTGTCTATTTTAATGATATAGTATTATGTTCCAATCATATGAATGACTTTTATGAGTAACATAATCTGCATATATTTTAGATGACTGATCTGCATTTGCCATGTTGATTTCTAAAATTGTTATTTTTTACATAATAATTAAGTAATTCATCTTTGTCATGTGCTTTATTGATACCTTATGATTCTTAATTCTATCTGATAAAAACTAGGAACCGGATATTGATAAATCATGTAATAAAATGGTTATAGTATAACGGGGTGGGATTATATAAATTCTTTTCCTTCCACCCCCTTTTCAAGCAATATTTATTAATATGTCTAATTATCCTAAGTTTGATTAGTTACTGTATGAATGTACAACTGAAGATTATAATGCTTTTGTGTATTGTTTCTACTTGATTGCTTGAAATAAACCATTTCAAATAAATAAAAATTCAAATCAAAATACAAGATATTAAATATGGATCTTACAGTAGCACTACTTAATTTACTGATGTTATGCAACATATTTTTGTTTTTGAAGTAAATTATTTGTTAAATTTTCACATTACTCTCTGTAGGCGACAGAACTTTTGTCTTGCCAAAATGTGACCTTTCTGTGTTCATTAAATAATCAGTCTTTCTTCAGTGAATCAAATTTATTTTACTATATTGAACATAATTTGGGAGGGTTTTAGCTTTTATATGAGACATTTCTAAAACCAATAGATTCATTAAAAGTGAGGTTATACGCTTTTGTTTCTACAAAATGGATGAGCGAAAAGACTTTTGTCAGGGAATGTATGATAGTCACATGTAAGTATCATCATTTTCAAAACACAAAAGTACCGACTTTTTATGATTTTAGCTAGAGTATATCTATGATGTCTGAAAATGGGAAAGCTTTTTTTCGGTTTGTTTTACTGGAACTAAACCAAGCATACAAATGACAGGAACTGCAAAATCAAACCACATCACATGTCATAATATTTTTACTAAATCTATCTAAACCTTTTTAGAATTTCTGTGTGACTACATTGGTTCTCTTGAGCAGCTTTTACTATTGATTTTTTTTTTTAAATAGCATTTTTTAATAATCCAGTAAGGATGTGGGGTTTTTAGTTTTGCTGTTTAATTACATTTTTACTCTGGGATTTTTTTTGTATTTCAACAAACATGTCCATCTCTTGGTCACATCTGGTTCATATTGCTAATCACCAAAGGTATTTTCTCTTGGTGTTTGTGAATCCATGGTTTTAGTCTTGACACCTGTTTAGCTTTTCCAGAGTTTTATTTAAGTTTAACTATGCTTTAGATTTTGGGGGGCTTCTGTGTCTCCCTGCTCTGGTCCCAGCCCGGATCAAATATAGGGTTGTGTCTGGAAGGACATCTGGCGTAAAAATCTCTGCCAAGCCAACTGTGCGAATCAGTAAAAGATGATTTGCCGGAAGGTGAACAACAACAACAAAAACTTAGGTTTAGTTTAGTTCTTTGGTATTTCAGTTATGCTCAAGTTTTTTTGCTGAGAAGTTTTGTCAATCACATTAGGTAGCTTCGTCATGGAGCCAAAGTCACATGATTGGATGAGATTTTTCATCAATGTGTTTAAGTTAGATTTTTTTTTAGGAATTACGTTTCTATCAAGTTTGATCTTTTGCATTCCAACCTGCCATAAAACACATTTCATGACACAACTCCCAAATTATTTGCTCTTAAAGTCAAACAAATCACATGCCTCCTTAGTTTAACACTCACACACAAACACACCCCCCTCCTACACACAAGCCATTGTTCCATTTGCCTTGTAGTTTTTGTTTTTTTTCTATTTCATCTTCATATTAAAGACTACTTTAATTTGAGAGAGGATCAAAGGGAAATAGCTATTCAGGGGATTGATTCTCATCAGCAATTGAGCTGGATGTCACACCACTGCAGTTAACTGAAAATAAAACAGGATTTACAGGATTTAAGACAGATTTTTGATCAATATGTTTAAGTTTGTTGTTTTTAATGATTAAAGTTTCTGTCCACTTTGCCTGTGAACTGGGAGATGGCAGATCCGCCTCATGAAAGCAGAGACTTGCACAGGTGTACAGAAAATTTAACAGCAAAACAAGCTTTTTTCTTCTGACTAACTGCTGTGATAGTCAACATTTCCTCTGCTTTTCCCCTCCACATAGGTTCCAGGCAGATTCTGACAAAAAAAAAAAAAACAAACAAAAAAGAAATCTCAGCCACCTGCCACAATCAGTGCAATTCTCATCAAACCACACTGCCTGTTTGCCTGCATGCTCTGCCTTACCTGCCAGGCCTGTACCTATACTTCCCCCTTGGGAATGAATAGTCATCTATCTATTAAGCATGTAAGCTGATTATAACACAAAATATTACATGTTGTCCTATTTGTTGTGATCCAGTGTTATCTGAGTATCCTCAGTAATACAAACTCACTGAGCTGTGAAATGTGAAGGTGGACTAAGATGGATAATTACACTGCTTATTTAGGTCAGTTCCATCTAAAAACATGTGCTGTCTGTGACTGAAGCTACCCTGTTTATCCTCAGCTTTCATAATTAAGTTGAATACATTTGTCTGAGCTTGATATGTGTGAAATGAAATAACACAGGGGCATTCTTTCCTTGATTACCACCTACCTTGGCATAACATTTGCATAGCACTCCTCTGAACATTTCTGTATTGGATTCTACTAATTCGGCCATCTTTCTTCCCAACACAGTGAGAACTCGGCCTGTTAAGCAAAAGAGGGTGTCACCAGCTGCAGTATCTTGTCTCTTTCTTTGATCATGCGCCAGTACCACAGACATATGCTGCTCCATCCTGCAAGGAGGAGCTCTCCTGGAATGAGGGAACAACTCTTCAATGGTTTATCATTCATTAGGTGCATTGTCACAGCTGGCGGCTGGTTCATTTGCTCTTTAAATTGCAAAACCGACATGAGATGTAGCACTTAAGTTTTATACTCAAATTAGAAAAAAGTTATTTGGAAAATCCCAAGACATGGCTGCTTTATTTGTGTAGCACTTCAAAACCGTTTTCACAAATCATTGTTTTTCCAAACTGAAACGTGTAAAAATCTGCTGGTATTTAAAAATATGTTTATTCTTTTATGGTACCAGTCCAACGCAGGCAAATTTACATAAAAGACACTTTGTAGGCTAATATTTTACATCAATATAAATGAAGATGCTCAGCTATACATCTCTGATTTGGGCTAAATAGTAATGACTAATACTGAAAATGTGAAATCATTTTGTTTATATTTGCAATGTATTTTTCTCACAAATTTACAAAGAATTAAGATTTTCTGCCCACGAAAGAGAAAGTTGATCCAGTTAATAAAATGCAACATGTAACTTTGAATGCTGCAATTTGCAAAATAAGCTTTTACTTAGTCATTTCAAAATCTAACTATTTTCTATCCATTAATATGTAACAGAAATGATAATTTGTCTAAATAAAAATCATAAAAATAATAAATTTATAAAAATTAAAAAGGTATCTCTTAGAGAATTATATGTCCTGAAGCAAGGGTTCTGCACTCTAGTTTTTTTTAGTTATTTCCCAGTTTTTTGTTTTTTTTTTTTCATTTTTGTTTTAAGGTTTTCCCTGTCAGTCACACCAGGTTTCAGGACTTAGTCATCTTGATATTGTGTGACTGTTGGATCATTTGAAATGCTAATAATGAAAGGTCAAAGCTCATATTTCTTTGCTGCTGCAGGCCAGTCAGTCTCTGAAGTAGGTTTCATCGTGCACAGTGAACATGAAGATCTTGTGCATGGTAATAGGAGACAGGTGGTGCTCAGAGGCGGTTAATTGTCAGGTTCTCACCCTACAGGAGTCTGGCAAAATCCTAGAGAAACAGTTCAGGGGACAACCCCTCACCAGCAGTGCCAGCTCTGAGGACATGCAATTACTGGTCAACCTAGAGTAAAGGGGGACCTGCCACACAGGGCACTTCAATGTAAAGCTGAGCAGCTGGATTGTTATTGACTTTGGGTTAAAGTTAGAGAAAGGAGCGAGTAAAGTCATTCCAAAAAAGGAATCTCAAAATCTGCATTATTTTAATCCACTGTTCATGCTGACTCCTTTGTAAATTGTAATTCATTGGTATGGCATCAAATCGCCTCAGCTGTCCAGTGGAGAATCGTTTTCAGTAAAAGTGGGAGACATGACAACAGAACAAAACTGTTCTCCTGAGCAGAGGAAAACAAGTTTCTTATTCTGACTTAGTTCAACGTTAGCATATAAACCAGAAGCAGTAGTCGATGGCTGTGGGAACACAAGACTCAACTGTCAATATGTTTGCTGGTCCTCATCCAAGGATCAGAGAGGTTCTGTCTGGACTTTGATTTCCTCACACAGGGGAGTGAATAAACAGCACAGAAGCAACCCTACAACCAGTCGATCATTGTACCATCCATCTTTATCTCTGTAAAGACCAGTCTGAGAAATTATTCAGGAAAAATAAAATAAAAAATGTCATTACTTGAAATGAAATGTTTGATTTAAGATCAATCAAACAGTTTAGATAAGTTAATTCTTCTCTATGAGTTGTGGTAATCACCTGTCCATCCCGGGGAAGGATCTCTCCTTCATGTGGGCACCCCTGAGGTTTCTTCGTTTTTTCCGGAATCCGTTTTTTTAGGAGTTTTTCCGCGAAGGGGGGTCTAGGGGCAGGGATGCCAGTTTAGTTTAGTCTATGTGTTAGTTAAATTTAGTATTTTTCTATTGAATTCTATGTATTCATGATCCTTTTGAATTTATGTTTACTGTTTTTAATTACCGATACGAAGCCCATCGAGACGACTGTTGTTGTGAATTTGGGCTATACAAATAAAATTGAAATTAATTGAATTGAATTTGGCAAAAACACTGTATTAAATTAAATGTAATAAATTAAGCCAGCCCATTGCATTATTTATTTTTCTGTCATTGAAAATTGGAGGTGGTGTCATGAAGTGGATTCTCCCACTAGGTGTTGAAAAATAAATTACCAAAAATATAATAAAATGTATTGTGTTTTCAATTGAATAGATCCCAGTTTTATAATAACTATACATTGGCAAATAAGCCATGTTGTATGTTTGTATTTTTGTGGACCACAATCTTACCACACAGAGCATCATTAAATTTAGCCCTGCTGCTTGCTGTCACTGGAGAAATTGAGTGCTCAATTAAGGCTTGTTTTCCAAAAGGTTTTACATCTACATACTGTGCTATGAGAAATATTCAGCCCCTTGACCATGTTAATTATTTGTTTTCAGCATGGAGTTTAATTGGACTTCTGTCTTGCTTATAACACCCTTACAACGGCAACTGGAAGAAAAAATGTAAATCTTAGAACAACAAAAAACACTCCCAGTGCAGAATCCCAGTAATTCTCCAGGTTTCTTGTCCAAGAAAATCCATAAATATCTAAATTGTTAAATATATTTTAGGAAAATATTGTCGCTTCTGCTACTGTGTCATTTCACTTGACACAGTGGAGATATTTAATCATAATACACAACAATTTTCACATTTGATAAATCCAAGCAATGATGTGATTAATACTAGGATCCAGCTGTTAAACACAGAAGGACGGGAGTCATTATGTGGGCCTGTTATTGCATTAGACCTTCAACTTTCCATAGAGCTAACAATTCCTGAATCAGAATTGACAAACAACAAAAAAATAGTTGCTTTTTCCAGTCTAATAAGGTGTAAACTTAACTTAAATACTGCCAAAGGACTTTAAAAAAGCTGTGTGTGTTGGAACAAATGGCCAGCCATCTTTCTCCTGGGAGACACGGTTCTACTGAGTTGGGCAGCTGGCTCATGCAGAGCAGCCAAACGGATTGCGGTCTTAAGCCTCCTCCAGAGCACACACCGTAAACACGAAGCTTCGAGTCCGGCTGCACCGATCAGAGAGATGCTTCGCTCGCGCAGAGCATCAAGCCGGCCACACCGAGTGAGCACTGAAGTCATTGCCCTGCCTTCCCCTGGAACTTAAACTGACTCAAGTTGAATTATGCTACACTTTTTGCATGGGGGATGTGAAAACGAAAACATAACCCCCTCTTTGCATTTTCGCTTTAAGTATGTCACAGAATGAGCTGTGTTTAGGTATAAAAGGAAAAAGCATTTTGGAGGCAAATTTTCTCATTTTATTTTTGAGCCAATTGATGCAGTTACATTGTGAAAAAGCATTTCTGTTAATCCATTTTAATTGTCAAATTAGATATTTCTAGTTGAATTGAAGTACACATTTACTAGAGAACCTTTTGAAAATAAAATGTCAAATACCATTTTCTTGAAAAAAGAAGGCATTTGGTGGATTGATTTTCTTTTTTCTTTTATTTTTTTAGGCAACAAACGCAACTTCGTTGTAAAAATGAAAAAGATTTCCGGTATTAACTTTTATTTTTGATTTCGAGACAGGAGCGCTTCCATTCCTTTGATGGACTCCTACACTTACATTCCCTTAAAGTCCCATTCCAATCATCCTTTGATCTATTGTAAAAGCATTCCCATCCATCCATCCATCCATCCATCCATCCACGTCCGTTCAGATGATGTCCAGACTTCCCTCTCCCTGGCCACTTCCTCCACCAGCTCCTCTGGGGGGGCCCTGATGCGTTCCCAGGATAGCTGAGAGACATAGTCTCTCCAGCGTGTCCTGGGTCTTTCTCGGGGCCTCTGCCGAGTGGGACATTTCTTGAACACCCCTCTGGGGAGGTGTCCAGGGGGGATCCGGACTAGCCACTTCAACTTACTCCTCTCAATGTGAAGGAGCAGCGGCTCTACTCCCAGCCCTCTGTGGGTGACAGAGCTTCTCACCCTATCTCTAAGGAAGCCCCCAGCCACCCTACGGAGAAAATTCATTTCGGCCGCTTGTATTCAGGACCTGGTTTTTTTGGTCGTGATCCAGAGCTCATGACCACAGGTGAGTATTGGAACGAAGATCGAGTGGTAAACTGAGAGCTAAGCTTTCTGGCTCAGCTCTCTCTTCACCACAACGGACCAGTACAGCGACTGCATAACAGTGGACGCCGCTCCAATCCCCCTGTTAATCTCATGCTCTGATCTTCCCTAATTTTTTATTTAGACCCCAAGATACCTAAACTCCTCGACCAGGGGCAGGAGCACTCCACCTACCCAGAAAGAGCAAACAACCTCCTCCGGTCAAGGACCATGGCCTTGTGGGTCTTGTGTAGCTTCTGAATACAGTCTGAAACCCCATCAACGGGACTTCAACACATGAATCTAAAGCGACCACTCAAGCCTTCTGGTGAAAGGGAGTTATTTCAGTGAGCACATACATTTACATGATGAGACAGCCGTGTTTTGACACAATGCTCTAATAATAGCTCATTCTTAACAGGAAAAAGAAAAAACGGAATGGCGTGCAAATTCAAACTGGCACAGGGGGAAAAGAATTTCCTTCAAAGGTGGCTCTGGGAACTGAGGGTCATGGTGAAAAAGAGAAAGTGAGCTGCAGGGTAAAGTGGTTAGAACCCTAAACATTTCCCCATGACAGGGATTTCACCTGACAATGATGCACAATATCACTCAGCCTCATTAGCATACACAAAAATATACAAAAGCAATTAAGACGCATAAGCAATTTTGCAAATTTGATGTGCATTTGTTAGCCTATACGGGGTCATGTACTAGCAACAGCAGGCCTGCTGTGTTCCCACTGCACACATATAATCATTAATCACGGTGAGTCCCTTTTGGTTTTTTTTCTTTTCATGGAAGCAGAAGCCTGAGGGCAGAAGCCTAAGGCACTGCAGCACGTGCAGGCTGGACTTCAGCATCACTGCAAATGTCACACAATATTAACGTGCACACTGAAGAGCAGCCTGCTGTGAAACTACAAAATGTAGGTGGTATCTGCCTGACTGTCTCCTATGCCAGGTGCAATAATTGCCAAAAGCGTTTTAAAAATCAAAATCCATTCATTAAAATAATATTTTAATTTAAAAAAATAAAATGGATCCAATCAATGTAATTTGTCTGTGCCACTGAGGGGCAGCGAATGAGAAACTGAAAAAAAGTGCCCAAATATATTCAAAAGACACTCAAGACTCTAGCTCCGCAATAATTCAAAATGCATTTCCAGCCTGCAGGAGAACACAGAGAACACTGACGAGCAATCGGTGCTTTCGAAAACAGAGACAGGGCAAGTAGATCAGGACATACAGACAGATGAACAGCCACAGTCTGTGTTACAGCCACTTGAAAGAACAGATCCCTCTTCCCTCACACTCACTATGTGGAGTGCATAAGAGAGGATTTCTGCAGGGTGTGTTGGAGTGTGAGTCACCATCAGTGCAGAGGGAGAAAGTGGGGAGAGGCGTTCTTTGGTTGAAGACGCCTCTTATGGCGCCAATGCAGCAAGAAAACACTCTATGACCTTCCCTATCAACCACATCCACCAAAAAGACAAAAAGATGTGTGCTCATGCTAAGAACAAACCCCTCTTCTGTCAGGGTTACCCTGATGAGCACAGACTCTACAAGGTACTCTAGTAAACATTTTTTTCTAAGGCTTGTTTACGTTTGTTCAAACATATCTATTAAGTCAAAAGAGTCCAGATGAAGCTGTTCTTCAGCTCCTCATATGTAATCAATAGGTATTGAATCACTTTTAGGGTGTAAAAAAAAACGAAATCTGGAGGCAAGAGAACCACAACATTGCAGTTAAATGTTACATTTGTCCCACTCAAAGTGAACCAGAGTTCGTTTTCCCTGATAATCCAGAACTAATTTTTAGTCTATACATCCAAGCGGACCCTGGTCTGGGACAAGTAACTGCTCTCTGACCCATCTTTGGAGGTGATCTGGTTTGTTTCCAATCGGGCCGAGGGTATATTCAGACTGGAAAACCGTTTGGTCCAGACCCATTTCCTTTAATTTGGTCAGGATCGAGTCCTGACCCCAGCGTTTGGTCTGTATTCAGACTGGTGTCAAGGGGACTTTCCTGTTCCACACTATAGCTTGTAAAAAAAAACCATTGTACTTAAGATTTCTTCACTCATTGGTCAGGAATTACAAGGGCAGGGCAAAGCAACTTGAAGCAGAAATAATGGAAGTCCTGCGCTTTTAGTTCATTCCACTTTAAATTGAGGATTACAACGTACATTTTTTTTAGTTCAGTTTTAGTTATTTTAAGATGAGTTATTTTGATTTTAGGATATGTACACTCTTTCTTTTTTTTTTTTTAAACACAGCCCATTTATGGCTACAGGAAAAAGAAAGACAGACTGAACGAAACTGTGATGTGTCGGTCGCGAACAAAATGGCTCTTATTTCATAGAGTTATATCTCATATTTTGCACTAGACTAGCGAATGCAATTCACTTATTTTTTCCGCCTCTGTATTTCCTGCTTCTGCTCAGTGGACGAACGCACCACCCTTCTCTTCCTCAGCGCGTTCACAGACGCAGCAAGTGAATGAGCAGGATGTCGTTCAGGCTGTAAATAAATTCTAGAAACGATCGCGTTGTTTGAAAAGTTAAAACACTTTCAGAAGTTCATCACAGTTTCATGGACAGTCGCAGGCAAATCCAAACATCATAGGTATGAACCAATGTGCAATTGTGGATACAACTGGTGCAATGACCGATTACTTGGCTCTTTAAGCAAACAAGAGCCGGCTTCTTCCTAGGAACACTTTTTTTAAACTATCCTTCACTCTTTCTTACTACTTTTTCTCTTTAAGTCGCTCATAAATGGTCAATAAGTGTTTGTGCTGAGCAGGGGAGGGTAGCGAAAGCTCGTTGGAATAGAGCGCAGAGTGCAACAAGAAGATACAGAAATTAGTGACACTGGAATAGAAGCCAAATCTGGAAGCACTTCACTTTAATTGATAATGCAAAAAGAGAATTTAGATTCTGCAAGAAAACAATTCCATCTAGAAACGGCTCCACCACCAACCTGCACCTGAGAACTGAGAGTATCTTCTCCTAAACCGGGGGTCGGCAACCCGCGGCTCAGGAGCTGCATGCGGCTCTTTAGTGCTGCCCTAGTGGCTCCCTGGAGCATTTTCAAAAATATTTGAAAATGTACAAAGATGAGAGAGAGAAATAATTTTTGTTTTAATATGGTTTCTGTCGGAGGAAAAACAAGACACGAATATTCTTAACATTTTCCAATGCTGTAAGATCGTGTAGAATTAAATTGTAACGCCCAGCAGGTACGTCACTTGCAGCTGGATACCGGGAGCCAAGCTATCTATAAGTTTAACTGTCAATCAACTGGCTGCGCTGGCAATCAGTCCGTGTCCTGTCTGCGCATGACTCCGCCCAGTTTCAGAGAGTAGGAGGTAGAGAGGGAAGCTGAGAGCATACTCTCCTTTCTGATATAACAAGCCCAGTTTCCGTTGTACACCCAACATATCGAACATTGCACAGGAGTCATCAACCTCCCCCCTTCCACACTCATGGGGCAACAAAAAGAAACAAACATAACAGAAAGAATAAAATAAGGTGGAACAACAAATCTGTCATTTGAAAAGAAACGTGGGCAAACAGATACGCTCATGCTGAGCCCTAATTAGATCAGGACACCGCGTCCCACAATCCCCTGCTGCTAACAGAGCTAAAATGCACATGACCGCCACTACCTGGGGGTTAGCCCCGCCTTCAGCCCCTAAGGCTCATGGGAAGTGGGAAGTTTTGGGGTAAAACCTTGAGTAAGAGTGTTGTGAACTGAAGTGAAGTCCATGCTGTTTGGGCTGTTTGTGTATGTGTGAATACACGGGCTTGATATTAAAAAGGAGATTCTGCCTCTCTTGCTGGTAATGCATCACTGAGGCTGTCCATGGTGGTGCAATGAATGAGGTATGGACAGCTCTCCATAGTAGCCTATGGATGAGCAGTGAGACTACTGCTATCCTGCTTAGGTGATTGTCTGGCTGGGTCATTACTATATTAAATTTAAACATTTCTGTCATCGGAGCTTTGCGTCATAGCTTACGACCCATGTTTCTAAACAGCAGGGCTTTTTTTGTTAACTTTTAGTGGACCGCTAGGCAGGTGGCTGATGTAAATGGAACCGCCGTCAGTTCCGTGCATTGCTTGATGAAGTTGAAAGCTAATATTCTGGTCTCCTGCACACATCAAAGTCCGATGGCTGTCCAGGGGTGACGTTTAGCGCCACTTTGTCGTCTGTTTAGAACACGTGAAAACATACCTGAAAAGCAAAGACCTGAACTACCCGAAACTGGAAGATGCTGAGTGGCTGGAAAAGCTGCACTTTTTGGTGGATATGACTGTGACAAGCCACCTGAACGAGCTGAATGAAAGACTGCAGACGCCGCAAATGCTTGAAGCTGTTCTGTCATTGGAGCGCAGCTGACTGTCATGGGGCACGCACGTTCCATTTAACTGTTTTGTGTTCAAATCCTCAAAATAAAAATGACATCAAAAATCGGATTTCTTTATTACATTTCTTTAATTTTATCAAAGCAATGAAACATAATTCATTGATATTGTAATGAAGTTAAACTCGCACAACAGAGCAGTCACGTGACGCGTCGTTCTCCACAGAATGCACTGCAAGGCAATTAAATATTTAATCGTTAATGCTCATTATGTATTTGTAGCAACTTAGTCATTTTGATAGTAGGCTACTATAACTAATATAGATACATATTGCATGTGTTGCCTTCATCATAAGGCTTAAATAGGGCTTTTAATATTTTGCGGCTCCAGACGTATTTGTTTTTTTCGTCCAATTTGGCTCTTTCAACATTTTGGGTTGCCGACCCCTGGCCTAAACAGACCAGATCATTGCTGACCAGATCAGCTTCACAAAGCTGGACACTTAGTATTTTTGAATGCCAACCTTTACTGTGACAAAAAAAGAAAATCACAGACAGTGGGCGTGCCTGAATGTGTTTAACTCCGCCCACATTGAGGTGTGCCGCAGTCAGCACACTGCAGCCATGGGCTTATCTAACAAGACACAGAAAGGCATTTAAGAAGCCTTTTCAGTGGTGTTAAAATAAATGTTCTAACAAATTGGACCCTTTCTTCTGTCTGAGAAAACAACAATGTGGGCTTTAAATTTGTCCGCGGCTCATTTGTTGCTGCAGTTCTACTCTGTGTACGTCGGCTACGGATGGCATTTTTGTTCAGATGTTCCACTTCAAGGACGGATTATATTCAGACTGTGGAATCTCAGAGCGATCAGAAGCTCTGATCGGAACCAGAAACCGAGAGCGGTTTCTGGTTCCAGACCAGGGTCCAGTTGGGTGTATTCAAACGGAAAATTAGTTCCGGATTATCGGGGGAAACAAACCTTGGTCTGTAACAGAATGGTCCAAAGGGAGGTTCGGGACACAATCTAGGACAAATTAAGTGGACTCCATACAGAAAAAAGGAACTTCCCAGTCTGAATACACTGTGATTTATGTTTTTCAACCATTATTTTTTACCTTTAAAAGGTTATAAAAAAAATCGCAATTTAGCTATTTAGCTTTAGTATAATTTTTATTGTTCCCTGAAATACTATCTTCAACACCTAATTAATGACATTAGTGATGATCCTTTTTAAATTATCTTTGAAATTTAATGTTTATTTTTAGAAAATGATAATATTTTCTTCATTGGTTTAATATGAGTCTTTTTTAGCTGTCTATATTTTATATTACTGTAGAAATACATATATTTCTTATGCTTAAACTAGTATACTTATATACTTCTTACTACTTAAAAATAGAAAAACTATTGAGGTGGAAATCCATCCATCCATCCATTTTCAAATCCTGCTGAAAGTTTTTTGGGATTAATAGGGTTCCACGAGCCTATCTAAAGTTGGGCAAAGGAGGGGTAGATCCTGTACTGTGGGAGTAAACTAAATTCCCTGGAGAAAATCCACGCACATATTGGAAAAACATGCAGAAAGGTCCCAGCCAGCCAAGGCATCTTTCTTTGAGGCAAAACTAAACCACTACACCGTCATGCAGCCCCACAAAATAAATATTTTTGGTATTTATTTGACAAAAGGCTTTCAATAGATAATGTTGTATTTTTTTATGACATGCAAGTAGTTTTTGACATCCTGAAGTTTATATTACACTTGGCTTCTGCTGAAGAAGATGTCCCAGTTTTCTTGTAATGTAGCTTGTTTCAGGAATCTTTTAGAAACAACGTTTGAAATGGCTGCCCAGCTAAGAATTGCATGCATGTAACTCACACCATTAGTAGAGTTTTTTACATGCTTTGTGTATTTTCTTTTGTGAAGTTCAAACAAAATTAGCAATGATTGAAAGAAGAAGTCATAAGAAAGAAAAACACACAGATTAGCTGCCTATGTGAACATTTTGTCAAGTTTGACCTTACCTTCTCCCACACAGAGACCGTACAAGCCTTGAAAACTAGCTCCCTCATATCCTGAACCTGCACAAGTAACCACCCTGATGGACAACCACAAATCTGCTTGGACTGTTAAGACAGATGAGACAAATGGATCTCTCCTCTTAGAATTCTGTAACCCTGGTATAAGTCTGCAACCTGATCCAGAGCTGAAGCGTCAGTCCTCACTGCTATTCAACCCTGCTGATTGAATTACAGTGTGCGGATAGGGATGCAAGCTGCTCAGTAAAACCCAACTCAGCATCAAAAACTCATTATCTGTGGGTTTGACACAGCAGATCGACATAAACAGAGAAACCTAAACTTTAAAAAAACAAAAACACGTGTAGCACTGCCCACTAAAAAAGGTATGTCTGCAAAAATGCAACAACATTTTGTAGGAAAACAAATTACTCTGAAAGATTTAACAGACAAAAATCAGTGAAAATAAAAGAGAAGCGCTTCAAAGAATAATCAAAAAAGTGAAAGAAAATATATTAAGATGCAATCTAAATAAAAAAAAAACATTTCAGCATGTGAGTTTACCAAGCCAAACATGATTGAACCACTGTGAGTCATGCTGAGAGAGGGCATGTCAGGACCTCTTGGCACTCACACATATCCTGCATTACATTCCTTGGAGCAAAACCTCAAAGATGACGGTGTCTTATTTCTGAAGTGCAACGAGAGGCAGGAGGCTGAGCTTTCTCAGCTGCAGTATCAGAGAGAGAAGAAAAAGATGAAATAAAAGCATTCCACAAAGTAAAGCATTCTGACAAACAAACATTTCCAACTGTGACAAAAGAGAAATTCCAGGAAACGAGGGAGGGTTGGAGCTGCCAACAACAACACCCCTCACTGCCGTTGATGCCGTAAATGGTTGCCTTATCATTCAGTATCTCTATTTGCACTCTCTGAGAAATGCTGTTAGCTGTTATCAGCTTTTGATTCCAAATTCAAGTAAAGAGGCACTTGACCAAACAGAGTATTCTCTCTTTTGTGATGATTTCTGATAGTTAAAACATTTTAAAACTCACACGCCACAAGTTTTCATATTTTTCTATTTAAAGGAAATGTGTCAGACTGATAAACGGCAGCATTATTATTAGTTACACCTGCCTAGTAACACGTATATGCATTTGGCAGCAGTTTAATAACCGTGCGTTTTCAGAAGCTGCTGAATTGCTGAGGTTTTCACACACAGCCATTCTGAGTTGCTCACAGTCCACTTTGCTCAAACTCTTTTTCTTTGACTGTATTTCACCAAGCTTACTTTAAGATAAACTTGAGTCTGACGTGACGTAAAACTGTCGTTTTGCTTCAGGAGTGTGGTCTTGAAATGTAATTCCGTGAGCTGCTCACAATTGCAGGGTGTCACGACAATAGAAACGTTTCCAACCCCTTCATTCAACTGCACATCTTGTCACATTTGAGCCCTGAAAGTGGCTGTGTACAGCTACAAAAGCTTTCATTTCCAGTTTCAGTGACACAAAAGATAGGAGTGAAAAGAGATGTCAAGATGAATAGAGGTGTGTGAAGACATACATCCATGACATGCAAAAATCACCAGGAAAGATCCTTTCATGGTAAGGCAACATTATAAAGTCTTCCCTTTAAGCTTGTATAGAGTAAATTGACACTGTTGTATAAGTCGTTTTGAAAATTGGAATGTGTAGAGAACCATAGAATGTGCAACAAAAGTGTCCTTTTTGGGGCTGCAAGAAAGCCTTTGATTAGTAAACACTTGAAAAATGTTACCATAAATTTAGCCTCTTGAACACTTTAGTGATAGAAAGACGTGCTGTGCTGACAGCCACCTCTTTTGTCCTTAGGCCGGCTCACAATAAAAAATTCTTGACGCCTATTTACCAATGCATATAAATCAAAAGTGACACTCTTGAGTTAGTGGGGCGGGGGGCACAGTTGTGGAGCCAGAATCACATCAAGTGGTTTTGTGGTATGTAAGGCATATGATTTTAATACGATCCCATATACCAGGTCCCACCTAACCTCAGAAGCAATGAGTGTGTAACTGCAGCTATTAAAGATGGTAGGATGTCTGTGTTTCTATCTGTGTGCTTTTGCTCTCCACTTTCTGACTAAAAATGTTAGGAAGTCTTTTTCAGACTGTTGTGTAGTTAAATCTATTATTTTTTACTCCAATTTGACGAAATCTTTGTCTCTTAGGCTAGGGTCACATATCCCAAAATGGCACCACATGATAATCTAAATGCAAGTTTTTCAGCTATTTTGGCAGAACGGCATTTGTAATTGGGAGGGAGTCACATTTTTACTCGTTGCCTGGCGGCCACTGATGTTTTGAGATAAAGTTAAAATTTTACAACGACCGGACGATTTTTTGACAAGGGTCAACTGACACCCAGGCACATTTCAAGGTCACAGTCAAGTGATACACTGGTGGCAGGAAGGCAGTATTGCGATAATTAATTGACAGTAGGGACTCCAAGGTCTTCAAAATGATCGGCCGATTTCAGACTGCCACCCCCCAGCCACTCCACTGCTCCCGTGCTGCTGTTCCACTGCCACAGTTCAATTGCTAGAAATTGAATGTTAGCAGCACAGGACACTTAATGAGGGTTGTTGACATGGGTCCCGGCATCCGTAGCATTAGACTCTAAACATCAAACATAGTCTTTTGACTTAAACCTGATCAAGTTTCTTGAATGGAGTAAAATATTTTTCCTGAATATATGTTGATGTGACGTGGACAACTGATGGCGCCGATATTCATGGCATGCCGTCTGTCAGTTTACTTCTTATTTTATTGTTTTTACCGTGGCTAGTGCAAAATATTGGCGCCCTCCTCACATATGATCGAGACACTCTGTTGGATCTAAACTTTTCGCTCACCTGGCTTTCTTGGACCCGGTTTGCTTGGGACCAAAGCCGGGCATGGTTTCTGTGGTCTGAGGTAATCTGGAGTCTGACTCCCTTGTCAGGCCGGCATGGTATCGAGTGTGTTGAAAGAAAAGCAACTCATCCAATCTGCTGGAAGTTCCACGGGTGACGCACTTCGCCACTGAGTCATCACTGGAGACCATGTCGGCCGTGTTGTCCAGACTAAATTATTGCAGTTCATTATATGCTGTCTACCCAAGGCAATCATAGCCAGGCTGCAACTCGTCCAAGATGCAGCAGCCAGATTTATTCGTAGGGCAAAGACGTTTGACCACATAACACTGATCTTTGCCTCTCTGAACTGGCTGCCAGTGCGATATTTGTTTTTTGTTAAAATTCTGGTCCTTACTTTTAAGTCCCTAGCAGGTATAACATCTTCTTATCTGTGTTCCCAGAGCAAGACGTACGTTTTGGGGGGACCAAGTGTTTGCTGTGTTGGCTCCTAAACTATGGAATCAGTTGCCACCAGCAATTAGAGAAGTCGCATTTTATACTGTTCTATTTATGTCTTTACAATGTTTTAATTTGGTTCTATGCTTTTTATTTTATTCTATTTATGTCTTTACGATGTTTAATTTGGTTGTTTGCTTTTAATTCTTGTACGTTTTGTTCTCCATGTGTACAGCACTTTGGGTCTCCTTGGCTGGTGGTGGAAGGTGCTTTATAAATAAATAAACAATGGTAATGATGATGAAATACACATTACTTGCAGCAAAAGGATTTTAATAATGACTTCAAAATTAGCCGTTACTTTATGACAGCGACCTTATTAAAGTTTTGTCACAAGCAGATTTGGGTTACTAAACCATGAGTCCAGTAAAATCCTTTTTTTAAAAGCATCTTTAATTTTTCTATTTTCACTACTGCATAAGTGCACACAAACACCAATACAATCTTTCTCTAGAGTAGAGAGAGTATCAATATTTATTCCCTGCCTGAGTCCATAAATACCAACTCCAGCCAAAAAAATCAATGTACGCCTGCTACATATTTTAATCTCCTATGAAGGTCAAAACACTCCAACAATGCCTGGGAGGGCTATGCACATGCCTGTAAAAGCATCTTGTAGATTTTGAGGCTGTTTTCTTCTTAACCCCGCACGGGCATCACTAATGACTCTGAAACCCGAGCTGTACAGACATGCCTCTAACCAGACACTGCTCATCAGCCACCAACAGATCAGTTAACAGCTGTCAGATGCAGAGTCCAAAAGGGAAGATGATTTCATGTCTTAGTTCTGAGCAATCCTTTATTGCAGTAGGGGAAAAAAGTATTTAGTCGACCACCAATTTAGCAAGTTTTCCCACTTAAAATGGCCTGTAATTTTTATCATTATGCTTCAACTATGAGAGACAAAATGAGAAAAAAAATCCAAAAAATCACATTGTCTGATTTTGAAATAATTCATTTGTAAATTACGGTGGAAAATAAGTATTTGGTCACCTACAAACAAGCAATATTTCTGGATCTCACAGACCTGTAACTTGTTCTGTAAGAGGATCCTCTGTCCTCCATTCATTACACATATTAATGGCACCAGTTTGAATTTATAATCTACATAAAAGACACCTGTCCACAACCTCATACGACTGTATGAGGTGACTATTTTAAAATTTCCTTAGGGATTATTAAAGACTTATTCTATTCTATTCTATTCTATTCTATTCTACTACACTTCAAACTCCACTGTGGCCAAGACCAAAGAGCTGTCTAAAGACACCAGAAACAACACTGTTGACCTGCACTAGGCTGGGAAGGCCAAACTTGCAATGGATAAGCAGCTGACTAAATACTTTTTTGCCCCACTGTACACATACGTCAGAGGAAGGGAGTGTTTGTTCGAGTATTGTGAGTTACTTCAAGAACATTTTAAATCTCACATAACATGACTATCCTTTTTAACTGACATAAAGCCAATGAGTGGATTTGTTCAACGTTGAAAGGAGCTTCTCATAGGCCGTTTTCTACTCTGGCTCTGCAGCTCTGAAGCTCCATGTAAAAACTGGTTGTGAGAACTAACACTTCCAAACTGATATCTTTCCTAGTATGATTTGTCACATTCCTAAGTGAGCTCATAAAAGTTAGATGAACATTATGCAATCTTGTTAAAACCAGTTACATTATTAAAAGGGTGAGTTCATTCTGCAAATCGGCAGTGCAACTGACTGCAATTTTTTCATCAGATCAATTCTGAGCGTAAAGATTGGAAAACTTTTGTATGAAAATCCTGAATGTGTGCATAGACGGTTTAGCCTCACTGTATCATGCGTGCTCTCAAGCAGATCAAAAGACAGCAGATTGTGCAAACATGTAATAAACCCATTAACCAGCTAGACTTGAGTCACGTCCAGCAGTTTTTAATCTGTGATGTGAACCTATGTTTCCACTGTTGTTTCTAATGTGGCCCTTTACAGATTGGGGGAAAAAAATAAAAAAAAACATCAAATTTGATTTTTTTTTTTTTTATTAATTTAATTTCAAGGACTTTCTTCAGGTATTTTTTCCAGTATTTTTTCCCTTTGACACATCACTGCTGAATGAATAAAGAGGGTTATGTGATACTAAAGCCTGAGGCTATCATGACAAGCCAGACTGTAAATGAAGGTGGTTGATGTCAGCAGGCTCCCACACAACTGACCCATTGATAAGCCTTTTGATAATCATTTTCTCCCTTTTATGAGCAAGCTTTTATCTAGTACAGAAGGAAAATACTGGTTAGATCCCCTTGTTGTTTTTGTGTGTGTTTTTTTGCTCTTTCTGTGTGGATGCTGGCACCAGGCTGGTTGTTTGTTAAGACATGCCACACATCCTGCCAGTTCTGTGCAGCCTTGTTACAGCAGAGAAGAGATGGGCCGCCTTCCAATGGCACCACTAACTCACAGTTTAAATTTGATGCTTGCACAGTGCCTCTGTCAAGAAATAACACAAGTTGAATCTATGTTTAATACTGTAACACATCATGGTGTCTTCAACATTTGAATGTGATTAATGGAGTTTGCATTTCAAATCTAGAAATTTGGGATGTGACCCAAAAATGTGATAATATTAGAGTTACTCTCACAAAAGTAAAACTTATAAATATATATCCTGCTCAGACATGGATACTACTGAGTTACATTTACCTTAATTCCACTCCTGTTGTAACAGAGATGAAAAAGGAAATTCAGAAAATATTACTGCATCATACTTTCTACTTTTACTTAAGATTTATTATAAAACCAGTGCTGTTGCTCAGCTACAACTGTTATTATCCTTATTCCACATGCACCATTTACTCAGTGAATGAACAACTCAGTGAATGAACAATAATATTAGCATAATATCAGGATTGGAAGACAAAGGAAAGGCATCAGACAAAAAAAGTATTGCCCTGCAAGCTTTGATAGCAGAAGAATAATAAGCACTTCTTCATCTGTATTTTGAGATCTTGCCTGACAACCTTGCCTGAATTGTTTATAAAGTACAATGACAGGGAAACACAACACTTACTAGAATCATTGAGTGGTTACCACTTTTGCCTCACAGCAAGAAAGCTCTGGTTCAGATAATGACTGGATCATTTATGTGTGGAGTTTGCATGTTCTCCTTGTACATGCCTGGGGTGTTTTTTGGGCACTCCAGTTTTCTCCCACAAGCCAAAAACGTTATTCCTAGGTTATGTAATGATTCTATAGATTTGAATTTCAGTGTGTGTGGTAATATGCACCTGCACCTGACTGGCGACCTGCCATGGGTGTACCCCTCCTTTGCCTTGCATTAGCTGGGATAGGCTCCAGCAACCTCATGACCCCAAAAGGGATTGAGTGGTTTTAAAAGATTGGATAAAGAATGGATAAAAATAAATCCATCTTGATTATATGTCCGCATAAAGAAAAAAAGGTTATTACATACTGTATCAATTTTAAGGCTATGTTACACTGCCGCAACGAACAATTTGTGAGTTGTCCAGGGATGAAATTTGGGTCTTTTGTGATACATGCATGATATACGTCATTCATCAGAGCTTCTTGTATTAAATATGCGCAGATGTCCGCCGTGGTTTTTGGCTGACTGATCCTTTTGTGAATTGGGTTGCTGTTCAAAGTTTTGCGTAAATCAGTAGATACTTACATCGTTCATGCGTGGTTTATGAAGTTCATACCTAATTATTACTTGATTCTTGCGAGATGCATACGCAATAGTGATGTGACCTTCGCGAACAAATCTAATCTTTTGAACGCCTCATCAACAAGAAGATGAGAATCGACTCGCAGTCGGCTGGGTACGGAGCCCTCCAGGTGCAAAAAGAAAAAAATCTAATAAACCGTGCGCACAGATTGATAATCTGTGCGCACGGTTTATCAGATTTTGCTAAACTGTGCCCACGGATTAATCAATTGTGCTCGTACTGTTCAGCAATCGTGTGAGCGCACGCATTGCATGTGCATGTCTCGGAGCAGAGCACCCAGACTCGTAGCTTCGTGTTGCTGGCAGGGAAGGGTGCTTTGTTACGGTGTGCGCAACGAAGGATGTTTCGGACCGCAGTCTGTTTTGCATGAGCGGGCCACATGAGCGAGTTGCTGGACTCTCCCGGGAGATTTGTACTTCTAGACAGAGGACTGGCTTTAGGACACGCGGAGGCGGCTATTGAATGAACAGTCCTGAGAAACCATGCAAACAATTATGTGAATTTTTGTTATCAGTCAGGTCCAGACAAAATAAAGGCTAATGGTTATTCCAGTTTAAGTTTAAGGTGCTGGACACACCTTCTCATTCAAATGAAGGAAGGTGTGTCCAAACTTTTGGTTTATACTGTATTACCGTTTCCTAACCGATCTTCCGGTTCAGTTCAACCAAAAAAAAAAGCACTGGGCACGCGGATTTAAAAAACTATAAGCAAACATGCGTTTAGTAATAATCATGACAATAATAAAAGCCCGTTTAGGAGATCATCTCGCTCTATGTCGGAGCTTTGTTTACAACAGAACTACCAATTTCCTCCTCTATGGTCTTTCAGGGGTCTATGAACATGGCCTGTGACAAATGATGACGTCACACTATTTGACTGGCTGTACGTTGGATAGTGATTGGTCTGGATAAATCATGGTACATCTATAGAAGAAGAAATTGGAGTCCCGTTGTTAATAAAAGATACCAGTGTGTTCAAAACATCGGAGCACACGTAACAAAACCCCCCTGCGTGTCAAAACAAATGATGAGTCAGGGGCTAGAGACATGCACATGCAATAGCGACTCGTGCAATTCGGAAGCGACACTTTGCAAAGTACAGGTACTCCCGCGTCAAACTCACTGTTACGTCTATTTAACAGGGAACAATTGTCATCTCCCCCCTTCAGCCAATTTTTGCCCTCCCTCCCCTTCACCTTGCT
Source organism: Oryzias curvinotus (assembly GCA_023969325.1). NCBI lineage: Eukaryota > Metazoa > Chordata > Actinopteri > Beloniformes > Adrianichthyidae > Oryzias > Oryzias curvinotus. Next base: position 14,491,834 of record CM043714.1, on the reverse strand, counting down.
ACGGGGTTTTGTTACCAAAGTTAAAAATATTTTCAAGGAATTAACGGAGCTCCAAAACGAGTTGGAATCAATTGTGCATTGCGCCTAAGAGTTGAAACTAAGAGTTGTGAACATACATAGTCAATGTATGCTCATGCACGATTGCCCATCAGTACGAGCACACATTGATGCATCAGTGCGGAACAGTTAGCCATCTGGTCCACGGTTTATAAATTTTTTTTATTTTTCAACAACTGGCAACCTGCAGGGCTCAGTAGCAGGGAACCATTCTTTATTTTGTTCTTTTTTTCCTCCCTCCACCTGAGTTTTATATAAATGCTCTTACTTCAGATGCAAATATCACACGAGTTGTAAACACCCGATTCACGCAAGTACCTCCATTAAAAAAAAACGAGGAGAGAGCCTCTAAATGGCAAGTAGGGCAGAGAGGAGGGTATAGGAGAGGAGAGCCTGCACGTGCAGGTAACAGCGGCACTCAGGGGGGCTCTTTAGCTATGTCCCAAATTCGGAATTTTTCATTTTATTTTTATTTTGGAACTTGAATGTGCTGCTGTCAGATTAAAGCAGATCAAAATTGTTATATTCCCTTTCGAAAGAAATACTCAAACGTAACCAAATGGGCAACAATGTAAAAACTATAAGGGTTTTTACAATATTTATAGTTTAAATATTGTAAAAAATTTAAAGTTACATGTTATAATTAAATGGCCTTATGGCTGCAAAAATTTAGATTTTTATAAAAAGAGTACCGGTAGTAAAATTTTGCAGGACTCAGTTTTGTCTCTAAGAAACTGGACCAAATGATTTTTAAGAGCTGGCAGACCCCTGGTTTAGCTGTTTATTAATAACATAATTCAAAGTACTCATACACACTCTTTTTAATACATACATGATTTATATGCTGGCAGTGGAATATTTACAAAGAATCCATGTCAGACTTTTGAACTCAGTTATTAATAGAAAATCTGAATTTAGAAGATTTTGATGCAGATCTCAGCCCATCAATCCTTCCTGTGATTATTTCCAGGCTTAAATTAATCAATTCTTGGCTGAGTGTTTTTAAAGTGTTTCAGGAACTTTCTGTAGACTCTGTCTGAAATGATTGAGGCCCCTGACCCAGTGTCGATCTGCATTTTCACAGGGTGTCTCTCTAACTCAGGTGTGGTCCAATAGCCATCTGAGCCCTTATTCATATATCAGTACATTGATAAAGTTTAATCTTACTTCTTCCTCTGAAGAATCACTTGAGGTACTCTTACTCCACAGCATCAACATGTCATTTGTCCCTGTGTTTCCAAAAATCTCTCTTATTCCAGGATTTGTGGGGTTTGTCCATGCCTTTTTTATTTCTGCACGCCTGCACCAGATGTCCTTTTCTCCACAATTGCAGCAGTCCATGTTTTTGCACTAGAATATAGAGGCAAGATGGACTATTTTTCGAGAGCAGAAACATGGACCCTGCTCACTCAGTCCATCTCCACTGACCTGGTGCACTCGGTTTGTTGCATGTAGCTGCTGAGCTTCCTTTGATGCCATCTCCATTGTCTCGCTGCTGTTTACTGCTTTCAGTGTCAAATCGCTTTCAGTTAGTTCTTCTGAGCAGCTTCATTTCCTAATCCACACATCAGTCAATCTCTTAAAGTGTCATAGGGTATCTCTGAATTTGCAGTGTTTGTAATGGTGCCACAAATATGGTGATAGATTCACCCTCTTTCTGGTTGTGTCAGTAAAAACTGAACCTTTCTACGATTACTAGAGGTTTTGGTGAAAAATGGCTTGTCATTGTGTCCACAATTTATTTGTACGTTTTCTCACCTGGCTTCACAGGCTGCAGCAGGTTGCGCAGGAGGTTAAAAGTATTTGAGGCCATTACACTCAGAAATGTTGGAACTACATTATCATTGTCAATCTTGTTTACCTTTATAAAGTACTCAAATCGCTCTGTAAAACAAGCCCACTGCTGCTCACTGTCATCAAAGGGTCCAATATTTCCAATAACTCCAGTTATATTCACAGCTCCTATTTTTCCTCCCCCTGCAGCAGCTTTCAGATCCGTGGCGTGCAGGCACCCAGCGCCGGTGGGGGCTAACACGCTAACTCAGCAAGCACAGTTGGACTGAAACAATTCGGTTGTCTTTTTTTCTTGTAGGTTAAACTGAGGTGTTTTGGACAGAAGTACACTTGAATCTCAAATAATTCATGTCTAATACAGTTCATGAATTTGTTTAGCGATCACACCAGACCAGGCCACCAAACTGTACACTGGACAAACTCACCAAAGTTCAAATCAAACTAAGAGAATACAACAGCGAAACTGTCTAACTCTGAAAAATTACAGTGTCTGATGTAACATATTTGACTATGTGTGTATACCACAGAACAAGTTTTTCCCTCCTTTTATTTCTCTGTAAATATTGGTGCAAAAACTTGAGGCTGCAAGTAATTAAAAAACATTGCCATCAAGCAGAGATATGGATGGTTCCTGTGCATCATTAAGCCAGCAATAAGCAGCCAGTGTATCAGAACAGGAAAACGAGCTGTTGAATGAACACTGAGTAGAAAAAAGAAAACACACAAGGGTCAGCCAGTGGCATCTGAGCATTAACAAGGAAAGTAATTGAATTAGAGGATCAGTGGAGTCCTGTAGTGTGGGCGCCATGCGTCTCTAATTTCATTACAAGTGATGTAAACGTGATGTAGGCCTACAACACAGGGACCTCCTACATCAATACATGGACAAATGGGCATGCATAAACATTAAAATACTGTGCTCATATACTGAGATTAATTTCAAACACTTCCATGTTCCACCAAACAACTTCAGCCACTGAGCTCTAAAGTCACACAACAAAATCAAGATGGAAATTATCTGCTCTGTGTAGCACAGGAAAACACATACTTTAAAGGGCATTTCCAATGTGTTGTAAAGCATTTAAAGTGTAATTTAATTTTTAACTCTACACTGAGGCTCATGGGTAGTGTAGTCTCACTGTAGAAACTCCTCATGCTTCTGATAGAAAGGTTTTCTGAAAGGATTGCAGAATTAACACTAGGAAAGAAAATTCTCTTTGTAATTGATGGATGCTGCAAGGTGATGTGGTGGTTGGCACTGTCACCTCACAGAAAGAAGGCTCTGGTTCAAATCCTAACTGGACCTATTCTGTGTAGTGTGAATGTGTGGGTTTTCTAATAGCACTCCAGCTTCTTTCCAATATCTAAAAATATGTTTCACTGATTGGTTAGTGTGTTACGGTTTTAGTTTCTTTGCTTTTGTGTTTTGGTTCTCTTTTTGTTCTGTCATGTTTTGAGTTCATTTCTTGTTTTATTTTGAAAGATTCCTGTGTTGTAGTGTTTTTGAGTTTTACTTTTGGTCCCCATCTGCCCCCATTGTTTCTACCTGTGTCTAGTCTGTTCTGTATGTATTTCAGTCCTGTCTTTCCCGTCCTCCTGTGCTGATGTAGTTTGATGTTCCAGAGTTTCTGTGTCTTTAAAGTGTTTTCGAGTTTGCTTGCCTGCTGCAGTAGTTTAGTTTAGTCTTTGGACTCTTTAGTTATTAAAGACCTGTGTTCCTGGAACCTTCTGCCTCCTCCTCTCTGCCCCTGGGTGCTTCCCTCAACCCACGTTGTAACATTGACTCTATATTGTCCTTTTAGAGTGAGTTTGCAGGGATCTGTAATGAACTGGCAAACTGTCTGGGCTGTTCCCTGCCTTTCCCTTGAAATAGCGGGGATAAGCTCCAGCAAACATGTGCCCTTGAAGAGTTCTAGATAGGAATAGATGATGGATAGATTGATATTTTGTTTAGAAAAAATTGAGGACTGTACATCTTAACCCTTTGAATGCCTGTTTAAGCGAAAAGGACGTTTAGAAAACACATTTTCAAAGCTAATTGTGTGTATAAATCCACCAAGATAATAAACAAAAGCAGAAAAAAGCTCATTTTTTGTCTTTGTTGGATAATGAAAAGGTTAACTCCAGAAAAAAATTTTTTTTTTTTTTGTTTTGTTTTGTTTTTTTTGTGAAAGATGTTTCTACCCAGCATTTGAATTCATTTAATCCCAGTGATTCACATGAATGCTGCTTGATGAAGCCCTAAGTTGGGTTGAAGCTTCTGGTTTGTGAGACAGAAAGAAGACACAGCCCATCTATCACTGTGCAAGTGTTGCATTAAGAGTGAAGTAGCAGCATGAGTGTAGACAAAAAAAGAACAAATATCTTGACGTGGTTCTCAGAGAACTGCTTTGCTCACAACCTTGCCAAAATGTCAAACATCAGATCAATGCACAAGCTGCTTAAAACATAAATGGAAGACATATTAAAGACTGATTTTTCCCAATTAATCCATTTGTATAAAAAATCCAGATATTATAACTAACTTAATTTTACAGGCATTTGGTTCTAATCCAACTTTGCAAAATCAACATTTTTGAGCTTTTAAGTGAATAATAATGTTAATTCTTCAAAAAAAAAAAAAAAAAAAAAACAGCAACCCCAAAGCAGTATTTTGCTTCATTCAGGCATCTCTAATCATTCCTCCAAAACCCTGCTCTCTGACCCCCTCCCAATCCACAAAAACAGCTGGGTTTTCACATTATGACCTAACCGTTGACAGTATATATATCACTGGACATGTGTGTGTGAGGACATACACACACACACACACAGGAACAGGAAGTACCTGCTGGCTCCAAGAAGCCAAAATCCAATAGACCTCTATAGAAAAATAAACAGCTATTACACAGCCACTCTACTTGTTAGAATAATCATTCGTGCTCTGATACCCTCTCTTAAGATTTTCTTGCTGATTCCGTTTTTTGTACATTAAATTTTTTCTCTATTGCAAGTTATTAAACTTATAAACTGTTCAATCAGATGCTTCAGTAAAAGCATGTGTCCGCTGCTCCCGACCTCAAGCGTTTTATTGAAAGATTCTCCCAGGCTGCTTTCAGTGGAAGGGGTGTGGACTTGGAACAAGCTTACCTGTGATTGGTGACAGTGGTTGCCCTAGAAATGAGACTCAGACAGACTCAGACCAATCACTGTCGACTGGTTCCAAATGGCGGTGCCCGTACTGCGGAAAAACAGCGACTGAATTGGCTTAATTTATTTGGGGCCAGAGGTAAGGCATTTTGTGCGGGTGACGTCACATCCGCTTTGTCCATGTGATATATGCCTATTGATATAACTAACTTTTACCCAGACAAACCATTGTTCATGCTACCATATTTGTAGTTGTAAAGACAGATAATATTTCCAATCTGATGCTTTGCAAAAAATGTTTGACAAAAAAAAAATAAGAATGTAGGATTTGAATTAATTGCAACCCTTTAACACTGGAAATGTCGCCAGCGACCCCTAGTACAGAGCAAAAGTTTGGTCTGTACTGTATATAACACCAGCTCTTTGACATACTGTAGCTCTTCGACCGTTCACGCAATCAGTGTGCATCATCTGATGATGACGCTGAGAAAAGCACATTTTCACATCTGCTTTTCTTCACGACAGCAGATTCATGTTGATTACATTTTAGCACAAGGCTGTTTTTCTCCATTTCTGAATGTACTGGAATCACGTTAATTGCATGAAAGTTTGAAGAATTTCAGTAGTCGAAAGAATGTCAACAGTGGAGCTATATCACCAGCGTAAAAAGGTTAAATAACACAAACCAACACATTTTTTAACAACATATGTGTACATTTAAAATAAGTTCAACTATCTTACAGAAACTGGTTTAATAGATTAATTCCTGGTTTCTTTATCCTAGCCCCCCTGCAATTTTTTCACTTTGCATTGAAGCGTAAAACCTTTTTTAATATGATAACATTATATATAATCTATATATCTATGTATAAAGATTTATTTCCAAATTTTAGGTCAAATATTGTGTATTGTCTCGTAATTAATAAATAATCACACATTCATGAGAAATTTTGCTGATTAATTGTATAAATCTTAATTCGATCTTTGTAAAAGGTTTTTGGGCCCAGACTTTGTAAAAAGTTTGGGGCTTAAGTCCCTGGTAGGGTCTCCCTTGGCTGACAGGTCCTGGGTGACGAGTCAGGAAAAGAGCAGTTCACTCCCCTGTGAACCGCCACCTTAACGTGGTGGGGGAGTTTAAGAGTTCGAGTGATCCCAGGAGCTAAGCTGTCTGGGGCTTAAGCCCCTGATTGGTGGAAAAATGTCACCTTCACACACATGTATGTGTGTTGGTGTGTAATTCTGCAAGTGTACCAATCCCTAGCTAAATGAGTCTGGAAGGACTCATGGCAGACAGGTCCTGGGTGATGAGTCAGACAAAGAGCGATTCAGAAACCTCTTATGACTAGAAGAACCAGGGACCCAATTACATTGCCCGGATTGGCGTCACCGGGGCCCCACTCTGGAGCTCGGCCAGGGGTTGGGGCTCCAGGTGAGCACCTGGTGACTGTGGCTCTTCCCACGGACGCGGCCAGGCTCAGCCCGAAGGAGCGACGTGGGACCACTCTCCCATGGGCCCACCACCTGTAGGAGACCTCAAAAGGGCCGGTACAATGTGGTTTGGGTGGCAGTCGAAGGCAGGTGCCTCAGTAGTCCAAAGCCCAGTCATGGAACTTGGCTTTTGGGACATGGAACGTCACCTCTCTGGGAGGGAAGGAGCCTGAGCTTGTGCAAGAGGTTGAGATATACCGTCTAGATATAGTCAGGCTCACCTCCACACATAGCCTGGGCTCTGTAACTCAGTCCTAGGAGAGGGGTTGGACTCTCTACCACTCTGGAGTTGCTCATGGTGAGAGGTGGCAGGCTGGTGTGGGCTTACTCGTGAGCCCCCAGCTCAGCCACCAAGTGTTGGAGTTCACCTCGGTGGACGAGAGGGTCATGTCAGGTCATGTCTCTCTACCTTTGGGCCGAACAACAGTTCGGAGTACCTGACCTTCTTGGTGTCTCTCGAAGGGGTACTGGAAAGTGCCCCAGCGGGGGACTCAATTGTCCTCTTGGGGGACTTCAATGCCCATTTGGGCAATGACAGTGGCACCTGGAGGGGCGTGATTGGTAGGAATGGCCTCCCTGATCTGAACCCGAGGGGTGTTCTGTTATTGGACTTCTGTGCTCGTCATAGTTTGTCCATAACAAACACCATGTTTGAGCACAAGGGTGACCACCAATACACCTGGCATCAGGACACCCTAGGCAGGAGGTCAATGATCGACTTTGTAGTTGTTTCAGGAGACCTTCGGCCTTGTGTCGTGAACACCCGGGTAAAGAGAAGGAGAAGGCGGCCGGAAAGAGTTGGGAGACCCAAACATACTGTGAGGGTCTGTTGGGAACGTCTGGCTGAGCCCTTTGTTAAAGAAGTCTTTAATTCCAACATCCGGGAGAACTTCAAACAGGTACCGAGGGAGGTTGGGGACATTGAGTCAGAGTAGACCACTTCTATTGTCTCTGCTGCTGCTCGGTGACAATATATTAGGTTAGTATCAATAAAAATTGTGTAATTATACATAAAATTGTATCTTTTAACATTAACAAAAGAAATAAATCAATATAAACAAATATTACCTTTACTTTGCCTTACAGAAACCCTGTTACAGTCTAAAACAGAAAAGAAGCTCAAAGTGCCTGAAATAAAAAAATCTGTCAGTCCTTATTTAAACTAGAAACGTTTTGACCAACAGAACCGTTTGATGCTGAGAAAAATAATTAAATCAATAAATAATATTAAATGTAAATTGATCTGAAACATTAACACAGCAGCACCAATATATTTAACATTTTTAGTCTGAAGAAATAGGTAAAAAACATTGTGCTGATTTTTTTTTAAATGATCGATTGTTTATTCATGACAAAAAAAAAATAAGAATGTAGGATTTGAATTAATTGCAACCCTTTAACACTGGAAATGTCGCCAGCGACCCCTAGTACAGAGCAAATATTCTCACAAAGTGCAGCTATTTACTGCATTACCTGCTGTCTTTATGTCAAATACTGACACCAACTAAATGACAGGCAGACAAAGAAAACATTTATGGAAAATAAAGACACGTCATCAAATGTCTACAATAGTACATAGAGAATGACATTCTCAGCCTAAGCCCACTATCCCTCCCCTTTCCTTCTCCTACACTCGAGCCGAGTGTGACAGGAGACAGGAGCGCAGCTGCAGGGAAAGCAGTTCACAGTTTCAGGCTGTTACAAACTCTGTCATATAACAGATAATAGGAAACCAATAGTGGCGCAGATTTTTTTCCAAGCACTGAGCCGCTGTCACCACCGCCTCCCGTTAAATTTGCGCACTTGTGCCTAAAACCGCTAATACTGCGCCCCCCCCCCCCCCCCCCCCTAAACTAAACTAAAACTAAAACTTATGAACGCAAAATTAAACATAGGGAGAAAGCAAGATGAGAGACAACGCATCTAAAAGCTTTTGTGCTGCAAATGCAAAAATGTATTTTGAAAGTAAACATTGGATATTTCTATTAGCAACTTTGAAAGTTTTGTTTTTGAAAACTAAAAATTTTGTTTGCAAATTAAGAAATGTTTATCTCAAAACTGTGACTTTTGTTCGCAATGTGGTGGCAGAAATATCACAGCTACATAAAAATGGAGCTGTGTAGTATTGAATTGGACAGGAAGCCCTGAACACATGATGACAAGCCCACTACTAAGTTTCCCTGGAAGGCAGAAAACCTAAAACTGTAATGTAAGAATGTAAGAATATCTGCTTTTGCATTCCTGTGTCCAAACTAAAACCAAGAGATGTAGCAGGAGACATGATTCAGACAACACCTTCATTAGTTTATATCGCCATCACTGCCAGTGTTTTTTTCAAGGCCTCCTGGTGGAAATATCACTTGCTTTGTTCATCAACACCCAGGAAGAAACTGCTAAGAACAAAGCTTCAGTTTATGCTTTAGCCAAAAGATGTCACCCATAACATTGCCCTCCGTCAAAACAACAGTCTGCCAAGTGGCGAGGAAATATGGGAGAAAGCCAGCAGTCCAACACACACGAATGCAGATACACACAGACACACACTTCACTAATTCTCCACACGCAGGCACCGCATTGAGGTCTAATCGATGGAGCTCATTCTTATTGAACCACAGACGTTGGGGGAAGCCGGGGGAATTACAAGCAGCCTCCACTGTGAGATCACAGCCTGAAGGAAGCTGGTGGAGAATAAGCCTGCTCCCCCCCGGAAACATGCTGTTTGCTTTCCACAGTTTTGCCAACAACATGGTTTAAGCTCCTAAAATTAATTTGAATGGTAAGATCAATCAAATTACATTTTTTGTTAACTTTTTTCAAATGTTTATTGACTTTAAAAGGTGGGGATGCAATGAGCTGAAATGGAATTGCCTAGTATCTTATATTCTGACTGTTGTCCGTTTTAAACATCCACTCCGTGAGTGTTGAAGCTTCAGACCCCCATGATTCCTTTGCTCTATAAAAGCATTTATGCAACAAATTCACTAATATAATTGTTATTCTAGTCTTTATTATTTCAGGGTTGAGCAATTGTGAAAGAGGGTCAACTATTCAAAAATAAAGCTTCCTGGTCTTCTTTTAATAAACACTACTTTAAAGCCTTCTGTTGTAATAAAATGTATTTTATATAAAAAAAAATCTCTGTATTCCCTGTAAAAGGCATGTTGCCAAGTTTTTTATACATAGGTTCAAGTTGTGAAATGTTGTTTTAAAAATAAATGTGTTTGCAAATGAGTCAGCTGTGTGTTAGTGACCATGAAAAAGTCTAAATGGGTCACACATTTGTTTAAAAAAATCTTAGCTTATGTTACACTAAAAAGCATGTTTCTCAACTTTTTGAAAAATGTTTGATGGAAAACCGATCCTGACAACCAAAATACACTATTATTGACAAAAGTGAATGGTTTTGTGATGTTGTTTTTTTTTTTTTTATCAAACTGTCTTTTTTCAATCAAGCAGCTTAATTTGTTAACAGATCTGGATATTTGCCCAGATTTGAGTAGTAGTTAGGATAAAGCTCATCACTCTTTCATGACTCGAAGAGTGACACTGAAACTCAAAAAAATTACCAGACCAACCCAAATAATCTTAAGGCTGATTTGGAAAAGGCAACCACAAGAATGCATAGATCCTTTCAAGCTTAAAACAACACTTGTCTTTTGGTTCAAAAGATCCTCAGAAGAAGAACACGAAAGCCAAGAACAGGTTAAGTGCTTTCACAGCAGTCTTTAAATTTCCTTTAAGGGCCTTTATCATGCTTTTCTTATAAAGTAAACTATATCCATATCAATGATAAACACATTTTTTTTATGAAATACAGTATGAGTTATTTTCACTGCTTATTTGCCTACCCAGAAATGAGACAGCTCGATCTCTGAGGCTTTTGCTCCTTGTGGGTGCCGCCCATTTCATGACATCAACCTAACGTCTGCATTTTGCCCACGAAAGTAAACAACATCCAACCTTTTGCAAAGATGGATGTGCATGTTGTGCATATAAAAGGGAAGCGTTTTACATGACAACTATCAATAAGAAACATATGCATAAAAACAAAATTGTGCACAATTTAAAAATATACTGTATATATGAATGCAACATTATTTTTATGTTTGACATGTCTGTTTTGAATGGGATTTGTCTGTAGAACTTATAGACACAATGAACTTTATTGAATCAGGATTTGTCTGTGTTTTGAACACGACTCTTGCTTGTCTTGAATACGAAATTTCCCTGGTAAACAAAATTTTAAAAATATATTATGGGGTTAAAGGTATATACATCGAGTCCCGAAAAATCGATTCAACTGAGTGAGCCTCCGCTTTGAGGCTCATTTATTAAACTTAAACAGAATTTAGCTTTTTAGAATGTTATTGATCCGCTGGCAGGGAATGTATCTTAATACCATTGTTCTGTTGAATAAAAAGGGTTAAAAAAAAGACAAAACAAAATTTTTGTCAAAAAAAGAGATGATGAGACAATAATGAAACAAAATAAGAAATACCCAAGCAGGCAGCAGAGGCTTTCACACTTCCCTGCTGCCAACGTTCTCGACAGGGAAGCAAGGGGGGTTTCCCCACTGCCGGCCAGTTTATTACCGGGACAGGCATGGCGGGCGTGCTCAGATCCAGGATCTGTCCAAATGTACCCCGCCTTCACCCAATAGTAGACGGGACAGGCTCCAGCAGCACAGGGATATTGTGAATTATTAAAACGGATGAAAATTAACAAAATCAAGAAAGCTAACTCTGAGCTATAGTAGGCTAACTAACTGGTAGCAATATTTAAAAAGAAAAAAAGAAAATTCTGAAAAGAAAGAAAGTTGGGTATTTTGATCATTCTGACATTTTTTTAATTTAAATTTTTTTATTTAATTTGATCTTTTTCCTACTTTAGTTTTGAGTTGGCTTAGATGTTGTTGTTTTAGTGTCTTCTTAATATCAACCAATTTTGAAAGACATGCACCTCGTTTTACACCTAATAAGTGGAGTGGCGGGTTTGCTCCCGCTTTTTAAGCTGTTTCTCACCACTGCTGGATCTGAAACTATCCGCTGGTGAATTGTTTACACACAACATGTTTACACGATCAGCTGTTAATGCCTGAAACCAACAAAATGCGGCCGGAGATCGCTGTATTATTATCCGTTTTATACCATTTTCAACAGTGCTATGGTAACAAGATAATTTCCCTGTTTGGGGATCAATAACATTCTAAGAATGTATTATTTTATTTTAATATTGGTAAAAGCTGTATTTACAGGTTGGTTGATGTGCTCAATGCAAATGTTTGAGTATCTTCTTGTAGTCTAAACAGTCTCTCAATTCTGCTGCAAAGTAAAGTAAGTGACAAAACAGATGTTAAATCCTTGGTGCTTGCTAAAAATTTTGCTTTTTTCGGACAGTCTAAAACTACTTAACAACCAAATGTTAGAATAACTTAATCAGAAATGTCCACATTGACTGAAAGATTCTCGTTTAACTGTGTTGCTCTGTTCACTGTGATGGTTTACACATCTTTGTTTGTTGACTCCCAAATTCTGCAACAGAACGGCAAAATGTCGTGATCAAAAATGAGACCAAAGAACTAATGCGAGCAGAGCCTCACAAACCCACACAAGTAAGAGATGCCAACAAAGTAAAAAACAACCACTCTTCATGTTCAACCACTTAGTGAGAAACGTTGATAGGGCTACCTAGACTTTTTGTTAGTGGCGAGCTACTGGCTGGATATAATAATGCCTCCCTTAAATAATTCATTGCTCCAGTCAGGTGGAAGCAGATGCTGTTTTTGTGTCATAGAGAGAGCACTGTAACATGAATCAACAACAAAGAGAAGGACTTTATGGATTTAGAATGGAGGCTAAGGATAAAGCAGGAGGTGCTGCTCCAGTTCAACATGCTGTTACTCCATGCCACGCTTGTACCTAACCCTGACATTTGTGGTCATGGCAGAAGATGACCTTTTCTCTCCACGTTTTAGTGCTGAATTCTAATACCATGGTGCTGTGTGCCCTCCACTCGTGGGAACAAGCCATGCTATTTTTAGCCACATGTCCCCAGCTGCACATATACAACCTGGGGCCAATGGGTAATTAGTGTTTGTTTCTTATGGCAAGAGGCAGTGCTAGATCCTCCCTAACGCATAAAGACATATGGACAAGGACTGTCTCTGTCCTGCCCTGCACTCCAACAAGCCATACCTCCCAAATTAAAAAGAGCACCTCTTAATCAATGTTCATCGGTGAGGCTCCTCTTTCATGTCTTGCTATGCCATTGCATGTGCCACTTCTTCAATCCTGCAGAAACGTTTAACAATACATTTCAGGCTACGCTCTCACTGAGCATTTGTTGCGTGTTCTTGAATGCAGTAAATGCACATTCTTGAATGTGCGTTTAGCACACGGTGTTCACACTGGACAAGCAGTGTGTTTGTTTTCTTGCTACTGTTTAACAGAGAATGCCCATCTACAGTTGGAAGAGGCTTAGTGAGAAATGTCAAAGTGGTGCAAATCTCGCAAATCTTGCTCAAAGCTTTTTCTTTCACAGGTCTATTCCAAAATAGACCTGGTGTCATTAATTTCTCCTCCTTGATCATGTTGGCACTTCCATGAATTTGTCACTATGAAATCAGGTCAACGTTTGACTTGGTTTACCTTTTAACGCACGTTCAATAGCCATACATGGAGCCCAAAAACGACTCTAAAAATGTACATATGCGTGAACAGGAGAATTTTGTTTTTTTGTTTTTTGTTTTTTTTAACATTCATTTAGAAGACCTCAAACACTCACCTGAGCACAGGTGTTAGCTCACCTTTATACTAATAATTTGCAGGATTGAATGAATGAAATATTTCACACTAGTTGGTTTAAAGGCATAGGTATGCGTGGGTGAACAATATCTATATTGTGTGCATGTTTTGTGTACATGTTGACATGTGGACATCTTTACAGTTAACAGGTGTGTTTATAACATCTGAATGTGTGTGTGGACAGGCCCGCCCTTTGAGATTTGTATTACACTTGAACCTTACCGTAATGATAAACATCCAGTAAAGTTGTTGCTTTAGGCTGCTTCATGGTTCTACCCCCCCCCCTCCTATTATCACCCTCCTCTCCCCCCTCCTCTCTAACATCCCTCTCTATTCTTCCCTCCTTTCCTTTTCCGTCCGGTCCAGCACCAAAGATTTTCAAACATGATGGAATTTAATAAAGTTTGGCCTCAACTACAAAAGGGGTTTATTCAGACATTCATCTGGTTTGTCTGAAGATTAATAACCCCTGTTGTTAAAGTAAAATATGTCCAACACAAGAGGCCTTCAGCTCTCATCTGTTTGCCCAGCTGTTGGACAGGACAGGAGAATTTTGAACGCAGAGACTAAATCTGCACATATAGACTTTTTAATGAAAGTTGTTGCTTGAACATGTTCCACCCAGGGCAGTGTGAACATAACTTTATATAGAGAGACCTTTAATTTTGAAAATGTTTCCTTTTCCTTGCCAATACTAATGTCTCTTAAATTTCTCCTGTGTCCTTGTGTTTATATTCACCTGCATCACAATCGGTCTGCATTCATCTGCCCATCCCACATGTCCGTCTTTCTCTTTCTAATGTTTCAGTATCCCTGCTCGTGTTCTGACCCTATTTCTGTTTTTGACCTGAATTTTTGGACCGCTCTCCCTTGCTTGTGGCTCCGACCTCTTTTTTTACTTAACCAATGATTCTGTCTATAGTATAATAGACTTCAAATGTCTCGGGAGGGTCACGGCTGGAGTTTTTGTACATGACCCTTCACCTGCCCTGACCAATAACTGGAGACAATAATAATGGCCACAGTTTTTGGAAAAATGAACATTTCAGCTCACAAAAATCTGCTTCTTCACACCACCAAGAGGAGTCCTTATAATACGGTTCAGACACTCGTATTCAAGATTTCACCTGTAGAGACAGGCACTAGAAAGAGCTTTAGAATTATTGTGTTTTGTTTTTGTCAGGTACATCATTGTTCCCCTCTGCTGCTTCCCTTAGTGTCTCCTACATTCCCTGGAGTTCAAGAGACTCAGTGTATTCTATGGAGAGAAAATAGACTCACTGGATTTGTGTGCATAATTCTTGAATTGTAACTCGTGCAATACATTTTGTGTGTAACTGTGTGACATGCAATTATGTACACTCGACTATCAAAAACTTGCTAATAGAAATTACAATACGCACAACTTTGAATTACACCAGTTTAAAACTGGTGTAAAACAAAGTCAAAATGGGTCCTTTGCATACTAATCTTTAAATAGTACAAGCATAATACTATTAGTTGTAATAGTACCAGTCATCTGATACACTCAGACAAAATCCCATTTATGCACAGATCCGAGTTACAAGTGCACAAGAGTTTGTGAGGCTCTAACACATCCTTAGATTTGTTCACAGATGTTGCATTTAAATGCTGCTAAAATGCTGGGTCGTCAGAGTTTTCCTATCAGACCCTTTGAACTTAAAATATGAGTAATATCTAAAAAAGAAGTGACATGTTTTCCACATTCTTAAACAGATATGCCCCAATAAATACGATTTTTTTTTAAATGTCTAAATTACGCGTTTTGCAAGCATGCATCACTTTTTAAAAATGTTTTCCAGAACTAACTGCTCTCTCTCTGCAGCGCCACCCAACTACGCCTCCAGCACAAAGCTCTTCCCCGAGGACTGGTCCCCTGTCACGACGATAGCAGGCAGTACCAGGTCCTTCTCAGCACCCGGAAAATGAGGAGGTCCACAGACTAATATAGTGAGTCTATTTTTTTTCTGTAAAAATTACTCATACAATTTCTGTAAACATTTTCAGCTCTATAATCTATCTATAATCTATCTATATCTATCTATATCTATAATAACTGTTCCACTTCATTACCTGGGTTTTTTGTTGTTTGGGTTTGTCTAGATCAAAATCCTCACAGAGGGATAATTAGCTAAATGTTGTGCACTCTTGAAGAATGATCATTCAGCTGTACATTAGTTTATTTTTATTTTTTAAATGCATTAATTGTTTACAATTGTTTACAATCTTGGCTCGCACTTCATGACTTTTACCATCACACATGCTTTTTGACTTCACTCTATCTAATCTCACCCACACACAAAACACATCTCTTTTGAAGACCATTTTGCTGTCCATCTGCCTAAACATCAATATCCTTAAATCATAATTTAGTATATAGTATTATTGTGGTCCCCCACAAAAAGATACATTCAAAAACTCTGACTGATTGGCCTGTTGATTTGCAAAATAATTATTTCTAAAAATAAATTGATTTTTAAAACTACATTTACTTCATTTTATATACAAATTTTAGTAAAACAGAATAAACTAAGTTGCTGTTTTGTTAGAAAAATAATGAACACTAGTGAAACTCAAATAATGTTTAAGCATGAAGGCATCTGAATTGCAAAAGTCTCACGGTAATCCTCTCGTCTGAGTCTCAAACATAATCTAGTGTATTGATATGTCAGGATGAGCAGTTATTATGAGTCTGTTTAGTAGTCTGCATGTCATGGTGACCTTTTTTAATTTATTTTAGTCAGGGCAAAGCTAATTCAATCTACCCTATTACAGCTTCTTAAAGCAATTATCTTGTGGCCCTCCTCATTGATGGGCTACTGTGCCAACAGTAGATTGGACAAACTAAACCCTAAGAGACTGAAAAGATAAGACAAACTTACCATCAGAGTAACAAATGTGACGTGTTACAAACAGAAAATGCTGTCTAACAGATTATTTCAAAGTCAGGCTCTTTCTTGTTTTTTGTTTTTATCATACTCCGTGGGAATTTTTCTTCCCTGGGACATAGGAATAAATTACACACCCACATAATCACAAACATGTAACTGCACAGTACATTAGGATCCTATTAATCACTTCCAGCTTTTAAAAAGGGGTGCAGAAACAACTGGGCCTTAAACGCGTTGGCACAGTTTGCCTGTGGCAATGCCTGCCAATAATGTGATATCAAAGATTAAGCAATTAACCTCCAACAAGATGGACAGTACAGAGCAGTGGTGATCCCCGATAAAAGATATGAACATAGCAGGGGCAGTCCAACTATTAAATCAGACATCAGAGGAAATTCTGTTTTTTAACCAGAGATGGCATGTGTCATATCGCCTGAGAGGATAAACATAAAAAAAATGTTTTTGGAAAGTTATGGTTTAATTAACTTTTAACATGAACCCAGGCACAGACTACAACCAGTATACACAGTAAGCAAAACTGACAGCATTAGTAGAAAGGCAGAGACTCGGATTGAATCTGTGGAGATAAGCTCTTTTATTACAAAACAAATCCTGACAAATAATCATCACTGACTGTGGATTTTGGTAAGATCTACATAATCTTTCCCAACCCCCACTCCCTGAGATGTTTGTCTACCTATGGGAACAGACCTAAATAGCCTCCAGACTCACTGAGCTGACCCCGCCACCTGTCTCTGCAAATGTAAAGTCATGAAGGTTTTGTCTTCGAAAGATGCTTTTTTTTTGGCCAGGATTACACAACGGGGTTCTCTTTTCATCTTGAATTGTAAATCAATAAATGACACCTCATCGGAGTCTATCACCATAATACAATAGGATCATCTGAGCCTGTCACCTTTTCTATGGCGTATTGTGTTGATAGACTCCAATGAGCCTATCACCATGAAACACCATAGTGAGGCAGGGAAAACCCCATGGGGAGATGGAAGCAAACATGCACCTCCACACTCAACCTGACTAAAGATTTTGAACTGAATTTAAAAAAAAATGTGTACCACATAAAACCCGTGAGCTGCAACAATCATCTTAGTGGACGATTCATTTCTTAGTTTGGAAAGATATACTAATATTAGGCCAAATCACATGTGTGCAGTGACATGCAGTCAGGGGAAAATGGGTATAATTTTTATTAAGAATAAAAGTCAAATATAAATTTTTTAGACCTGTCTGTTCTATGATTACTTTTGTCCGTGTTGGTTTTAACATTTCTTTAGTTAAAAAACAAAAAAAAAAAACAAGCAAATTTACTAATTTCCTGTTCAAATACACCAGAAAGCGGCAGGTGAGGCACCAGCCAGCTGTGCCTCACCTGCACCCAGCCTATGCTGCACACACTGACTGAGCTGCAGCTAATGCATGCACTTTACTGTTTGAGTCTTTCTATCATCATAAAAGACGCTTAATTTTTAATTACTTCATTTGTTTATTTCCTGCCATTGGTGTCAGTTTGTGGCCCATTTAGTCTTTTTTATCCACTAAAAATGTGCATTAGAAATACACTAGGTGAGGCAACGCAGTAGGTGTGACTCAAGGCAGAGGGGGTTGCTGATCCCAGAGAATGTAAGGAATAATAGACTTAGTGGTAGCAGGTCAAATGCAGCTGTCCAATCATTCTTTAATATTGTTTAAGATCATTTTCTCAATGAAGGATTATGTGTCTAAAGTCAGGAATTTGTGGAGACACACCACTGGCAGTAATATTCATTGAGACAGAGACTTTTAAAACTAAAGAAAGTTAAGGAACACTTCCATAAACAGGTTATCCAGAAGGAGCGGTGCATGAACTTCATTTAAAAAGTAAAAGCTAGTTGATAATAACAATTTTGGTGCTTTTTTTCTATGCTACAGTTTATGAATAGATGAAAAATGTTGAAATGAAATTTTAAACAACACACTTTAGCTGTTGCCAATCCAATGGTAAATAAACTACTCTGTAGGGTTATATATGTTTGTAAAGCTGACTGATGTCAGTGCCACTTTGTCACTTTATATGTGAATTTACTGGGGGGTTGTAATGTGGTGATCTCTGGATGGAGAAAAAACTGGGGGGGGTCGGCTCAGGACTTTTATAGTGTTTTGCATATCCTGGATAAGAAAGTGCATCATATGACTACATGTCAGACCTCTGATCACGTCCAGAGGTTTGAGTTCAGCTACTACGATCCCAACTGGAGGAAACCACCACCTCCTAACCCTGTCTAAACTAGATGGTAAATGATGTTTCTGGTACCACTGAAAACTACATGAGAAGGCACAATCTCAATTCAGCAAAAGACGTTTAGATCATGGTGCATCTATTGTATTCTTAAATCAGATGGAAACATTAAAAAAAAATACTTGAAGACTTTTTTAGATTAGAATAGCAGAATGCTGAGAACTACGCAAAATGAATTTTGTTGCTACCAGCTACCATCCAATGGGTTAAGATCAAAGTTGCAAAGAAGAGGCTCAAACCTGCAAATGACAGAAAAGCAATGTTGCAGGGAAAAGATGTTCAGTAGGACCAAAATTATTTTCTGAGAACATTAAAACTTTGCCTTTAAAACAATATGTGCTTTCCAAAAAGAGAGTAAACAAGGATTTGTTTCTTCTGTCACAAATACAGTATCTAGTAGAGTACTTTCAAGTGGCACTTAAGATGGGATTAGAAGATTCAAAATTTGGTCAAAACTAGCAAATCCTCTCAAAGAAATTCTCCTGTATTTATTTACTGGCATTACTTTCATAGCTTGATGTATGTCATCCATCAAAACATCCCTACGTCTTTTTATTGTTTTTTTCTTATATTTTTTCTTAATCATATTTTAAGATATTTTACAACAATTAACTTTTGAGAGTTTCACAGTGTATGCATAAATTCTAAAGGCTTTGTCTGACTAACTCCTGCCACTACTCAGACCAGGTTCAATCATCTTGACAGTGAAAGGGGAAAGTGCCACAGTCATGCAACTGGGGAGCCTCTTGAGAGCAGACACCTGCTCAAGGGGGCAGTGACTTGAGTGACTGAGACTGAGGTGACAGTTAACCTGTCATCATGACAGCATACAACCAAGACAACGCAGAGGTGTCCCCAAATGTCCTTGAGAGGACCGTCAAGCACAGACTTGAACTCCAGAGAAGGCAGAAAATGGAAGTTTACCAACTCTCCTCAGAACGAAGTGTTATTCCATTGAAATGAACTTGATGAAATGGCTGCCAAAGGTGTTTTTTTTTAAAGTTTTGGTATTTTTTGAAATTATAATCACCACATTCCAAACACAGTTTTACGCTTTCTGACTCTTTTACCATTGTTACCTTTTCAAAGGTTCAGAATTTGTCACAGTCAGTCGGAGTCACAGTCAGCTATTCTCAAACTAATGTTAACAAAGCCATCAGAAGCAATGTGCGTTCAGGGTCTTGCCAATGTCAGTGGACGTGCAGTAAGGGAACTGAAATTTGCAGTTTTATAGCCACAATGGCCATCCCTGATGATGTTTCACTATATAAGGAGTGGAAATGTCAATACACAATTCAACATTTTAAATTTATCTTAGATAATGTCAAAAAAGTGATACATTGGTTATATATAATAGAATCAAAATGTGATTTACAATGGATAAAAGATGGCTGAATGTTTTGAAATGCAAGGGATCAGCCCTCTGTGGTGTTTGATGCAACAACCACATCTGTAGGAAATAGAAATGTGAATCCGTTCTACATCATGCAGTGGTTATGCAGGTCTAACCCTTTTACACCGGAGCTTTTGCTCCAGTGCTGACATTATTTTAAATACCATAATTCTTCTATCATTTACACAACAAACTTAATTTCAATGGATTCTGAAGAGGCGAAAAACAGGAGGGGACAGTAGATCAAAGAGCATGTGTTGTTTAGGTGTCACCGATGATATCTCCAGTGTTAAAGGGTTGAAATGCTTCAGCTGAGATAACCCTTACTCTATCAGTGGGGAAATTTCCTTATGTCTTGCATGTCTTGTTGCATGCATTGCCCATCTAGAACGCATAGGAATAACCGATCAACTCCAGAGGCAATCAATTAGGAATGCAGTCAGATTCCTGAAGTGACAACAGAGAACTTACTTCAAATATCTCTGTTATGTTAGCAGCCAGCCTGTGTCGCATCAGTCAGTCAAACTGCTGACATGATGACAGCTACTATAGTAGCATATCTGCTTGCAATACATTGGAGCAGTGAGAGCTAAGTGGTGTAACTTAATCATGAGGTGAGTGTAAACATACACATGTGCATATGTAAGGAGCCAGACTGCAGTGCTATGTATTTTGAGACATATGTACTTAAACACACATTTATGGGTGAGAGCTAGTGCTCGTAGAGAATATCTAAGTGGATAGGCACTCATCCGGAGGCTTAACAAGTACATAAATGTAAAACTGTCATCAAATGAAGAGACTCTGTTGACTCTCAAGAGGTAAATGGTCTGTCGTGCTTAGGGCCGTGCAATATTCAGAGCCAGTGGTGTGGTTGCTGACAAAGATAAAGCACTTTCACTCTGCTGTCACAGAGTCTCTTGGAGCCATCTTTACAGAGATTTCCCAGTGAAGACGGTGTTATGTAATGTAGCCGTGGACCCTGCTGTTCATATCACTAATGCCTCACACTGTGGCAGGGTCACGTGCTTTATCCAGGCCACAGCCAGGTGCTAGCAGCAGCAGTCTTCCAGCTGTTCCTACAGCCTCATACTCACTTAGGACATTTCTGAGCCATACCCCCACTCATACCCCTGTAACTCCCTAAAGCTTCACAGCATAAGGCCATTTTTTATATGGCCAAAGACAAGTGTTTTCACTAAAATGTACATACATTTTGGGTAAAGTTATTCTTTTACTTTGTCATTTCCGTCAGGTGTCAAAATCATACCATATGATGTGTTTTTTGAATTTGTTTGTATTTCATGATGTAAAAAAGGTTTATTTTGTCAAAAGCTTTGGAGTTCCTATTCATTCCAGAATCAATGTAAGAGAATTAAAAAAATATCTGCTAGAGAAGTGCATGCATTATTTTATATTTTTTTTTATACCGTATTGTGATCCTGATTAGCTAATGATCTTCTCAATCTCCTCTGTGGCCTGTCTATTGTGCGCAATCCATTCAGTTTGACAAATGTACTTAAATCATCACGGTCAGATTTTTGTTTTCAATTTCTAGTACTGGACTTTTTTGCCATGTAAGTTTGAACTTTGAGAGTTTAAGCGAGAAAAGTGTGAAAATGTCTGTCTGAGATAAAGGTATAAAGTGTGTATTGAGGGGTTTTTACAGAGTTAAAACATCTATAATATCACAAGTTATTTTCAGAATGTAACCCTGCCATAAACAAGTTAACACTGTAATAATGACAACAATTAAAATATTTTATATTTTGTGAAAAGTACATGAAACACAACTGCATGACCACCCCTCAGCTTTACCCAGATTGTTATTTAAAAATAAAAAAAATATGTACTGTGAACAAACAAAAAGAAAACAGATGCCAAATACAGAACCTGAAGCCCATGTGCCTCAGGAAAACTTCAGCAAAAAATTCTGCCAAAAATACCAGGCTAAATATACTCCAATCTAACCTGCAAAAGCATTTAGGACTAGTTTGTAAGAAACACAAAAATTAAATGAAAGAGTGTGGGTGTATGAAACCTATAAAGAAAATTTTGCTCTCTTATTACACCAGGTTTTTTTTAACATAGGACCAACTATGAGCGAGAAATAGATTTAGTTTGTGGTATTTTTTTAAACTGTTAATTCCACATATCAACAGATACATTTTAGATAGTAAAACGGTTGTAAGACAAGAGTTACTAAGGATGTAATGAGTAAAATATGATTAAAAATTCATAAGTTATAACTTACACTAATTTGCTACAGCAAATAGTACAATGTAAGGCATCACTCTTGTAGCTAGTTTCTACCAACAACAACAACAACAAAAACCTAACATTTTGTTGTAAATGTCTGGTTAGGGCTGCACAGTAGCACAGTGGTTAGCGCTCTTGCCTAACCACTGTGGCACTCGGTTCAAGTCCTGGCTGGGGGACTTGAAACAGAACATCAGCGAGGAACCTTTCTGTTTTGAGTTTGCATGTTCTCTGTGCATGCATGGGTTCTCTCCAGGGTCTCAGGCCTCCTCTCACTGTCCAAAAACATGCTTCACAGGTCAATTGGCAACTCTAAATTGGCCATAGGTATGAGTGTGAGAGTGAATGGATGTGGATATGAATATGTGGCCCTGCAACAGACTGGCGACCTGTCCAGGGCATCCCCTGCCTTCACCCACAAGTGGCCGGGATAGGCACCAGCAGCCCCGTGACCCCGAAAGGGAATAAACGAAGGAAGATGAATGAATGTCTGGTTAGACTGACTGGTCACTGCTTTTACCAAAAGATATTAGTTACACAGTATCAAAAAGAAACTAGTAAAAGAAAGACATGGAGTTTAGGAAATTACCTAATACTGACCTTGAGTCTATTTGTGTTGCCAAATGTATTATATAAATATGGCCTACTATTTTTTCCAAGGATAAAATCTAATTATGTTCAGTGCTAAAGCGGCTATTCAAATGTTGATTGTTAAACTGGGCTAGGAAAAAAAATCCAGTGCAATTCTTTATTTTTTCACATTTAACACTGTCCACCCATGCTTCTGCTGCCCCTCTCCTCATCATCACCTCCAGTATCTACCTCTTAATACTTCTTTTCTTGCAGTCAACTCCATGGAGAGTGAACAAATTTGGGTTTGAAAGATGAATTTTGTTCTCCCATGTGTCTGTGTGTAGTGAAGATAAAAGTGAGTTGCCAACAGCTCAGGGATAACCAGGGGAATGATGGATGGTCATATGTTCTTATCAAGGTGGGCTGGACAACAAATAGAATGAAAAAGAGTAAAGTGGTGGAATACACCCTCGCATCAAAGGTGTGAGGCGAGACCGACAGCCCCTGTTATGGAGGCTCATTAAATGCCTGACCTTGGGAGGCAGCAGAAAAAGCATTTCTATTCATGCACACAAATAGACAGCATTTTTCTGTCATAAAGGGAATCACAGCTCAGCCTTAACTGGCAATTCCCACAGCTGAGACAGGCTTCTGTGAGTGCCACCCTTAGAGCCTTGCCCCTTTGCAAAGTGAGCTTAAAAATCAGTTGGTACAATATGCAAGGGTGGTTTAGTTCTTCATAAATGCCTCCCATAACACATGGTATCATTCAACCTCATGCACATGGAACAGTCCTTGTAGTTTGTATGTAGATGTATAACAGCAGCTTCACAGAGCCGCAGATGCACCTAAGAGCTTGGATAACAGCTGACACCAAAAAACCCATTTCAAGCCACACTTTTCCTTTAGACTAGTTTTTGTACTATAAGCTCATTTAACAATTTTCATCTCTGCTGAGTACAATCTGCAAAAAGCCTTATCTGATTGGCATGACGGTGACAAGAGAGCCGATATGAAACCCAAAAATTCTGTTACATCACCCACAGATGTTAAAGACGGGTCTTGCCAGGGTAATTAATTTCTTTTTTATTTTATATGGCAGTGTATTCTAAAAGGACAAAATCACTGAAGTGATAGAGAAATGCAGGCACTGTATTCCTACTGCATGCAAATGATGTATAATGTCCTCTGAATCTTCTCTGATGAACCAGCACTCTTGCTCAGAAGAGTTAAAAACAGTCCGATCCATCTCCCGGCACATGCACACAAGGACAAGTGCTGGACAGGCAGGGTGAATTTCCCCCAATTTCCTTTTGCCTCTGAGAAACATTACAGCCATCCTCAATCCCTCCAGCAGCAGAGGCAGCAGCAGCAGCACAGGGAACATGCAGTCCGGACAACAAGCCCTTACTCCGTAAAACATGCACAGCTTGTCAGCCGACAGCACATTACCTCTGCAGAAAGCTCCGATGAAATGGCAGGTGCTTCTCACAGTGGTGGAAGGGCTGAAAAGAAGCAGTCAGCAGCAGACGATGGCTATTGCAGCTATGTTGCATAAAATGGTTCATCAGTGCTCGGCAGAAAGAGGCACAGAAAGAGAGAGAGGGAGAGAGCAACATTCAGCAAGCATCATTCAGCTCACACGACTGTGGCTGTGCAGCAGAGCACAGACATCATAACGCCCCCTTCCTTCCTCCCTCTCTCTCGCTTTGGCTCTCACGCACACAGACTCAGGCATGCAGGAGTGCAGAGGCAGTGCAGCAGCTCTGAGCATGGCTCCCTCTCCAGGATGTCTTAGATCAGAGTTGGTCAATCTATGTCTTAATGTCAGCAGTCAAATGCAATTCTGTCAATATGCACACTTGTAGGAACATGTAACCACTGTGTGGCCTGATCACCTATCAGCTACTAATAAGCTGTCATGATTGAAGCTGGCAAGGTCATGTGAGGTTGTCTTGCGTGCCCAGTGGTCCGTGCTCCCGGTTTTGTTGCAGAGCATCTAAGCTGTTTGGATTTGCAAACTGACACAGGAACACTGCCTCGTCATGGGTCATTGTGCCACACAGATCCTGAGGGGCTGGGCTTGTCAAACCTTCACTCTCAGCACAGAGGTCCAGACCAATCAGCTATCACAAACAGCAGTAACATCATTACTATCCAATCGTGGATCAGGAAATCAAGTGCAGAAGGGTATTAAAGAGGATTATTTGGGCCATCCCGTTCTTTTTTTTTTTCCTTAACTACGTGGAGATCTGGAGAGCAGCACAGCATGTACACTGTGTGCCCTCTGTGGTTGACAGTGGTGATGCACCCTGAGAGGAGCACTGAGTTGAAAAGGGGGCCAAAACATGCATGATTTCCTGATTGTGGACACAGAGGCACAGCATTAGTTTTCTGTCTCCCTCCCAGCAAACATGACAAATAATTTTTTTTAAACGACAACGAAAATCATGTTTTTTGCTGTTTTTAACATGTTCTAGTGGAATTTTTCTTGTGCTGGAGAACAGTCAGGCAGCAGCAGCTCAGGCGGTTGAGCAGGTTGTCCAATGAACGTAGGGTCGGCGGTCAGATCCCCGCTCCCCCCAGCCAACTGTCATTGTGTTCTTGGGCAAGACACTTCACCCTCCCTGCCTCCAGTGTGGCTCCACTGGTGTGTGAATGTGCATGATTGTCCCGGTGATGGTCAGAGGGGCCGTAGGCGCGAACTGGCAGCCACGCCTCTGTCAGTCTGCCCCAGGGCAGCTGTGGCTACATCAGTAGCTTACCATCACCAAGTATGAACGTGGAGTGAATGAATAATGGACACACTGTAAGCGCTTTGAGCATCTGGAAAAGCGCAGATAAATCCAATCCGTTGTTATAACATGTCTAAAGAAAATTAAGCCCAAAAAATTGAGTTTTTTTAATTACATAATGCTCTGATTTTGCTCGCCACTTTTGTTGCACCGGTAATGTTAGGTTGGGGTTGTAAGCTAGAGCTAAAGAGTGTAAAGGGGATGGGGATGATGGGAAATGAGGGTAGGCTTACTCGCACCAACAGTCCAGCACACAACTCAGAGGTGAACTTCTGCTGCTTTGCAAAAACTGTGTCCTACAAAACAACACAGGTATTTTGGTTTTGACTAAAAAGAGCATAATCATAATTAGTGGGATCGCTTTTACAATTGATAAAAAGATGATTGAAATGAGACTTTAACACAAGAGGTAAACGGATGATCACAGAATGGGGAGAATGTTCGATGTTTTTGAAAAGGGATTTATTATCAGTCTTTATGTTTAAGGCCTTCAAAGGTCAGATAAAGAGAACAGCTAATCTTGTTAAACTAACTCTTTTATCCACCAATCTGCTCATTGATGTAGCTGAAGCACACATGTGATGAAGCCTTGTCAAAATACAAATGATGCCCAAAGAAGCATATTTAGGGCACATCATCAACAGCTGACTTTCAAATGATGGAATGGAGTCCATGTCTAGGGGGGCATTAAAGGTAACCAAACCTGTGCAGACAGCTGTCAAATAATGTCAGACGGAAGACAGGGAGCTCCAGGCTTGATTCAGACAGCTTGACTGGGACACATTTGGAGGCGTGAAATGAGGGCTCTGACATTCTCTTGATCCTGCATATACTGACGACTTAATGTGGTGCAACCAAACACAAAGAACGCAGCCAAGTATACAGTCTAGAGGAAGCAGAGGTCATGAATACTGAAAATATCAGACATCCCAGGAAATCAAACCTTTCCCAGAGGTTTTTATGGAACAACATGTTCTCATTTTTTTCATCTCTACAAGTAAATGTCTGCATGTGCAGGGCTTATTCAATTAAGCACACAACTCAGGTTTCATCAATTAGAACATTAAAAAACAAGGACAACATGTTCAATCGTTACATCCAAAGGGAGATATTTGTTCACCTCATGTGGCTTTTAAAATTGACTACAGTTATAGCTTCAGTGGTTTGTTTGTTTCTTTTATTTCTTTTTCCTCATAAAATAACCCAATTCATGAGATTTTCACTGAATATTGAAGTCTGTCAGGAGAATTTTCCTAAATGAAACTGCTATATTGTTCAGTAATTACATGGATTTTGCGAAAATATACAGCTTGTTTTTTTTAACTGTTCATGCAGTATTGTTTCTCCCCTACTGATGCTTGAACAGCAATTTCAGAATGGAATTGTCATTTCAAGCAGTCTCTTAACTGTGAGTCTATTGTACAAAGTGCAACGCTTTCATTATTATTGTGAAAAAAAGAGCCATTGTCTCTACAGATATCTTCAGCTTCACTTTTTCTCTTTTTTTGAAGTATCAAAACTCTTTCATGGCTACTGAGATCCATTTTCTGTCATTTTCCTTATGTACGTATCAGACAGAATAAAGTTCAACTTTGAACCAGTAATGATGTCCAGAAACAAAGATGTCACAACATATAGTATTAAGTATTTCTGCAGTAACACAAATGGAAAAAAAAAACATACAATAACGCTCATTCTTGAAAACTCATTGTTTTGTCATATTTAGCAGTAAAAATCTTGTTGGTAACAAGAAAGACACAAATGAAAATTGTCTAGTCAAGTCTCAACTTCCGTGTGATGATGATTAAAAACAACAAAAGTGTCAAATGCAGGTCTCCATCCCCAGACGTATTTATTCAAAACTTAAGATTTACTGCTTTCCTTCACAGTTTTTCAATGAAAGAGGCTGATAAAAATGCATTTTACATCTCTAAAACACAAAATGCTACTCTATCCTTATTAAACAAAATTGTATTCCTTAGTTCATAATACGCTGTGTGTGTGTGTGTGTATATATCTCTCTCTCTCTCTCTCTCTCTCTCTCTCTCTCTCTCTCTCTCTCTCTCTCTCTATATATATATATATATATATATATATATATATATATATATTTTATTTTTTATTTTTTTTTAAAACACCCCTCTCACCCTCCGCGGGTGGTTTCCCCTCCAAGCTCGGGTCCTCTACCAGAGGCCTGGGAGCTTGAGGGTCCCTGCAGTATCTTAGCTGTTCCTAGCACTGCGCTTTTCTGGACTGAGAGGTCTGAGGTCTTTCCAGGAATCTGTTCTAGACACTCCTCCAGCTTGGGGGTTACTACCCCGAGTGCTCCAATTACCACAGGCACCACTGTCACCTTCACTTTCCAGGCTTTCTCCAGTTCTTCTCTGAGTCCCTGGTATTTCTCCAGTTTCTCATGTTCCTTCTTCCTGATGTTCCCATCGCTTAGCACTGCCACATCCACCACAATGGCTGTCCTCTGTTCTTTATCCACCACTACGATGTCTGGTTCGCCATTACCATCCTATCAGTCTGGATCTGGAAGTCCCACAGGATCTTTGCCCTCTCATTCTCTACCACCTTTGGAGGTGTTTTCCATTTTGACCTTGGGGTTTCCAGTCCATATTCTGCACACATGTTCCTGTATATTATTCCATTCTTTTGTGCTGCCAGGCGCTCGTGGAGTGCGGTAAGCCTCTTTAGCCAGTAGGCATGTATCATGTCAGGGCCCGGTGCTGTCCAGTTCTTCATACCTGAGACTCTTTCTTGGATGCCACTGTGATGGTTACTGGATTCTGTTCAGGGAGGTTGCTGTGTTCTTTTCTCAGAGAGACTAGCCACTGGGCATTGCTGTTATGTGCCGTCTCTTTCTCCCATATACTTTTCCAGTACTGTTTAGTTTCTAGCCTTGGTGGGTCTGCTTGGCTGTTTTGACCCTGCCACTGAGCGTACACTTTTGCAGGTTGAGTTGCGAACAGCCTGTTTATTCGTCTGGCTTCATTGTCTCTTGTGTACCTCTTTAGGGGACTGCTCAAGGCTAGGAGCCTGTGTTTGGCAGTTTCCAGTGCTTCAGGTATGGGCATCTGGCTGTATCTCTTAGGTACTTGCTTTTTCATTGTACCTCTTTGAGCCTCTGTCAGCTTACTCACATCCTTCCGAGTTGCCTTGATTTTGGCCTATAACCGTTGCTTCCATGGTGGGTATTGTTTTCTTCCATGGTTGCTCTTATAGCCAAGCATCTCATGGTGCTCCTGAAGTGTAAATCAGTTGATTGGTTTCTGTGATGGTTGTGGTAGGAATTGCTTCATTCACAGTTTCCAGTAGACTTTCAGGCGGTGGTGTCAGGGTTGCCTAGTGTTCATTGTAGACATGATCTTGTCTTTCAGGTCAGTTGCTGCCTCGCTCAGCGTAATTGTGGTTGTTGGGGCTGTGTACCCAATCTCAGGGTGAGAGTTTGGTATAATCTCTTCTCTGACCAGTTGTTCTGGCTCTCCTGTGGCATTGTATTGTATCGCTTCCATCTCAAGTTGTGATAGGAGTTGCCGTTTGTGGATGTTAGAGCATTGGGCTACCAGTTGTTTGGCAGTGCATCCATTCCACATTCTCTGCATGTAACCCCTCTGGGTAGGATTAATTGAGTAGTAGCATTCTAACAGAACCTTGTTCTCGCACCTAGTCCATTTCCGTCTTGTTCCAGTAGGCCACTTCCCATCAGGATGCTCTGGTCCCTCAGCACCTGACGCAGACCTTGTTTGGCCAGGCGATGTCTGACACGGCATGACATGTGGTTCATTCTCTCATATTGTGAGGTAGGCATTGCCCAAGGACCCTCACTGTGTGATAATAATTGCTGTTGTTCATTGCCCCATTTCCATTGCCATTTTCCTTTACTATTAATTGTTCATTCCGCCCGGGTTTCCTGCATGACAGTCCTGCACCTTACCAACCGAGCTACCCAGCCGGTTATGTATATATAGATAGATAGATAGATAGATAGATAGATAGATAGATAGATAGATAGATAGATAGATAGATAGATAGATAGATAGATAGATAGATAGATAGATAGATAGATAGATAGATAGATAGATAGATAGATAGATAGATAGATAGATAGATAGATAGATAGATAGATAGATAGATAGATAGATAGATAGATAGATAGATAGATAGATCCTTCTTCATACTTTTTTTTACATTTTTATTTTGATTAGATTTGTTTTTATCTGTATGAGCATCAGTCTTTTATTTCCTACTCATCAATCAATAAAATCATTGGATCGGTTATCCTGTGACTGATCCAAAAGTTTGGCTTTAAACCTAAGTTTTGTTTGTTTTTTAGAAGTGTTTTCTTCTCTCTTCTTGTTTTTTCTTTTGCATTTAAGTAAGCTACTCTTTTTTAAACATTTTCTGCATGCACTTTTTTAAAGTAGTCTCACATCATTTGAAAAATAGTTAAGTCCATTAAGTCATAAAAGTTGAGTAGCTTCAAATAAATTAATATTGAGTTGTTGGGGCCTTTAAATTGACTGCCACTAGTAATTCTCAGAGCTCATTCCATTAAAAGCTTCATAAACGCCACACTGCCCATATTATGTGTGCTGGGACCAACCTTTGTTTCGGGCTTAACTCAGCTTCCCTCTGAGGCTGTCTTTGGGGTTGCTCCAGCTTGTGAGTCCTCTGTCAGCCAGCTGCTCCCTGGTGCAAGAAAGATACCAATTCAAGGCTTTGTACTTTGCATTCTAACGTTGTTTCCTATTCTTTTACAAGCAAAAACTCAGAACAGTCTGCATGTTCCCCTTAACAGTTGTCATCCTCAGAAGTGATGACATCATAACATCAGCATGCCCAGATTATAAATATCTGTATTTTGCTGCATTACATAATATGAATGTTGGATTACTGTCAGTACAAACAGACCTGAGCCATGGTGCAGCTGCCATGAGAAATACATGTAACTGTATAGCCATCTGCAGCTACATTCTAGTAAAAGATTGGCAAGATCAGCTTTTAGAAAGCTTTCAATTTTAGGGCTTATTTAGTTTGAAAACATATTTCTGACATCATAATTGTTGCAGTCATATTAAAAACTGACATATGCAAGAATAATAATTTAATTTAAAAAAAAAGGATTTGTTTTGTCACTTCATATCAGGCACATTTTTTGCTCTCAAGTCTGGTAGCTTTCTCACACATCAATTAATATAAATAATAAAAGCACCTTTTTTTTTAAAAAAAAGAGGCCAAAAAACGCTGCGAAACCGAAGGAGACACTGAGGTTTAAAAAAATATGTTAAAAAGTAATTTTAAAAAAAAACTGCAGATAGAAAATAAATAAATAGCATATATATTGTCTGTTTCAAAATTAAATAAATTCAGCTTTTATTGAAAATGCAATTGGAGTTGCATTCAGATTATGAAAAACGAAATTAACTGCAGTAGTAGACAATAGTCAGCAGTTTATCACAGGACCATAAAGATGTTTTTTAGAATATCAGACTACTTGTTTTTTCATGTTCATGTCAACTCAGGGCAGTATTTATGATACAATGTTACGGTAAAAAAATAGTAAAGTAGAAAATGTGAAAAACCAAAAACTGTGACAAGTCATTAAGAAACCTCTCAACAAGGATTTTACCTGTTTATGTTAGACACTCATTCAGATGAATCAAAAAATTAAGGGTGTACTAAAAATGTTAAATGCATGATGTGTCAGGACCTTTACTTTCAAACAACCTGTGGTTAAATTTATTTTTCTGACCATTATTTTTAAACATCCCATATTTTCTTCTGTTTCTTCTGTCATTTTTCCATTGTACAAAAATATGCATTTTAGGTTAAATAATGCTTCTAAACCATCATTAGGTCTAAACTATATCATTATTTCTCATCTTGTCATGGTCTCGCGGAATATTCAGACCGACCCAAACGCTGGAACCCAGAAGAACACTTGGAGACGTGAGGTAAGTTAAGGTGGTTTAATTCACAGGAGGTGAGTATAGAGCTAGATTCTTGATGCGGCGTGGCGGCTGACTGGAGGTTTGTGGCAGGATGAACCAGAGAGCGGGACTTCGGCTGAATCCGAGGAGAAGGATGAGGAGCGAGAGCAGAGGACGGCGACCCGAGGTTCCCTTGTGATGAAGACGGTTCCTGAGAGTAACAACGAACTGGCACCGAAGAAAGGTCCTGGATCTCCTTAAGAAGGCGGGGAAGATGACGAGGTAAGTGGAACCAGCTGGTCGCATCCATGGCAGAGCAGGAAGGGGGAGGAGGCAGGTAGCTGACAGAGGCACCATGTCACATCTGTTTGTCCTGGGAAACAGAGATGACTTCCTGCAGACTGCTGCTTGTCAGGTCATACAAGACTTTATGGGCTCAACAAGATGATGGTTTTTTGTGAAAATAAAAACTGTTTAAAAAATCCTACACTTCTTTATTAAAAAAAAAGCAATTGTGTCACAGTTTATACTCATGTCTATGGTGTCAAGTCCTGACGTTAACACATTAAAAATGCTGTGGAAGGAAATCATCTTTGCATTAGTGCTGGAATCAAAGAGGATTCAAACCTGACCAGTGTTAAGCAGCAGGCGATACTGCTAAAAAAAAAAGGACCATGTTGAACAGTAACATGTTTACATTTTGATGCATCTCACAAACAGCTAGCCCTGAAAAGTTTGCTTCAGTTAAAGAATTGACAAAAGGAAAATATTTTTTGTCATAAAGAATATTTGGTTAATTGATCTATGCTTGTGTAAAAAGAATACACATTTTCAAAGAATCACAAATTCTCACTGATTATGCCTTTAACAATATTGTGTTCAATTCATATAATGCTTGTTTAAAGGGCCTATATAATGCAAAATTATCTTTTTGAGCTTTTAAGTTTATTTTAATGTTTATTCCTCACAAAAAAAATAACCCCAAAAGCAGTATTTTGATCTATTAACACATTTCTGAGTATTCCTCTAACAACTGGCACTCTAAGCACCATCCCGTCCCAATCACTGGGGATTGGCTAAACGCTTTTATTTTTTCTGCACATTATGCACATCCACTTTTACAAAAGTTCAACACGCTGCCGAGGTCGACTCTAGGTTGATGTCATGAAATGGGCAACACCTGCACAGAGTGAAAGCTGGTGTCTCAGAGATCAAGCTGTCTGACTTAAAAGGTAGGGGATTAGCTGTGAAAATAACTCATATTTCAATTAAAAAATTGTTCTTTAGTGTGCCAAAGGTCATATATTATCATGTGTAGGGTCATAGTTTAATCTGAAAGGCTTCAGAAAAGCATGATATAGGCCCTTAAAAAATGCGTAAATGTTGTAAAAATAGTAAATTGATTTTAATAACTCTTATA
The DNA here is from genome assembly GCA_023969325.1 of Oryzias curvinotus. Taxonomy (NCBI): domain Eukaryota; kingdom Metazoa; phylum Chordata; class Actinopteri; order Beloniformes; family Adrianichthyidae; genus Oryzias; species Oryzias curvinotus. The sequence continues at coordinate 14,458,979 of CM043714.1, read as the reverse complement.
GACAAAGTATTAAAATTATTCATGGTGTAAATTATAAAAACAGCTACCTTAACCCTTTAAAATAAAAAAAAATCATAATTTTCATTTTCAGCATTCATAAATTTATTTTAATCAAAATTCCTTTTAATATTTTATCATTTCTCCTTGGTTCATGACAGGACAGTTACTGCAACGTCTGAGTACATTTTTAAAGTTTCCTTTAAACCATAAAGGAAAAAAAGAACTTACTCTGCATGAAACACAAAGAAAGCACTTTTTCTATTTATCTTGTTACATTGATTACATGCAAATTAAGTGTTTTGCAACGTGCTCATTAAGCAGGACACAAACAACCCTCTTCTGTTTCTTACAGTTGTTTGCAGCACTAAAAGGAGCATATACAGATTACATTATTATTATTACAGCTCTGAAATTCAGAGTTTTCAAATTCAAAAATACTGTATTCATATTCTAATATTATCGCCTAAAACCATAATTACAACAAAGCCAAAAAAGTAAGTCAAACATTAATTTTTGTTTTGAACAAATTTTTTATTTTGTAAGTTGCTACATTTGTTTAGCTCTAGTACAAATACACAATATCACAAAATGACAAGTTAAATGTTTCTGCATGTCTTACTTTACATTTTATTAAATCGCAACTAGTTATAGTGATGAGCACAAATACACAATATTACAAAATGACAAATTTGTAAAATGATGAGCACAATATCAAAAAGGCACTTTTGCAACATATTAGTAAAAAAGTCATTTTATTGCCAAAAGTATACACCCATCCTTCCAAATGACTGAATGTTTGTGTTCCAAATACACGTTCACAGGTGTAAAACTCCTGCACACTGTTTCTGCAAAACCAGTCTGCAGGAACATCAGTAGGTCCATCATCAAGTAGTAAAACATGTAAATTGTATATTGAAAGGGCTTTGGTAAGCAGATGTTTAGTTAGTCAAGACAGACCTCTATGACAGCGGTCCCCAACCCCCGGGCTGTGGACCAGTACCGGTCCGTGGGTCATTTGGTACCGGGCCGCACAGAAAAAAAAAATAACTTAAGTTTATTTGCCAAGTGGATTAGGCCCAGCCAGGAGACAGAAGAGGAGCCTTCCACTTCCAAAAAAAAGAAAGCTACATTAAATAGACAGTATCAGGATTCCTACTTAAAGTACGGATTTATCCCAACGGGAGATTCCCTTGAACAATTCAGCATTGTGGTGAGTTGGATTTTCCATGCACTTATTTTGAAGGCATGTTTAAATGTTATAATAATAGCGACCAGGGAATGTTGCGGGCAGAGAGGATGTTGCTCATGTCATAATTCGTGTTTATTGTCATGTTTAAAAAAAATACCACCGTTTTCATGCAAGTCATATTATTTTGTTGTACTGTAGTGTCGGTCACGTGCACGTTTGGTCTGCTGTCGGAGTTCCGCAGGCTGCAGGGGTTGCTGTCGGAGCTGGCATCACAGGGAATTAAATCAATCCCCTTTGCCTGCTTTGGTCAAAATACGGTTGAGCACGGGTGTTTCTTTTTGCCTATGGATCCTTTCATCTGGCATTTATGTTATTTCACCCGTAGTTATTTCTTCCTGTTGTGTTTACTTATTTTTAGCACCATTAGTGTATGAAGGGGAGAGGATGATGACACCTGTGCGATGTGCAATGTTTAGCGTGTAAACATAAATGAAAGTGCAGAGTACGTCTTATCACGTGTCTCTGCCTTTTTTGCAGCGTTGCTGCAGCGTGTGTCCGCCACATATAACATTCTGGTCTGTGAGAATTTTGCCAGACATCAGACCGACTCGTAGCGCAATAAAGGCTGGGGACCGCCGCTCTATGAGACCTTCAGATGAGCTTGAGAACAGCATAGACTGAATCCAAGCCTTACATCATCAAGGTAAATGTAAATTGTCAATCCTGAAGTGCAAAACACTCCACACCTATACTCTAAAACGGTAGAGCCATTTTCTCTGGAGTGACAAATAAAAGCACTTATAATGTGAAAACTTAATGGATGAATGAATCTTGATTTGCTGGTTGCCATGGAAACGGCACTTGAGTGACTGCATTGTACTATGTGTAAAGTTTGGTGGAGGGGTTATTATGGTGAGGGGTTGGTTTCCTGGATCTGAGCATAGATCTTTAGCTCCAATGAAAGGAACTCTGAAGGCATCAAATTTGTGACAGCAGTTTAAAAAAATTGTCCTTTTCTGTTCAACTGCACAAAACAAAGTCCATACAGACATGGATGAGAGTGTGATGTACAAAGGGGTTTCAAACTCCAGGCCTTGAGGGCTGGCCTCCTGATGGTTTTCAGAAATCCCGCCTTATCTGCTACTGGTTAGCTGGATCAGTTTAGCCAATAAGGAGCTTCAATAGAAGATTTGTTGAAAAACGTGTTCGACAGCGGCTATGGAGGTCTGGATTCTGACACCCCCAATGTAGAAGAACTTGACAGACCAAATTGACCCAAAAACACATTTGTGATGAATTGGAGTGAAAACTTCGAGTTAAACCTTCTTGTTTAAACTTAGCGCCGTAGATAATCAAACACACTTCTAAGGCGGAAAGCCTTCACAGGAGAGTTAAAACTCTGGAAGCTCTAAAGGGTGGACTGCTATGGGACGCTATCCAAGTTCATGGGTGTGTCAAGGCAGATGAGTAAATACTTTTGGCAATTAGTGTTATTTTCTCATTTGTAAGCAGCTTCAGAGATAGAACTTTCATCTATTTCCAACATAGGACATAAATGATATACATATATATATATATATATATATATATATATATATATATATATATATATATATATATATATATATATATATATATACATACACACACACACACAAATTATACATACAAGTAGCATAAAGTCTGCTTCTGGCTAGCTCAGTTTAAGTTGAACCTATTGGACCAGGTCCACTGTCACAGTCTGTTGTCACAGACTCAAGAAGGTTCTTTTATTGATATTATATCAATCTATCTACAAAAGGAATTGAGAAATTATCTTGGAAAAGAGGTGCAATATCTTCAATAATAAAAGATAAAAGAAGTTCAGTTGACTTTTTTTTCCTGGATGAATGAGAATCTACACAGCGATCTCCAGAAAAAAGCGTTGAAAGCCATGTCAAAATAGTCCTTTGAAAAATTCTTTGAAATCCGCAACATTCAGTGATTAATGGCAGGTTTGCATAACATAAAACTGTTGATAAAGCCAGTGTGCTGCAAGGAAAAAGTAACAATAACAGATTCTGCACATAAGTTGTTGGTGTCTGCTGTTCCTGGTAAAGACAGCTTCATAGTCCCTGTGGTTGAGAAAAACAGCCTTTACTCTTTACTCAAACACTCCAACTAATACGATGAGCAAAAGGAAGAAAACTCCACACATGACAAGGTAGATGGTTCTTTCTAAGACGCAGGGCAAAAAAATGCTTTCTGGAAAACTACAATAATTTGCATTACAAGAGAGAGTGGTAAAAGGTTAATCATAAAACAGAATTAAAATGTGTGGATGTGGAAGAGTTACCTCATACAGAAATAGCAGTAGGTTTCACACGGGGGGTTTGGTTAGTCCCACAGAGAGGCCAACAATTAGTGCAATGACAGCAAGCAGGATCAGCAGAACAAAGGCGAGGATGATGTATTTCTGCCAAATGAAAGACAACTACCTATAAGGAATTGACAATACTCAAACTATCAAAATGAAATTCAAAAACAAGGCTTAAAATATGTCCTGATGTAGTCTGCAAAACTTAAAAATGATCACATAAATGTTCTTTGCTACCACTGTTCTCTTCATGTGTTGCAGCTGTTGCCCATAGATGGGACGTTCATCTTGCTACCATTAGCCGTCTCCAAAAGCTTTTTGGAGGAGAATTTGGAAATACATCCAATTGGTTCAAAACTGCGAATGTGTAACCACAACAGCACAGGCCCTCCTAATTTTGCCTGAAACTAGCCCCAATTATGATACTTATTTGTTGTAACTGCCCATATATGATGGAACTTTGCACTTTGGAAGGATGTGCAGGTTGATGATAGACTGCCTGAATGGCTGATGTCAACATTGTGAATTAATAGTGGAGTAATGGACAGTTGCACATTACGAATGACAAACACAAATTTGCGTTACCAATGGCATTGTAAGTGAAAATAACCTTTTCATATTCCTGAAGCATGTTGTTGATTCATTCACAGATATCACATTATGTTGAAGCATGGTAATGCAATTTCCCCACTGCAAAAACTGCACACAACTTTGTAGAAACTGGAAATTTGGACATTGAGCATGTTTGGGATGCTCTGGATCGCCTGATGCAACCATGATCCAACTCTGAACAGATATTGAAGAGTGGAGTTTGTATATGAGTTTTTGTATAGATGTTATAGAGTAATATTTTGCAATTCTCAATTGACAATTCAATTTGCAATTTAAAACTTCCATACGTTTTGTGTGCATGGAACAAGTTTTAGACCTTAGTTCTACTCATGGAAGATGGAAATAAAAACAAAAGGGTTGTGTTCATATTTGGCTTGAGTAAAATTTCTTTGGGATTGGAGCATTACATCATTGAGAGAAGCACATACCCTGCGAGATTTCTTCTGGTATCTCACTGCTTTTTTTGTCTCTTCTTTCGCACTACAAATGTACTCAGCTGCATTGGAAACATTATTCTCAATGCTGTTCACCATCTCCCCCTGAAAGAGATAAAACCCCCACCAGTATGAGCCCTCTTTCACAAATGAAAGTTTCCAGTTAGATAAACGTCTTACCTGTGTTTCTACCAGCATTGCCATGTCCATGAACATCGCGTGTAGCTCCTTGATGCTCGACTCCAAACGCATGATATCCTGGTGACGGGACTCTATTTCATTTAATGCCTGACGTGTGATCTGGGAATCGGAGATGATCTAGAAGTAACAGATTCACTTTGATTTAATCAATTATTTTTTCACTTTACATAGTTTTTGTAACAGCAGCACAGTAAAAATGTGAAAAACATACATCAGATGTAAAGATTGATGGATTTCCACTTTCCAGCATATCTTCCAGCTCTTCATTAGTGGTCACTCTTCCAGCTTAAATGAAAGGAGAAAGAAAGGCTTTACGTTCTCACCACTCTGTTAGTCAATAATGAAATAATACAATAAATCAATAAATCCTTAATAAAAAAAACAAGAAAAATGTATCTAAACAATTTTATTTTAAAAGTGAAAAAGTGCAGCAGTGTTTTATAAAGATTTAATTGATTTCATTGTGTTTTTGTTTTCCCTCCTTTCTTTTAATCATCAATCAATGTCCCACCTGAAATCATTAACATGAGCCTCGGGTTGCTGTTATTTCACTCTTCTAATGATCTCTGCTGATCATTAGAAACTATGAAATATCTGTCGTAATGCATAATTGCATGATTTTTGAAGGGTAAACTTTAGCTAAATTTGTTTACAGGAACCTTTTTTGAAATAAAAACTACACCTCACATATGGTGAACTGTTGTTTTTTCTCTTTTATTCAGTTCTTGTGTAGAAAACAGCTGGCGGCTCGGCTCCTGGGTATTTTTATGTTTTTAAATATTAATGTGTAAAAATTTACATTTTACACAATAACATTTTAAAACATAAAATTAAAAAAAATTAAAAAAATTAAAGAAATTAATAAATGAAGTTCTCCCAGGGGCTGCGCTTGGAGGCGGGGGCCAGGGCTTGCTCCGTGGGGGACAGCGCTTTCTTGGCTCCTCTCTCTGTGTGGGGTGACGGGTGTGGGGCCTGGGGGCTTGGCGCTCCGGGGGATGGGGCCAATGGGCGGAAGAGACCTGGGCCCAGTGCTGGGGGGGTTGGGGGACGGTTGTCTCATCACCTGGGGACAGTCTACCAGCTGTCCCCCATTTACCCTCTCCCTCATATAAACACTTATTAGGGTGATGGGGGTGGGGGGGTCAGCCTGCGATGCACCCTAGGGGGGGAGGAGTCACTTGCCAGTGGCCCCCCTCCCCTGGATGTTGTATGGGAACGGGGCACCCCGCATCTCGGTTTTAATTGCACCTTAGACATGTAGGACCCTTGGGGGGGCTTGGGCATCCCCGCCAGCAAGCAGCAGAGTCCTTTCAGCTACCTACCCACTAATTTTAACTGCACCTTAGATGTTTAGGGCCCCTTGGTGGGGAAGGTAATGGACATCGCTGTGAGCAATCAGGAGATTTCGTCTCAATACCCTACCCGCCAATTTTAATTTCACCCCTTTAGTACACACACCCCTTACCCGTCAAAAATATACTCTCCAACACACATATACAGTACGCACGCACACACACGTGCTTACAAACACACACACATTATAAAAGGAAGGTGGGACCTCGGGCCATCTGTACCCCCTACCATTCCTGGTACCAGGTACCAGGCCCTTGGCAACGGCGGCCGTTTTTCTTGGGTGCAGCCTTCCTGGGCCCGGCTGCCCTCTCTCCACGCGGGGAGAGGGATCCCTGTGCTCTCTGGCAAGACCGGGGGCCTGGGTTCACATCACACCTGAGCCTGGGAGTGTCCATGTTCCTGTGGTGTGGGCTGTTTTGGAACCCACAGGTATGTTTGTGGCATTTAGGTGTGCGTGCCCCCCGCCCCCTTTTGGATTTATATTACTTATAAACCTGACTGTAATGATTGTAAACATCCAGCAACTTGTTGCCTTATGCTGCTTCATGGTTCCACTCACCCCTCCTCTTTAATCACCCCCCTACACCCCCCCCCCCACACACACACACACACACCCCCGGCTCTCTCTTCTTCCTTTATTTTCTTTTCTGTCCGGTCCAACCAAAGATTGTTACAGATATGAGTAAGATGAATAAAGTTGAGCCTAAATTATAAATGGGGTTTATTTAAATACAAGTTGTTAGAAAAAAAATGTTATTGTGTAAAAGACATATTTCCAAATTTTCATTTTGAAGATTTTTACTACATATTTTGACGTTACTGATAGAGTCAGGGCTGTGAGGTTTGCATTTGCCAACAACGTGAAAGCACAAATGAAGCTAATGTCGTAACAAAGAAGCACCTGCTGGAACTCCACAAACAGCAGCTTTTGTCTGCTGTTGTTCAGCAATTTCCCCAGAGAGCAGCTCGCTTTGCACAAACCTTGTAGGACACACCTTTGACAGTTGCTGCTCCTCAGAGAGACGTACTGAGAAAAACACATCAGTGCCACTAATCAGCCGGAACTGAGGCGCACAAAGTTGATCCCTGCTGAAAGACCTGAATTTGTGAGGTAAGACTGTGAGAGCCCAGGTTCGAGTGTTTGGTCAGAGTCTGGTGGACTTTTGGTTACATAAGCCTCTCAGCCCTCTGCCCGTTTCCCGGGCAACACAAACACAGAGAGGCATCTCCAGTATCATGCTCTTAAACCTGCTGAGTGGAGTTATGGAGGCTCTCATTAAAGCCCAGCACTGGAACTGTGGGAAGCTGTCCTGTTTTTGCTTCTCCCTAATATATCTTCTTACTCATTTGCCGATCAAATGAAAGACCTGCCATTATTATTTTTAATAGAATGCCAAAATATGTTGCAGAAATGTGGTGGATCACAGCAGACCTCTGCGTTTTTAGAGGCAGGAAACTCCTCAATGCTGTTAGGCAAGCTTCTACTCTACTGATCCTTCAGTCATGACTAAAAATAAAATTCAAGCAGCTTCAAAGATATTGTATCTGCACTCTTCTCTTTGAATCTTTTTTTAAAGTTATTGTAAATATCTTTTCAGATTTTATTCTTTTAAACCATAGTTCTTTCTGTTTGTTTTTACTCTAACACAAATGAACTCTTACACAAACTCTTACACAAATGAACCTGTCTTGTCATGTCCAGTATTGATGATTAAAATGTTGGACTCATTCTTACCACAATTCAGGTCTTTGGTGCCAAAATGTTGATACTTTCATCTTATCGTGCAATCTTTTTAGTGTTTTTCTTAGTTTTTTATATTCTCTCTTATTATTCAACAAACAATATAACTAGTATTTAGATGAAAACAGTTTGTCCAAATAGAAAAGTTCTCCTTTGTTGAGAAATGTTGAAAATTGTTTGCTTTGCTATTGTTCAGTGCTTATCAACAAGGCTTGAGTCCAGAAAAGCAAAGAGGAAACATGTGAGGTCTGTTTCCTGGTTTCTGGCCATACACATCTCAATTGTTTGATTTTGCCACAATTTTATAGCCAGATGTGAGACTTTTTCCCTCATGAACAATGATTTCAATCTAAAAAAACTTTATGTCTGACTGCATTGATGCAAATAGCTTTGCATTGTGAGATTTCATGACTTGGTTAACTGAGGCTATATTATGACTGAGGCTGTTCTGGTAACGTTTTTACTCACTTATCTCCAATTGTCTCTGTATCCTTCCTTTGCTTCTCTCCCGAAAGGACACTTGGGTCTCGTTGTACTGCGTCATGACCTCCACAAATTTCCTGGAAAGCACAGTGTGCTGAGAACAAATGAAAACACGAGACCAGAGAATGAGGAGAACATGCTGAAGGGGCAACAGACAGAGCAATCACTAGAAGTAAATTTACACCCCCAAAAAAAGTTTGTGCTAGGGTTATTCACTGAATTTCTGGTTTGCAGCGTGCATAAAACAAGTTGGGCCAAAAACCTTTAAAAACATGCAAATATGCAACGCTGTCAACACTTCAACGTGGACTTTTGACTTGACCTTACTGAATTAACGTATTTTTCTGTTTACCATCTTCTAAATAGTCAGTTTTGCAGTATGAATTCTTCAGACATAAGATTCTTTTTTAGCTTTTAACCCCTTTTTTTACACATTTTAGAGAACATTCTGGGTTCACTAAATCTCCCCTCTTTGGTGTTTTATGGACTTTTTGAAAATAGTGCATAATATAAAAATATATATATATATATATATATATATATATATATATATATATACATGATGATTTCTTTGACAAATTATGCGATTGGTTTTTTGGATGTTTCTGTTTTTCTACCTGTGTTTTCTGGATCCTGAAATCAACAGATGATCTGTTCGTGACATCATCTTTAGGCATACTTTGCTCCATTGCTTCCAAAGAATAGAGTAACAACAGCATTACTTAATTTCATACAGCAAAAGTGGAGGTCTATATGCAGTGGGTAAAAAGACAGTGTTATTGGCACACTCACATTTTAGTTTAGTCCGCACCACATTGGCATTCCCTTTGATGTCATTGGTGAGAGCGGTCAGCTGTTCCTTTGTCCCTTTACATGGAAAACACAACAGGTTAATTACTAAAGAGAAAATATCATCATCATTGACCTGTAAATATTGGATGAACTGTGATTACATTATGTCACTTGGCAATGATTGACTCCATAGTGTGGTGGTCAGAAAGCTGTAGCCTTTTTTTTTTTTTTTAAATTTCTTTGGGGAAACCCTTCCCAGCTCACCATCCTTTGAGTCTCATTTAGTCATTTAGAAATTATTTAAAAAGGGTAAAACATAAACAGGATACTTTGCATGTGGCATTGCTGTGTAAAAACATTTGAAAAGAACAGCATGAGTCGATTAAGATCCTGATCAGAGCTTAGCAGAACCTGCAGTGTGCTGTTTCCTTTGCAGACTTCTGGCCCAGAAGTTTTTTTTTGCTTTTATTTATTTTTTTACAATCACCAGAGAAAACAAAACATCCCCTTATTTAATGTTTACATTTTACATCTAATCAAAACCAATCTACAAAAAAAAAAAAAAAACAACTTTGGACTATTCACATAGTGAGCACATATTCACTATTCACATAGTGAACTGCACAAGATACAAATTACAATATTACACAACTATTACACAAACTAAGAGGATGAAAACATAGAAAGGACAAATCCCATCCGGATATTATTAAACTGGATTTTGAAAACTCAATATCAAATCATTCTCTGCTTAGAAAAGATACCCAGTTTGTCAAATACATGACCCTTTTTTGTTTAAAGTAACTTCTGGCATTTTTTAAGCAAAAAACTACTTTCTGTAATTTGATGGTAAGAATTCATACTTTTTCCAATGAAGGTTAGTAAACTAGAAAATTCTGTTTTAAAAGCCTTTCAAAATAAAAATAAAAAATTGAAGAGTTTTGAAATAAAATGTTTGCTTTTAGTTGCATCGTAAACTTGCAAATCAGTAAAGTAGTTTGGCACTGTCCACGTTTTCATTCATGCAAGTTTACTTACTGTTATCAGTGTTAGGTGCAGACAAGATCATGCTGTGCGTCTTCTTCACCTCCTCTACTTGGTGGGAGATCTTATCAATGAGTCCTCTAACTTCCTCCACCTATAGTTTAACCATTTTAAATATTAATAAATCACCATCATTTCGGCTTATCCCTGTCCTCTGATTGTACATCAGTAACACCCACCCTCCTGAAAAAGCTCTCCATGAAGCCATCCATCGGGTCCACTGGTACAGCGGCATCCTCCCCCGCGTTACTCTAAAAAGAGTTTTAGTGATATATAAAGTAAAAAAAAAAAAAAAGGTTGTTTTGATCAGGAGGAAGCACTTACAGCAGCCAGTTCAGCCAACCGATCCCTCATCACAGCGACCTGTGCGTCTTCTGGTGGGTTACTTCAAGAAAACATTCGCAGAGTCTGGCTGGAAATGTCCACGCGCAACGTCATATTAAACAGAAGCTATGATATCTGATAGGATGAATACTAGATAGATGAAAACGCCTGTTTTAAGGCGCCGATTGTTAACAGTCGCAGAAGGAGCAGATGTGCACTTCTAGCCTTAAAGATACAAACTCCCAGCTTCAAAACTCATCTTTCAATTTCAATTGAAATTGACTGTTGTAGAAAGAAAAGTAATAAAGAAACTTTTATCTTTATACTTAAAGAATGGGTGTTATTAAGTCCGAGCGTCCAGGATCAGCGACAGATCTACAGTGAGCGCTCCTCAGATGCTCCTCCTCTTCCATTCTCGCGCGCGCACACGCACGCGCCTTCCCAAGCGCCAGGGACATTGTTAGTCAGGATGGATCACCCCCTGTTATCATCTATTACACCACAGACGTTTGTTAGAGCTTTTAATTGGAAAAGAATTTGTCAAAACAACCACTATTTTTTAGATATTTGTTATTGCTATTTTTATTTGTAATTTTACATTGGAACAGAATCTAGACCATATAAACACCAGTTGATAGTCACATAAGAAGGTTTGATAAATAATAAATAGGAAGGATCGGCTCGCCATTAAACTATTCCAACATCTGACCACACGGTGGCACTGTTTACTTTGACATTTTTCCGATCCCTTTTGGGGAAATTGTGGGTGTTTAGTTTTACTTCTTTATTCATTCATTTATTTATGTATTTGTTTATTTTATTTTTTCATTCATTATTTTTAAATATTTTCTTCACAAATCAAAAAAGATTTTTTCAAAGCACAAAGTCAGACAAAAAATAAAGATACGGCAGGTGTTTTTCTTTTTTTTTGACAGCATCTCACTAAGTTCTTTTTTTTTAACCAAATGCACATTTTCTAGTTTTTACCTGCATGACAGACGTTTTAAAACCTGTGTTGGATAGTTTTACACTTTCCACTGTGTTTACATGTTTTTTTGGAACGCACAGTACAAGCACTGCTCTCATTTATTCCCCGCGCAATCTCCATTTGCGCACGAAGCGAGTCCTTTTACGCACACCTTTAACGCCCCTCCTTTGAGGGTCCAAAAATGACATCACTCTATGCAATTCCCACGTTTTGTCCAGCGAGTCAGCGCGCCTTCACTGATCTCCACTGTAGCTAGCAGTTTCAGCTGAAGGTACAGAAACTCAGAGAAACTGCAGCTGTAAGTTTGAATCTTCTTCCCCGCGGATTATATCTTTTTTTTCTGGACGATCGGCTTCGAATTTTACCATGACAGACCATCTTGTGGAATTTCTCAGTCTCATTCAAAAGCTAAACTTTTAAGAGCTTTACATTGACCTATTTTTCTTCTTTTTATTTATTTATTTTTTCTTTTTTGGTAAACAAAGTTACGGTCTGGCCATATGATTTGTAAATAATGTCTTAGAAAAATGACCGTCTCTTCTTGGATTTATCTTGAGCTCTTATAAGAAGTTGCACACATTACATTTCTTCACAGCCATGGAAATCTGTTTGCGCTTTCAGATTTTTACAGCAATTGTCTCCTACATTAAGGTAAATGGAAATATATTTCTGAACAGTGTTCATTGCATTCCGTCATGCATTTTATTTATAAACTTGGATATTTTATAAAAAATATAGATTTTTTTTCTTCACAGGTCTATGCTCATGTAGTGCCAAATGGGAAGCATCCAGGTAGTATTTTTATGCTGTTTAAAATACCAGATTACATTATAGGAAAACAACATTAAGGTTTTTTCCTTGCTGCTACAAAGCAAATTCTGTTATTTATTTACTTTGCCTTTCATTAATTTGAATAAACAACTTTTGTTGCCATCTCTAAAAAATATCTAAATGAGTCAAATGTTTACTTGCAAACTTTGTGTAGGCCTAAAGGTGCTGGCCACAGCCTCACATTATTGGCCCCTTGATGCAGTGGAAGGGATCCATGAACTGTGGGACCGGATTGGAAACAGACCGGGTTATATTAACGGGAGTCACATAAGTATGTGCATCTGGTTACCTCCTGAGAATGTAGCACCTAAATGACACGTGTTTCATCATCCACACTCCAAACTTTATAGACTAGTTTATGTCCAAACATTTAAAGCAAATTTCTTGCTAAATAAAAATGAATGTTTAACATGAAGTATTCTATTACTGTGAAATTGATGTAAAATCGGGCTAAAATTGAAACTAAGAATGTTTTTGTGCAGTTTGAGTCAGTGAGATTCATGCATTCTCAGTGAAATAGTTTAAGTGTTTAAGAGGGATCGGGTATGGACGTGAGCATGATGTGTGGTGCCACCCTTGTCTCTCATTTCGTGCCATCACTGCACGCATCTCAACATCACTCTGTCTCATACCTGTTAAGCACGTCCCTCTGGTTGTCTTCTTGTCACCATTCTTATTTCTTCTGAGTCTGTTTTGGTGTGAATCACGTTTTTTCCCTCTCTGGTGTCTTTGTCCAGCTCTCAGAATCCACAACCACACTGTGCTCCCTTCTTCCCATAACTCTTCCTATGTGTATACCAATGACTCTGGCTACACTAACATTTCTGCAACAGTAGGTGAGGATCGGTCACTTCCCATCTCACTGACATCCGTTTTTATTTTATCAAATGTTGTCCACTGTTCTTTATTTCCACGTGGTTGAGATGTGCATTACACATCTTTCCCTCATTCAATGCAGAGCAAGAATATTGTTGGGCTTGTTTATCGATTATCAAACTTAATTTCTCCAGATTGTTTATGTGCAAAATAACTGATGAGCTGATGGAAGAATTGACATTGTTGGGTGTTCATAAAGTTGAAGAGAAATTTCTGACTTCAAGCATATTTCTTCTTTAAAGTCCCACTCCAATCATGTATTGATGTATTGTAAAAGCCTCTCCAATGGCCTTTTAATTATATTTATTCAGTTTCTACCCAAAATAAAAAAAATCAGTGTCATTTTGTCAGACATAGGTTTTGCAGTAGTTCATTAAAAATTCACCTCTGAGCTGTGGCACAGAGCAATTCCATCTCCTTTTTGTCCTTTCCAAGGCTGAGAGCTCTGTTTATACACTCTCCCACTAGCTTACAGCTAATCATACCCCCACTACCAATGCAACAAAAATGGTGAACAATACTGGAGCTATCCAGCCATGCAGTTTAGAGCCAGACGGCAGTTCGAACGATGAAAACAAAGACGTACATCAGGTCGTCCACAAGTAAAGGCATCAGAACAGAGTGGAGCATGGAGCTTGTGGCCCACCCAGCATTTTTTCTATGTTACAAATACGATCTTTTTCAAAGTGAATTTTTTTGTCCGCTCCTGATTCACAATATTTTGGATAAAGAGATCCTCATACGTGCAAATTTAAGCTTAACCTTCTTTTTATATGTTTTCAATTATTAGACAAATGGCAAAAAAAACATATTAAAAACACCAAAAACATTGTTTTTATCTGAGTGGGTCTTTAAAGTAATGTTTGAGAGTTCTCTGAGACAGTGCTTTAGAAAAACCTTTCAGTAACAGAAAGATATTTGAAAGTAACCTTTTGTCTAAACAGCTTAAGCACTAAACTTGATTTCCCTCCATTTTCACATATGTGATTCATGCTTTTCTGCAGATATTGTTGAAGGAATGGTCAACAAAGGCATCTTTCTTAACGGTGATAATGGCGACACCTTTCTTCACTTTGGAAATTACCAGAATTCTTGCATTAGTGATCCTACATTTTGTGGTCCTGAGGGTGAGTGCAGAGTATGCATTACAAAGTTTGCTCGAGCAACCGCATCTTCAAAAGCTGCAAATAATTTGTCACTCCACAGGCATAACCCTTTCATTCTTTTGGAAAAACCAAGAGGCTGATTCCCGCTTTGCTGTGTCCTCTGGGGGGAAAGTTTTCTCAAATGGCTTCTCGGTCTACATCAACCCTTTAGTGGGATTTGTGGAGTTTTACACGAGAGGGAACAACCACAGATGGAAGGTCAGCATACAGGTTCCAGGTACTGTGAGCTTAATTTCTGTTTTACAGAATGTTCCCTCACTGACATTTTAGTCCACAACCAGGCTTGAGGAATGCACTTTTCTACTTTTTTTTATCTATGTCATTCATTTTATGGTTAGACTAACAAACACCAGCTGCAGTTCATTTGGCAAGAAAAGCATGTGTTTTATGAATATTTTGCTGCATAACAAAACCTACATCTTTTATGATATGCGGCCATATCCCATTTGAAATAAATTATACTATCTGATCACAATTATTGTGACATAATGCAATAAATCATATCAGATTCAACTATATATGACGCTCTCACCAATTACTGTGTCCTTCTCAAGTGACTTCTGTCATCTTTGTTTTTGCTGTGGTTATACTTTGTTGTGTACACGAGTGTCATAACACAGTTTTGGAGCTCAGTTCCAGAGGATCCAACATCATCTGGTTCTCATAGAGTGTGACATTTTAGACAATTAGAACAGAATGTAAAAATGTGACGGCTGGAAGAGAACATGTTGGTGCCATGGGAGACACTTTGTAGATGGAGGCCGGATGGGTCACTGCACAGAGAACGCAATTCTATTCTGAGGGAGCTATTTCTTTGTGGAGGAGTGAATGAGTTAGAAAGTGGGGATTGACTTGGCACAAATGGTGTATATAACCACAAATCAAATATGTTTTGTTTGTTATTCCTCTCAGACATCTGTTGTTTTAAATCACTGATTGCTGTATCTTTTGAAGCCAACATTGTTATTTTAGTGTAAATATGTTTTATAATTATAATAGGCATTCCAAGATTACAAGTAGAACAGTTTGGTTGAAAAACTGGGCCATAAAATGAGCAAACTAACAATGGAGGGTTACAGGGCGTCTTATTTGTCCTATATATATTTAAATTAAAAGAAAAACAGAAAAAAGCTGATTGCTTGTTGGATTTATAAAAAAAAAAAAAAAACATCATTCAAAAAAGTGATTTTAGAGAAAGTTATTCAGTTAGGTTACTTAGGAATCACCCTGCGACAGGATATGGATATGTGGCCCTGCAACAGACTGGCGACCTGTCCAGGGCGTCCCCTGCCTTCGCCCACAAGTGGCGAGATAGACTCCGGCAGCCCCGTGACCCCGAAAGGGAAAAACGGAATAGAAAATGAATGAATGAAAAAAAAAAATGAATGAATACTCAGGAATCACTGCTTCAGTTCTTAGTCAAGTTTCTTGAGGATGGGCATGAAGTTTCAGGTTGTTCCATTTGCTACGCAAAGAAAACTCTAATCCCCATAAAAAATACTATAAGACGGCATTTCGAAGCATGTTTACCAAAGATCATTCTTGTAAAACAATTTTATACGTTAAGAACAAATAGCTTAATGCACTAAATAATAGCTTTGTAAATGTCTGATCCAAATTATTTTATATTTGTTTTTGGTTTATGGCTGTACTTTACTACCTAATTCTAAGTTTCAAAATTTAAGCATATGTAATGAACACAATGATGACACAAATGATTTTAAAGCCAAAAAATTAGCAATAATTTTTTTAAATAGTTTATTAAACATGTTGCATTAAATTTTGGTCAAGATCCTACATAGATCCTACATAGAATACATATGGGTCACGTTAATATCATTGAGTTATGTGCACCCAGATATACGTTTTTTTTTACCATCAACACTTTGGTCTCAGAGCTTTCAGGGCTATTATAAAGTTCCCTCATATTTATCACTTTTTTGACTCATGGAAACAAAATCCTAAAATACCTGTTGACAGATTCAAGACATCTGTGACAAGCCCTCAACTTTAAAAAAAATTTTTGGGTAGAGTTTTTGGACTTTTTGGGGGAATTTTGCATCTCTAAAATATGTTGACATCTGACACTTTTCCGCAGATACTAATTTCTTTTGATGACTGACAGGTGGAGAGTTATTTAGAATCATAAAATTGACAAAAAAAAGAAGAACAAAAAAAAAAAAAAAAAGCTCCAGAAACTGTGGCTCAAATTGCCCAAAACTATTTTGCAAAATATTTGTGTTTAGTTGGACTGTCAAGTTCTCGTTTTTGTCCTTAATTTAATACAACTGGGTTTAAAGGCCAAGAATTTGAACTTTTGAGTGCTTACCTTGGATAAATATACTCTGTAGATGTTTGAATGTAATTAAACCAGAAAAGTGTAAGCAAGATTACAGTTCTAAACCAAATGAGGAAGTATTGTTTTTTACTCTCATTTTCTGTATCCTCAGGACCATATTGGACACACATTCTTTTTACTTGGACCAAGAGCGATGGTCTAAAAGTCTATATTAATGGGACCTTCACTGCTGGTGACCCGGATGGCAGAGTCTCAGAATATTATGGAGACCCCTATTCTGACCTCGTCATTGGGACTGGCAATAATGAGGATTATGGTCATTATGTTACCGGGGCCTTTGATGAATTTGTCATCTGGGAAAGGGCCCTTTCACCCCGTGACATCTTGCACTACTACAATGCAGCCACAGGTGGGACGTCTGTTCTCATAAATAAACAAATTATTTCCTGGCATACGAGGAAAAAATGTGTATTGAAATACATCCTGTCTTTTGACTTTTAGGAAACGAGTTAAAAAGCAATTTCCGTCTCTCTTCTCGGCACATTCCATCAATGACACTTTCGCATAACAACAAAATACTAAAGGACACAAACTCTCCCTACCTCTGCTCTTCCACTGTATGTGTTCCACAGCTCAAATAGTTTTGCCTTATAAGTTTAAACATGTGTGGAGGGATGTTAATTGCCGGGGCAAATCATTTTGATTTAATGTGTGAGGAGCAACGTCTCACACTCTTGACTTCTTCATTGCTGTTTACCCCCTTTGGTTTAGCAGATTTCCATAAATGGAGAAAAAAAAAACAGAATTTCTGGGAATTTAGAGATGTCAGTTTTCTGCTGTGTGACAAGCCATTCTTACAGATGTTTGCATTGAAAGAAAAACGTTCAGAGCAAAATGAAACATGCACTGTTTCAATGGTCTCCAGTAGGGTGTTAAAGCGTTTACGTTAACAGCATCAACTGGTCATGATGTTTGAAGAATTTACAAAGTTTACAAAGACTTGATTTCTTTCTCAAAGGTTGTGACCCAAAGATATATATTTCACAACCAAACACACAGAGTTTGACTGTTATGGTAACAGAAAAATATTTTTGCTTCTCCAGAGCACACCTATAAAATGTTACATTGAGCTAAAGAGAAGCGAGAATGACTCAGACTGATGCATGTAATAAATTTCCATATATGGACACTTTCTGTTAGCTGTGCACTGCTTGTTTTATGAAATGACAATAAAGACTCAAAAAGCTGCTGCTGGTGACTGTGGGGTTGATCACCTACATTTTGCTTCCTTCTCTCTTTTATTATCAAAAGAAGGGGTTTTAGATGATTAAATCCAGTCACATCACAGCAGCCTGATCTGGTCAGGTTCATCAAAGGGCACAGCTATCTGAACTAAAATAAATACAACCAGATGAAGGTCAACATTCTGGTTTGCATCTTGTTTTAAAAGAATCCATTGTTTTATTTATTTTTTTAGGTCAGGCTTTTGCCCCAACTCTTGGAGACTCCGAAGGGGTTACTTCAACAGCTCCAACACCTGTAAGTCTGTCAGTTCAGCAAATCAAGAGTTCTAAGCATTTTATAACTCAACATTATTGTTTTTTTGCAGCCATCTTGGTTTAATTCAGTGTAGACATGGATATACTATGAGAAATCATCTTGACAAAAGGCAGCTGGATAAAAAACCTTCACTTTAATCAGCACAAACAATTGAGTTTTCCTCAAGCTGCTGCATTTATTAAAACAGATTGAAGAAAACATATTAAGAGCAGAAGTGACAATATCTGTTTCATTTTTTGTTGATGTTCAGTTTCCAAAGTGACTCACTAAATTCAACAACCTGTTTTCAGAGTAGAAAAAAACAATCAGAAAATAGTTGACACCAAAAAAAAAAGGCTCCCCAACTCAAATTAAAGGCTCCCTTGTAAAAGAGCATTGTGCTTTATTGTTTCCCCTAAATTCCAACCATCAGTTACTAAACATCCTGTTTGTGTCCCTACTCTGAGCTCCTCTGGAATGTTCCTCCTGATAGTAAACTTCATTTGAGGCTTGATGTGCTGTCTCCCCAGAGAGCCACAGCAGTGACTCCTCCTGTCCTCAGCAGTCACGGTAAAGCTGCCCAAAGTTCTTGGGGCCTGGACACCAAGCCAGTTCTGGATTTCCTCACGGGACTGTCCAATAAGACCATTTCTCACAGCACCGCCAGCAACCTCACACAGGTCTTGGAGCATGTTGTAACACACATGTCACAGTTGAAAAACTCATTCTGACAAGGACAAAATGCTTTTAGTCCTCTTCATGTGATGCACTGTTAAACTGTGTCTCTTTTCTTCCATCCAGGCCTTTCTCAAAAGTGTTGAAGAAGTACTGAGTTCACCAGGATTTCCAGAGGTAAATGAGTTCATACTGCTTTTCTCCAGACTCCAAATGTGACATAATACTGGTATATGCACTCTTGCATACAATGAAATCCAGTAAATAGATTTTTATGTAGATGGTTCAACACTAATTGTATTAATCATAACATTAGATTGTTCTGCAATCTTTTTTATGTTTGTCTTTGCATTAGCACGAGAATTCCTGTGCTGTGCACTCATCATGACCAACTCTTATTGCTGCCACATTGAAGTACAGCGATTGGTTTCAGTGCAGAGTATTCAGAACAATGGGATTTGTTTTCATAGTGACTAGTTAAAACAGATGTTGTTATCAGACAGGGACTGTATTGTGGATGTTCACTGCAGTGAATGTTGTCATACAGTTTGTGTTGTCATGTTATTGGGTGTCAATTCAGTTATTTATGAAGGGCCAATTTACAGCTAAAGTTGTGTCTAGGTGTTACAAAACATGATCATGTTCCAATCAATTTAAAACATTAGATAATAATTTAATTTGCCCAGATTAATCCATTAAGGTCAATTTGTCCTTACTGTATTGTAATAAGAGCCTAAGTGAGTGACCAGCACATTACAACAAGAGTTCTGCATGTAATCCCCAAGCAAGTCATTTTTCAACTATAGAGGGAAAAACTACCTCAGAATGGAAGAATATGGAGAAATCTCCAGTGGAGATGAGGATGATCATCTGCTTTGATTGGATGAGATCAGACATAAGAGAAAAGAGGAACACAAAAACCCTGAAACATCTATTCTGAAGCAAAAGAGATTCTAGTCAGTAATTGTAAAAAAATAAATAAAAAGGGGCCATACCTGATGTGCGTGGATGAAATGGAGAGCAGTTTCAGGGACAGGTGTTCAGTGACAAAGAGGAAGGAAAATTCTCAACTGACCTCATAGTCTCACCCAATGACTTGCTTTGGGAGTCATCCATGGCAATTTTAACATTATAGAAAAGACACATTTTAAATCCAGCTGCAATGAGAGAGAAGGTATCTGCTTCCCAAACTGAAATAGGGAGTCTATTCCATAAAGAAGAGCCTGATAGTTAAAGGCTCTTTATGCATTCTTGTTAAGCAAATTATTGGAACAGCCAATATTTGTGCAGACTAAGAAGTGCTCTGTTTGGAATATTTTGAAACTATGAGATGTCTGAGGTATAGATGGAGCTTTTCCACTTTATATGTTTGAAAAAGCTTGCTGAAACCTGTTCTTTTACGAGCAAACTGACCAAGAAAATCTAAAATCAGTAAAATATCAACCATTCTTTCCTTTTTTTTTGGTTCTTTTTACAAAAATTTGCTCCAAGAAGAATTTTCTTAGTTTTTGGTTTTGGTTTAGCCTGGCGATAAGAAATTAAAGGGAATGAAGTCTTGGTGATATAATGACATGACCTAATTTCTCATGTTCTTGTCCAGAGATTAAACTTCAGTTTAATCTGAATTGAACAAAAGAAAATTAGAATCCTTCAATTTTCATCACATGCTTAAAGTCTATAAATTGTGATACATCTCCTGGTCTATATATAAGTATATCTGGGTATCATCAGCATAATAACAGACGTCTATGCTGTGCTCCCTAATATTGTTACCTAATGGGAGCATATGAAGACTAAACAGGATTGGATCAAGCAGAAACCATTTGGAGAATGAAAATAGCCTATACATCTAACTTGAGAAAAAAGTATATTCAATCAATTAGAAAAGTGCAATTGGAGATTGTGCACATTTAGGCAGAAACAGCAAAGTCTTTGTGTTTAGACTTTTAATAAACACTTGTCTCCTAACTGGTGAACCTACATGTATATCATATAGTTGCAGCTGCTTAGATGCCCACTGTGCAACCTGTTGTACTTTGGTCACAACTGCCCTAATGGTGTATAGGGGTCATCTGAAAAATGAACAAACCTGTACGAAGGACGCAGAAAATATTAAGGTCATAGATCCCCCAGAAAACTTTCATGCACATGTTTTTTCTACGGTAATGCTGTGGGCAACAGGTCACAAGGAACACTTAAAGGGTGAAGTAGATGGGACACAGGCATGTCGTTTCATAATTTCCACCCCCCCCCTCCAATCCTTTGCACTAACTGTTTGTGCTGAACAAATGATAAATGTGCGCTCCTTGCGTGCAGCTTGGTAGTTGGAAAAGGGGAAATTCGACAATCAGAGCGTGGAAATCCTACAGACATCATTCGTGCACCTACATATCACCTGCACACCCTGTGTGAGTGGCATTTGTCCACGCCCTGCAAGTGGCCAGTACACACACCGTACTAACAACTTGAGTGTGGCAGAAGGGCACTCTACGACAACATTACCCGTACATCATAAGTGCAAAGAGCTTACATTATCCTTTCAAATACCTTACAATACACTTACCATACGCACAACAATCCTACAGTCCATGTTCATGTCATCCCTTGTGGTAGCTGTGCCAGCCTCAAGGAGATTGCTAGACACACCTGCACTGCATTTAAGATGATGCCTTTCCTCTCTATGACCCTTCATGGGTCCAGAAAAGCCACAGCAGTCATACAGGTTATAGGTTAGTCTGTGTGACTAAGGTTTTAGCGATTTCAAAATACATTGTGGCCCCTTTGCAGAAGTCTACAGCAAAAGGTCAAGAATTATAACTTGATATTTTGTGTGATTTGTTGTCCAACAGCAGTCAACCCCTGTGGTCAGCGGTCTGATCGAGACTGTGGACCAAGTGATGGAACACATGGTGACTAACTTGGAGCTGAGCCCGGTCGCTCCCATCTCCTTAGGAGGAACATCTTTTGTTGCAGGTCAGAAGGTGTCATCTTCCCTGATTGACTATGATTCACTGTCTTCATCTGGATCATTGGTTTATTGTGGGTGAGCCCCACACCAGTATGTAGTCATTTGGTCTGCACCACTAATTTTTTTATATCTCACCCCAACAGATTACTCTCTGATGAAATTTCCCAAACATTTCAACCTGCCGCATTACCGCTTTCCCACACAGGGGAAGAACTACATCTCTGTCCCAGGGGAGGCCCTGACCATGACCTGTAGGTGCACATATCACAGCCTATTCAAGTTAAGACATTAGTCTTGAATAGATTACTTTCAAATATGAGAATTCACTGTAAATAAAACTGTTGCAGGCTGAATTTGTGTATTTAGTTATCCTGCCTGGAAAAAAAATCCCAGAGCAGCAAGGCTTTTGTTATTTACCGGTAAATATAAGATTTAAGAGAGCTAACAGTGTGCAAAGAAGGCCAAGAGTGGCCTCTGTGTGGCTTTATGGTCTGCTGTAAAGGTCCAGCTATGACTTTTATGTTGGCAGTTACCCTTTTTATTCAAAACAGAACAAATGGGAGGGTGCACTTTTTCCACTTACCTTCATCATTAAAGCGAGTGGATCTACACGGTAGAAAGGGGTAATTACCGAGCATTAAATCACATTTTGTTTGACTTGGTGTCCAAAACAGATTCCCTCGGCTCCTCCTGTGGAGCACTGTGTTGCCTTACAACACAGAATTAACAGTTTTAATTATTCTTTGAAGAGTTGTTATCAGAAATGAATACAGTATTATAGCCTAACGCACACACGCCAAAACCTAGTTAACTCATAGCTGTAAAAACCCGGGTGAATAAAGCACTCGAAGGCCAGTTTTTATACTCTAATTAAGTGCAAAGAATGCAACACACTGGTTTTTAATTTATTTTATTACATATTTCTCCAAAAAAATTCTTTGGTGCAATACACAAGCAGGCTAATCTCATGGGAAAGTTGCTGGAAGGGTTTCTGTTGAAATAATATTTCTGGCATGACCTCTCAGGAACAGTTGTTTGTGTTCTGCAGGCTTTTGTTGTTGCACTCACAGGGTCTAAACCAGAGGGCCTTTGAACACAGGAACAGAGCCATTAAGAATTTCCTCCAATTTCATTGTTTATCTTGTAGTATTAAGGTGGGGCTGCGCTGGGTGATATGTCAAATCAAGGGAGGCAGACCAGACCTCCTGCTCTGTTAGTGAAGTCATAGAGTCGTTTTAAAAAATTTCTTAGCATCCATATGGTTTATGGTTCTCTGCCTTTCACCTTTGTGAAAGAACTCAGGCTGACCACAGCAAAGCCGTGTTAATTAAGTTCCCTTCTTTGTGAGCATTTTCACAGCAGTGTTTAACATTTCCAACCCTCTAACACTCCACTCCCGTAATTTTTTTTTATCCAGCTCAAACCACCATTGTTGGCCTCTTCTACCACATTATGCATAAGTACTACAAAGAGATCAGTCCTGTCAAGACCAGGTAAGGGATCACTTTTTATTACTTAAGGAATTACTTTTACTAGCAAGATTAAGTCAAAAGCAGGTCTCTCTTTTCCTCCAACTGTGTTAGGAATCAGATTTTCTAACACTCCCTTCTTCCTGAAACAGAGAACAGCTGACGGCTGGAGCCAAGAGCTTATCTGTCCTTTTCGCCTATCTTTCATCTCAACACTTAACCTCCACTGACTGATACACCCGGCTATTAGCTCAACATATCCTTCCTACCCTTCACCCTCCCCAAGTTATTGTCTCATCATTGGATCGGCTTGTTCCAGTTTTGTTTATTTAACTTTATATAAAAGTGATTAAGCAACTTGTTTCTCTCGGTTTAGATTTCCTGATAATTAAAGTGCCGGGGCATGAAAACACAGCAGCATTTTTGCAGATGTTTGTGTAGCAAGACAGAGATGTGTGATCCTGATATCACAACAGATCATTTTTAAAAGCTGCTTCTGCAACTCAGCTGGTTGACAGTTGGATTTATGAGGGGAATGAATGAGTCACATCCAAATGTTACTATGGGCTGCTGTGAAATCCCGTGAGTAGATGTGAACTTTATAAATGAGCAATTTAAGATTTTATGATCATTTAGTTAGGTTAGGTTTGCGTTTAAACTGTAGATAAAATACAGACCCTCTCATTCTTTTTTTTCTGAACATTTAAACAAAGCATGATTGAAACTGATGAACTGATGAGTATTCTTCTAAAAACCTGTGCTCTGAGCCCCAGCCCCTCCCAACACACAAAAAAGCAAAATCTGGTGCTTCAGAGATCAAGTTGTCTTACTTCCAGATAGGAAAAGAACTCAGGAGAATAATTAGTATTTCATTGAAAAATCATTCTTGTGTGTGCTAAAGGTAATTTATTATCATATACATGGATATTGTTTACTATAAAAGGCTTAAAAGCCTTTCAGCATTCTTAGTCTTCCAGAAGCACCAATCAAGAGAATTTTACAGAATTGAGGTCATATGTTGTTTAATAAAACTCAGATAAATACTAGCACAGCTTTTACTTTTAGAACAATGTGCAACTAAAAATGAAAACATTTTACTGATTAATTTTATATACACAGTATGTGTTAGATTTGTATTTTATATATGTTAGAGTATTAAAATTATGACATGTCCTTGAAAGTTGGAAAGCTACAAACTTTATTATCAGTGAGTGAAAATATTGAAGAAAAAAGAATAAAGTGAGATGTCTGAACACAGAATGTAGGTTGATTGGAACTGCACTTAGTGACTGTGTTGTCCAAGAAAAAAAAACTACTGAACACATAAACAGAATAAATTCAGTGCAGCTACAGTTTAACTGCGAGGTTGGTCCATAATTCATCTAGATTCAAGCAAAAAAAAAAAATTGACCTTTTCTTCGCAAAAATAAGATCGATTTTGTTAGAATGCAGAAAATATGTTGTCAAGTTCCAATCTGTTTCATATGCTAATTTTTGTTTTTTTCGCTGTATCTCACTTTTAGTTTGTACTTTTTAGTCTGCATTTTAACTAGGGGTGTTACAATTAATTTTTATGATATGATTCTTATTATCATTTCTGGTTGCCAATACAATTCATAGTCAATATTAGTTGATGTTGAGCGATCCGATTCACTGACTTAAAATGGATTCAGGACATCTTTAGCCAAAACTTCAACCAGTGTGACTCAGAGATAAATACCTGGGTACTGAACAGTGCAGATGACGTTTTCCAGATTCCTTGCAAGATAATCAAGTGTGGCGTCATCTTTTCAAAATTCAAAGTGTTTCTACACATTGGACTGTATCGATGGATTGATCATTTTTTGCTGTCATCACGTGTGTTGTCTGCTGTGATGCACTTAGTTGTTTTTACCTAATAGTAAAATAAACCTACTGTTGCTCAGTCCAAATGGTATTTTTCTATATTGATTTTCATCCATTTAATTAATTTTAAAATAATTTTATAATAATCTAGGTTGATTCAATTATATTTGATTAACAACTAAATCAAACAGATAGATCTGGTTGTATCATAGGAGTATAAATGGACAAATCGATTAAGTCATTTAATTGTTACACTGCTTAATTTTTACTTTTGGGGTTCTTTTCTGGTTTTCTTTTACCTTGTCCTAATTCTTTTTTCATTTGTTTGTGTCTCAGGATAAATGATGCTGTTGATTTCAAGGATCATACAATGGAAATTGCAAGCCATTTAATCTCTCTAAAAGTGGAACCCGTACCAACCCTGTCAGTCAACCTGTCTGGAGCGCCACTCATCAAGATTGTCCTCACCCATGTCTTGGTAGGAAGTGACTCATCCTTAAACTTAGTTCTTAACTTGCCATTTACTTTCTTAATAGTTCAGGAATGTTGTCCATGCTGAAAGCATGACTTTTTAAGTGTGAGATCTAGCTATCAGAATGAAGATGGCTTTGTGGTCTGCTTGTTGCTACAGGCAAACAATATCACCCTCAAATATAACAGCTCTATTTCTGGCACTGTCCACACAAGTAGATGGGATACTGGGCATTCAGAGGGAACCGAGTGAAACCTCTTTGAGTTTTATTAGCTTCCTTTAGTTTTCCCAGAAAGCAAACTGACCATGACCCTTGACCTGTAAGCTTTATATGCTTTGAAAGAAACACTACCTTTCTTGTGTGAACAAATCTCTACTTTGCTTGTTTGTGGCAGGAAGTTTTCTGTGACAAATCTATCATAAACCTTAAAAAAAAAGGAAATTAATAAGACAAATCCAAAATCCTTTAATCCAAAAGCGAGTAGTTATGTGAAGTGTTGAAAAATATCAGATCATGTCATATATATACAGTAACCTGTTATAATGTAAGATCAGAAATTGTTGAATAAACTTCTCAGTTTTCAAGTCCCACTAGAATGATAAACTCTTGATTTACAATATTTTTTCCACTCAACTAATACAAATAAAAACTTGCTTTGTTTGCCTTATAAAATGTTTTTTTTTTTCAGCTCTAATTATGGCTTGGCTTTCTTCTTCCCATTACAATAATTGCTCTGTTTATTAAAGCATAGATCATCAGAGCGGGTTTACAATCTCCTTTATTGTAAGAGCGTGAGCGACGCTCACCAGTTGTGCGGTCAGGTGTGTCTTTTTGCACTGGTTTGCTTTTACCTTTAAATGTGATTACACAACAGGTTTCTTGCATTCTCCAGAGTTCTAACTCACAACAAATAGACTTTTATGTTTAAAAAATGAAAGATGATTGGAACTCTCTATTCCAGCACATTTTAACCTCACGTAACTTTGGACATCGAGTTATGCTAAAAAGGCACCGTTGCAATTTGGCACACAGAACTTTTGGCCAAGATTGTGAACCAGAAGCAGACTGTTTTCCTTAAACTAGTTTGCAGTTCAGAACTGTGGTCAGAGTTGGTCAAAAATGACTTTTTTTATAGCTGTAATATTTTAGAATCTGGTAGATATATATAGTTTACGTTGGTATTTATGATCTTGACCAGTTTGCTAGAAAAAAAATGGTCACCCACTGACAAGATTTAAAGACCCACCAATGCAAATTGTGTTTTCTGTGTTTTTAACATGTTTTTATGGCATTTGTCTCATGATGGAGGGCATATAGTATCTTAACAAAATTAAACAAAAAATTGTATTTTTAAATATTTCATATTGAATTCATTTGGAATCAAGAGGAGGAAAATAATGCAGTTTGAAAAATATTGTACATGAATCTGTTATCTCGAAAACATGCGGGCTCTGGCAACAAGTTCCCTGCTCTGCTCTATTCTGATCAAGTTCAAACTCAAACTTTATTTATTTGTATAGCGATTTTAATTTTGCAAATAAAATAGCCATAAAATATGAAAATTAAATAAAGCAGAAAACACAGGACAATCACAC
The DNA here is from genome assembly GCA_023969325.1 of Oryzias curvinotus. Taxonomy (NCBI): domain Eukaryota; kingdom Metazoa; phylum Chordata; class Actinopteri; order Beloniformes; family Adrianichthyidae; genus Oryzias; species Oryzias curvinotus. Next base: position 14,431,726 of record CM043714.1, on the reverse strand, counting down.
AAAATTGGCACCCCTCCCTCACCAGATTCTTCCCTCCACCCACCCAGTTCCCCCAATATAACCCTGAGCAGAAAGAAAGAACTGCGGCTTAAAGAAGCAGTCTGGCTTGGTACTGCTGTGAGGAAATTGTAAAATGGGGATCCATTAATTCCAAGACCCAGCCCGACCACGATGGTCATTGCCACAGCGTCCACCCAGCACAGCAGCTCAGGGCCCACTGTACAGCTATTAGACCACAGAGCAGGACACCAGCCGGCCTAATGAGAACGAGCACCGCAGCAATAGCACTCCCTAGAGGCAAAGCCGGTAGTGCCCCAGAATAATGGATCCCCAAGAGGAAATCCACTTGTGGAAGACTAGATCCATGTCATCTTTGTTTTCCTTGTCTGAACTGGCATCTGGCTCAAAAATGTACAGCTGGATCGCTCAAATATTGCTTGCCATTTTTGTTGCACCAGTAATCTCGATCACTAACATTTTTCAAACCTAATTTTTCTGCACTTGAGGAATTGGTTTGCCATTGATTACAAAAAAGCTGTTTTTTTCCTTTCCTTGCTTCTTTTTTAATCTTTTGTTTTTCGCCTTAATTTGCAATGGTTCACTTCTTAGTAAAAAAAAAAAAAAGAGTTAAAGTTTTTACTGCAGAAGTGCAGTCTATTTGAACATAATTATGGTTCTGAGGTTGGTACTTGGTCCTTGGCACTGAACTCATCGATCCAGTAAATAATCTTATCTATTTGTCTTATCTAACACTTGCTTTGATAAAGTATTCAGACTGCTGATTGATGGAGTCACCAGTCAGTAAATAAGCTTGAGTCAGGTTCTACTTATTCAAGTTGAGGTCAAAGCCACACTGTTTATGTCAGAGTGACCTTCAATGCTTTATTGGAGTCCTTTAAGCTTGGAAAACGTCAAAGTGATGTCATGGCATTCCCATCGTGCAATGGTACAAAACAGGTTTCAAAACCAGGCAGGTATTATAAAAATTGTTTTCTCATACTAATCAACAGTGATCATGATTTAAGTCTGACTCCATCTGCGATCAATTAGTATTCTCTGATTCTGGTCCAACTAAAAAGAGTCACATTTTAAAAATATGAGAAGAAACGTTAGTGAGAAGCAGTTAAGCATTAGTGAAAATACAAAGACACCTGCTCTGTGTCCCCTTCTTTCATCTCAAAACATGTTGTGAAATGACTAAATGAAAAGATGATTTTACAAGCAGAGTGGATTATGGCAATATATAGAGTTGATGTCTTGCCATCCGTGTTTTGTTTCTGGACAAGTTTGCCATTCTCAAGGGTGAATGTAGACTTTACGTTTCTACCATGCACAGTGGTCTCATTGAATTCTTCATCAAGTTTGAACTTGATCTCTGTTGTTTAAAGGTACTCTCAGCTTTCATAGCTAGTATATATATTGCAAATTTTGTGTAAAAAAAACAAATATTTGGTCACCTACAAACAAGCAAGATTTCTGGATCTCATATTCCTGTAACTTCTTCTGTAAGAGGATCCTTTGTGCTCCACTCATTATCTGTATTAATGGCACATGTTTGAACTTGTTATCTATATAAAAACACCTGTCCACAACCTCAAACAGACTACAAACTCCAATGTGGCCAAGACCAAAGAGCTGTCTAAGGACACCAGAAACCAAAGTGTTGACCTAAACCAGGCTGGGAAGACTGAATCTCCATTAAATAAGCAGCTTGGTGTGAAGACATCAGCCGTGGGAGCAATGATTAGTTTAATGATTGGTTTTTGGTCACTGTACAGCACTTTGGAAACAGCCTGTTTGAGAAATGTGCCATATAAATAAAGTGGATTGGATTGGATTGGATTGGATTAGGAAATGGAAGACATGCAAGACCGCTGATAATCTCCCTCCATCTGGGGCTCCCTGTAAGATTTCACCCCACTGGGTCAAAATGATCACAAGAACGGGGAGCAAAAATCCCAGAACCACACGGGGAGACCTAGTGAATGACCTGGGACCAAAGTAACAAAGGTTACCATCAGTAACACACTACACTGCCAGAGACTCATATCCTGCAGTACCATATATTTCCCCCTGCTAAAGCCCAGTACATGTGCAGGCCCGTCTAAAGTTTGCTAGAGAGCATTTGGATGAGCCAGAAGAGGATTGGGAGAATGTCCTAAGGTCAGATGAAAGCAAAAAAGAACATTATGGTTAGAACTCTCTTTGTCATGTTTAGAGGAGAAAGAATGCCGACTTGTATCCAAAGAACACCATACCTATTCTCATGGGGAGGAAAACATCATGTTTTGGGGCTGTTTTTCAGCAAAGGAACCAGGATGACTGATCCGTGTAAAAGATAGTGTCAGGAACTGGTAGAGGACCCAAAATGCAGGAGACCAGGCTTGGTGACAGAAAATAAAACATTTTAATAAACAAACTGAAACATGACAAAACCATGGGGAGTAACAAAAAGGTGGCAAAGCAGAATAGAGCAGATGACTTGACAAGTATGAGCAGAGACCAAGACACTAAATAGGCTAAGGGCAATTAACTGAACTGAAGAAAGCTGTGGCTCATGAACCTGAAACTGGAGTGACTGACTAAAATTAAACCAAAAACATGAACAAGAACAACAAAACCAAATTAAACCACACAATCCTTAAAGTACCCCTCCCCGAAAGAGCAGATCCCCGATACCCAAACAAACCCAGAGGAAGGGATTTGGAGGAACAGGAAAAGATTAAAAAAAGTCCAGAACACAGTTTGGGTTCCTGCGCCTAGCAGAAGTGAGGGGTGATATGGCAAACCCCTCCTCAGAAACAGACATAAGAGGAGCAATCTACCAATGCAATTTACCAATGCCTAAACTTTTTTGTTTAACTGTAAAGAAAATGAGGTTTGGTAAGTCAATTTAAAGCACAGCAACTAATAATGAAAGCAGTCAACTTTATGAAGTTAGATTTGTTACTAAAATTTTCTGCAAGCACTTGTACTTGCACTTGTACTTGTAATACTTGTAATTGCACTTGTAATAATATATTTTCTACTGATACAAAATATTTTTGCAGTCAAAAATGTATTAGCATTATTACTGTAAGTACAACCATCTTTTACAGACAGTAAGCAGAAAGTAGCAAAGCAGGCTTCTGCTTACATTTCCAAGCCCGTCTAGACTTGCTGGAGCTTCCCCTACGTAAAAATAAAACATGGACTGTTCAGGAACTCAGATAAACTCACAAAAGGTTGTTTCACAGCGTGTTATACGCTCACATTTGCCATTAAATCTTGTAGGTCAAGGTTGTTATCAGACTTTTGTGCTACAATAGCGGCCATGCATTATTTCTTGTCTTTTTATAGCTCCCAGTACACACCCAGCTTAAGCCTTGTGGTCAAAAACTATCCTGCCTTCCTCTCTCTTCTTCTCCAAACTGCCCACACCCACTAACACATGTAAACACAAGCTATGTGAGCCAGCACACTGATCAATCGCAGATGGAGGTCTGTTCATTGCTATTCCTCACTTGCTTACAGATTAAAAGACTTTAACTTTTAAAACTTTTAAAAGTTTTGTCTTCTATATCATTCTAATTTAGCATTTGAGGGATAACATTTTTAAAATACTATACAATGCTTGATGCTTTGTAGAGTTTTCCAGAGCTCTACAAATGCTATTTAGGCTGTCAAAGGATAGATTTGGAATTCTGAATAAAAATTAAAATAATTTTTAGATTTCAAGACTTTTATGTATGTCTTAATGTTGGAGACATTTCTAGAAAACTTACATTAAATGTGAATTTGTTGTTTCTGTGGAATGAGAAGGGAAAGTGTGTGTTTTAGGTTCCGCAATCCTGTGGTTTTTTGCATTTTAACATCTCTAGACAAATAACCACGCATGATGCAAGCAGAAGTTTGCAGTCAAATTTAAATGAGGTTTTCAGCTAATGAAAATGTGTTGGTCTTTGTTGCGTGCTCATAGAGGTCAATACTATTTTATTTTTTTCAATGATTAATTAAAACCATTGATTGTTATTTTAAATCCATTTTTATGGTTGGATTCTGTTGATCAATCATTCTTTTCCCTTTTTCAGTATTAATTCGTCTGCCATAGTTTACTTTTTCAAGACCAAATAATTATGAAAAAGACCCTTTTTTTTCATTAAAATTTTGTGTCTCTTTTAATTACTAGCTAATTATTTAAGAAATCCACATGATAGAAATGTATGACTCTTTTGGAAATATTTAGCTTTTAAAAGAAAATCTTTGAATAGTTGGGTTTCTCTCAAATAAGAAAACAAAATAAATCAACCAAACAAAATCATGCTTTGGACAATATTAAGTTTAAAAAAAGCACAACACATAAGCATTATAATTGAAATATGTGCAGAACAGACCAAAAGTTTGGACACACCTTCTCATTCAAAGAATTTTCATTATTTTCATGACTATGACAACTGTAGATTCACACTAAAGGTATCAAAACTATGAATTAACACATGTGAAATTATATACATAACAAAAACGTGTGAAACAACTGAAAATATGTCATATTGTAGGTTCTTCATAGTAGCCACCTTTTGATTTGATTACTGCTTTGCACACTCTTGGCATTCTCTTGATGAGCTTCAAGAGGTAGTCACCTGAAATGGTCTTCCAACAGTCTTGAAGGAGTTCCCAGAGATGTTTAGTACTTGTTGGCCCTTTTGCCTTCACTCTATGTTCCAGCTCACCCCAAACCATCTTGATTGGGTTCAGGTCCGGTGACTGTGGAGGCCAGGTCATCTGGCGCAGCACCCCATCACTCTCCTTCTTGGTCAAATAGCCCTTACACAGCCAGAAGGTGTGTTAAGGTCATTGTCCTGTTGAAAAATAAATGATGGTCCAACTAAACGCAAACTGGATGGAATAGCATGCCGCTGCAAGATGCTGTGGTAGCCATGCTGGTTCAGTATGCCTTCAATTTGGAATAAATCCCCACACATCACACCTCCTCCTCCATGCTTCAAGGTGGGAAACAGGCATGTAGAGTCCATCCGTTCACCTTTCTGTGTCGCACAAAGACACGGTGGTTGGAACCAAAAATCTCCAATTTGGATCATCAGACCTAAGCACAGATTTCCACTGGTCTAATGTCCATTCCTTGTGTTCTTTAGCCCAAACAGGTCTCTTCTGCTTGTTGCCTTTCTTTAGCAGTGGTTTCCTAGCAGATATTCTACTTTGAAGGCCTGATTCACACAGTCTCCTTTTAAAAGTTGTTGTAGAGATGTGTCTGCTGCTAGAACTCTGTGTGCCATTGACCTGCTCTCTAATCTGAGCTGCTGTTAACCTGCCATTTCTGAGGCTGGTGACTCAGATGAACTTATCCTCTGCAGCAGAGGTGACTCTTGGTCGTCCTTTCCTGGGGTGGTCCGCATGTGAGCCAGTTTCTTTGTAGCACTTGATAGTTTTTGTGACTGCACTTGGGGACACTTTCAAAGTTTTCCCAATTTTTTGCACTGACTGACCTTCATTTCTTAAAGTAATGATGGCCAGTTGTTTTTCTGTACTTAGCTGTTTTTTTCTAGCCATAATACAGATTCTAACAGTCTATTCAGTAGGACTATCAGCTGTGTATTCACCTGAATTCTGCACAACACAACTGATGGTCCCAACCCCATTTATAAAGCAAGAAATCAATTACAATAAGAATATCAAATTACACGGAAAATAATTTTAAACTTTAAAAGTATTATCCAAGCATACGTTTCATGATCCTATAAATTCTTTTGTTGATTCAATGCATTTTATAGTTCTCAATACAGGTTGCAAAAAGAAACATCTTGCTTCATTCTTTTTTTTAAAAACACCAAAAGAAGTGAGGCATTACAGCTGGCCCGTTGGAATCTAACACATGTAATTATGGAAGGAGAACCGATGGCTTTTCCATGAGCAGTTTTCTTTTCTTTTTTGTTAACTGAAACTGTATTTTTGTGTTGTTTCTTTCTGTAAGCTATCACTAATCACGTTGTTAAAAACTCTTAGAAACTTCTGGGGTTGTTTTATCGTCCCTTTTTCCTCACACCCAACTCAGTTATTAAATCTCTTTCTTTGCTCTGGTGCTCTGCAGAGACTGAGTGGAGATCACAGCTGCATGTCTTTTTACATGTCCCCTGACACCATGATCTCACTCATTTATTTTGCTGGATGGATTCAGATTGTTACTCTACACGCTGTACAGAATGTGGATCCGCCTGAGACCTTATGCTGATTGAAATACCTTTCCCTGGCAGCAGAAGGATCTGTACTCAATCACTCACAGGTTGTATAAAACTACAGTTTATAATAGGGTTGGGGTGATAGCTCAACCGCGTTAAGACCAAGTCTTTTTTGACCAAATATCTGTTAGCTGTATTGTAATTGGCCCAGTTCTCACTGGTGGGGCCATCCTTCTTCTTCATGCACTGCAAACAAAGGTGGTGGGAGATTTGTAAACAATAGGCATTTTATATTTGTTCAGTACTGATAGTTATGTGTTTTTAAAAACATAATAGTCTTCATGAATGCTACTAGTTTCAGTAAAATACAATTTAAGCCAATTTACAATTTAAATTATTGGGCTGGGTTTATTAAAATTACCTTATCCACATTTGTTTACACTATCCAATTCTTGATTTTTCAAAATGATTTCTTTTTTTAGTCTGGCAAAACACACCTTTCAGTTAGCTTTTAATGCAGTATTTTACAATAATATTAATAAAAGTTCCACTTTTATTCTTTTTCTGTTAAAAATTGCATTGTGTTTTTCATAACACAATAAAATCTAAATCAAATTGAAATTTAATTGACATTTCCCAGAAATGCGCTGGCACTACCACACTGAAGAAGATCACAAGCTTCTGTCCCACCTGGTCAAAGCAGGCAGAGAGTGTTAGCCTCTGTGACTGAGATACTTCTCTATTAGTAATGTCACTCCACATCCCTCCTGTCATTATATTTCTTTCTGTCTTCATCTTTACTGCTCAGGTCTGTTTGCAGGCTTTACAGTAATCTCAGTGGTTTTGTTTTTTGTGGTCTTCTGTTGTTAATAAAGTCTTGGAGAGCCAGCTGCATGCTTGGCTGGTAGATTCTGAGGCCTAAGGGCACTTTGAGAAAACAATAGAATCCACTCAAAGCTGAAGGACCTCCAAGAGCATTTAAATTTTTTTGCAGCAACGATCAAGACCCTGCACTCTCCTTTAAATATATTCTGGAAAGATAGTTGGTGAAGTATATGAAGTTATGTGTTAAATGTATACTTGCTCATGTATAATTATGATGGGGTCTGGTACAAATCAAGGTTTTAAAATGATGGATTGTTTCCTTTCAGAGAGCATTTACATTTGCAGTTTAATACAGGTAATTGATCTTTGTTTAGCACAGATCAAAGGTTCAGTAAGAGCTAAAACACCTGAGATTATAGGGTGCCAGCTGCATTTTGTTGCTCTTCTGACTGCTTATATTTGCATAAAACACTGAGAGTTAAAAAATAATAATAAAAGCCCACAAGTGAAAAGCAGTTTCACCCACAAGTTGTCTTGCATTTCTCAGTGAAGTTATATTTAATGGGCCACATGAAAATGTGTCCACTGCATTCATCTGAAGTGCCTGAGCACATAATGACTAAAGACTTGCATATGTAAAGCAGACAGAATGAGAACAGCAATTTGATTACTCAACAAAGTCAAAGTATTGTGCTATGCCTTGTATAAATGAATCAGATGGCCCATGAGCCAGGAATCAGAGAGCCTAAGTGTCAACTTCACCCACTCGCTCACTTTTTCCAGAAGGAAATGAGGCAGACACAGTCCATCTCATTCTTATTCGCTCTGAGAGTAGACGCTCAGGGAATGAGCAGAGGTGTATAATCTCTTAGTCTATACCCAACCAGCCAGTGGAACTGTTATTTTCTTCAAATGACAAGTTGAGCAAGGCCAAACGGCAATTACACCATTCTGCTGGCATTAACACAATGTCTCTAAAGACTCAAAATTTCAGATTAAGAAGCAAAAGGGGATTTGTTATCAAATAAGCCTTTTGGAGATGGGAAGGGCTATTGTTCAACTGAAAAATGTTAACAACTGCATAAAGCAACCTGTTTTATACTATATAAGTATTCACACTAGCTGTTGCTAAAATATTTCTAATTCTGCATCAGAATTGCCTCTTCTCTGAGCCGCAAATATTCATCAACGTTTTGGAAAGTCTTTTCAGATATTTTGAGATATATATTTGGTTGCTGCAGATTTGGATCAGCAGTCATAGTCATTTATTCCGCTGTCTCCAAAGGTGTTCTGTTGGACTGAGATGTAATGACTGTGGAGACCATTACTGTACAGTGAAGTCATTTTAGGAACAAAAATTGGATTGTTGTAACTGAAGCTTTGAAACAGCATTGTTTTGGTGTAAGGAAGCATCCGAAAATATAAACAGTGTGATTATAAAGTAATGGACCTGGCCAGCAACAATGTGAGGTAGGCTGTGGTGTTTAAACCATTTGGACTTGATACTGTGGGACCATTCTCCTCTGGTTCTTACATCAACATGGTATTTTCCTTCTCAGAACTGCCACTCACTGGATAATTTACCTTTTTTGGCCCTTCTTCTGTAACCCCCAGGGATATTTGTGCATAGTAATTTCAATAGGTCCACATTTTCTGAAAAGTAAGTCCAGCCTGTTAAATCTTCTTTCTCCCTCATACTCAATTTGACTTTAAGCTAGCTGTTTTAATTTCTTCTGTTCTCTAATTATCAGTCGTAGGTTTTAAAGCACCCTAATTTTTCCAGGTTTAAAGAATAAAGAATGTATCAATTTCTCTGATTTTACTCAAAAGGAAAAATTATAGAACCATGAACAACTGATGGAAAAGGAATTCTTTTAATCAGTGTTAACATTTTTCTTAACTTGAAGTACTTCAAAGTGGCCACTTTGAGGAGGTATATCAGCTGAACATGACCATATAATTTTTGTTTAGAGAGAAATGAAAAAGTATCAAATTCATAGTGAGTTTTACTTTACTGTCCCTACCAGGAAATTGCAACTCTGTTACAGAAGTTTCATAAATCTGTGGCACCATTGGTCTGTCTTGCTTTATACTCCATACTCATTGTAAAACTACTCTTTTGGGTTAAAGTCTGGATGATGTGTTGATTTCCGTTGGACCTGAGTTTGAGATCATTATCTTGCCTGCTAGTTCAACCCCTGACCAACTAGACATTAACACTGTATAAAACCACAAATTGCTGCAGATCCAGCAGAACCATGATGTTTCCTCTTCCATGCATGACAGCTCATGTCACACACCCATTTCCTGTTCCCTAGCAAATACTGTTTTATTTAATTTTGAAATGTAAATAACTTTTTAGTTTGGGGGGGAATGTTATCCTTTATTTAAACTCTAGGGTTTCATAAATCATTTTTGTGTAATGTCAAGTTCCTCCTCTCTTAGACTTTCTGCCTGATTCTTTGCCTCCAAAGATGGATGTTTTAAAGTTTAATAGCCTATGAGACAATGGATTTCCTGTCTGTCAGTACACTTTTCAAGAAAACCAGACTCCTTTTGCTAAACAATGAATATGTGGAGAGGTTTGCTTCGACCTTCCACTAGGACCGGGACTTTCTTCATGATTCTTTTAAACCACTGTCACTTAATGGCACCAGAATGTATATGCTTCTCTTGGTGCTGCCCCACCCAGTGGCGGTTTTTCATATGGGTGAGGTGGTCGGTTGCCCAGGGCAGCATTTTCCAGAGGGCGGCATCCTCTAGGAGGCGCGCTTTCAACAAAATATTCCTATGATCAATGCAGTACGAAAGTGATAAAGGAGGCACTATAAGTTTTTATTTTGATACACTCATAACAGACGGCAGATTACACTTTTATTCTGACACGCCTGACAGTACATTGCACCCATGTCTTCATCCTCTCCCCTCTCCACATTTATGGTGCATATAAAATTAAAAAAGTAGTAAACACAACAGGATGAAATAACTAAGAGTGAAACAACGTAAAACAGCCACATGAAAAGAAATTAGGCAAAAGGAAAACCCATGCTTAACCCAATTTCGACCAGAGCAAGCAAAAGGGATTATTTCCCACAATTCCCTGCTCCGACAGAGTAGACCCAACGTGCATGTGACCACCACTACGTCTGAAGGTTTCATTTTGAATGTTACAAGGCGCCCTCTGCTGCAAGACTCATGTGCCCACAACTCTTTATGGTAGTCTTTGGAACATAACAAGTAAAAAAATTCAAATTAGGGTTACTCTCCCAAGGAGTAAGTTAGTGTAGAACCGCCACTGGCCCCACTGCAGCATAAAGTACAATACTAGCAACCAATGACTAATAAAACTTCTGTAAAAGAGAAAAAGAATGAAGATAAATGTTGTTGGCAACATGGCTGAATGCTCATGCTCCACCTGACAGAGATATTACAGGAGCTCCTGTTTGTGGAGATTGCAACTCAGATCGTTGCCAACTTCCCCATTTAAAGGCAAAGATCTGAGCTTATGGAAAAATGCCAACTGATCGAAAAAGGCCCAGCCAACTCTAGCCCTGGAGAACCGATTAGGTTTCCACTTGATCTCCAAAAAATCCAGGCAGATCCTGGTCTCAGGAATCCAACCTTCAACTCTACCCCCAAGCTGTGATAGGCGGAGGTGATACGTCATAGCCAGAGGAGCCATGAGCCAATATCTGAAGCTGCTAGCTTGGAACATTTGTCGCTCTTCAACCGCTATGCCCGCTGGCTTAAAACCTGGGCCGCTCTCATCTGCCATCGACCCAACTCGACCCATCATGAACAGGGTCAGGTCAGTGTAGACCTCCTGCAGTCTCAGCTGCCCCTGCCACTACCAGACTCGTCCAGACAGCGCCTCCTGCCTTCGCCTCCTCGGTCATGATCGGGGGTCTGGATCGAACAGCGGCATCCATCCCTGCCTCCGGTCTCGCTTCAAAGGAGCCTGGACCTTGCTGGGACAGAGGCTAGTGCCTCACAATCCCTGGCTGCTGGCAGACCCACACTGGCCCCTGGTTCGGGGAGCTACCCTATCAGTATCTGAGGAGACTCCATTGTCTGGCATGTAGACTTTAAGAGGTGTCACACACATTGCATTTCAGGAGCATTGGTCAAGGACATTCACAACTATGCCCTCCAACTCACCAGTAAACATCCCTCTTCTTCAACCGTCATAATTCACGGAGGTACCAATAACATGAAGTTCCAGCAGTCTGAGACTTTGAAAACTGACTTCATTCACCTCATTCATCACATCCAACAGCTAAACTTACAATGCATCATATCAGGACCACTACCTGCAGCCCATTAAAGAGACACAAAATTCTCTCAAATTCTTCAGCTGGTTAAAAAGTTATTGCCATTCCTTGAGAGAGGTGGTGGAACAGCATCAATTACTCATCAAGAAATAAAATGTTCTTTTTTTCCCCTCTGTTTCTGTCTTTAAATAGACTTTCATTTTTTTATTAGTATGCTTTTATGTAAAGCGCTTTGTGCTTCAAATGGACTGAAAAGCATTAAACACATAAATAGTTTGACGTTTAAAAATTCTTTTTTTTTTACATGGACTTAGTTTTGTTTCCTTCTTTCTTCAGACTAACAAACAGCAGGACCAAGTACTGAACCAGAGCAATAAAGTCTTCCTCTACTGCGCATTTTTGGACTATAGGTGAGTCTGTGTAAATAGTTTACAAAAGCACTGTCCCATTTAGATGAAAAAAAATGTAAAGAAATTCATTCAAATAGAAAATACAATCAGTATGGTTCTGTTTTCATATTAATTTATTTTTGGACTATTGTGAAAAAAACTAAAAATATATATTTATACCTAAAAATGAGATCACAAAGCATTTTTAAGTAACAATTATTTGGATGAAAACCTGAAGTTCATACAAAGCGTAAACTATGTGATGATTCTGTCAAACTAGTAAATGTAGACAATAACATTTTTGTGTGCATCTCATTTTAGAGCATTTTGTTATAGAAGAAGAGTGGAACTTTATTTATAAGGTCCCACAATGGGGAAGCTAATTTTATGCATACAATTATGCTAGTTTTGAATATTTTTTTTTCCAGTTCTAATGAGGGGGTGTGGTCCAACGAGGGCTGTGTACGTTCAGAGGGCAACATGTCGTATTCTGTATGTTTGTGTAACCACCTGACCAACTTTGCTATCCTCATGCAAGTTGTGCCCTTGAAGGTATGCACTTTTAAAGTATTTATTACATGCAATTTCAATGTATTTTTTACACAACACTTCTGTAATGACAATAAACTATGAGCAAGCTTTAAATGAAAGACAAGAATGTCCCACATGCTACTGTCATGTGTGGGTGCTAAGTTTTGGGTGCTGATCTATCGCATTGAGGAAAACATAAGATTTTGTTTTTTCTATGGGCAAAAGTCACATGAAGAGTTAGCAGTTGTTTGTTTTTCCCTCATTCTAAAATCTATTTCCTGATTAAAAACTGTGCTTACATGATTATCCTTCCCTTTTGACACCATTACTATTACTTTATCAGAGAAAACATGCGCAGCAGAATGATGAATTGCCTCCCCAATGCCTACTATGAATAGGAACACAGTCTTCATGCAGCTCTACAAACTTGTTTTGTATTTAAGGCACTACAGTCTATCTGATGCTCAAAGTTCTAACTGCAAGTCTCTAATTAGTGGGCTGCCTGATCCCTCAGCTGCGAGGAAGCATTCCACATTTCTCTGTTTTGAATGGCTAAGACTCCTCTGCCCTCATAATGATAAGGCACGTGTGCAGACAGTGCAATGGGAATCAAAACCAAAAGCTCAAAATAGCCACAGTCTCAAAAAGCATGAATGTGTTTTTGTTCATGCCAAAAGCAAAAATCCAAGAGTAACATAGTTTTAACCTTAAAAAAAGACTTATACATTTTTTTAAAAAGACGCAAATTGTCATGTCAGAGGGCTTTGATTATATCTTTTCACTTTAACCCATTTTGGAGTAACCAACACTACCACATCCATGTTGTGGATTTATTTTGATAGAACATAGTGTGTAGAACCTAATTCTTTCAAATCTTTTTCCATTGTCTCCCTACACAGCTTACTACCAGCCACATGATGGCACTGTCAGTTATAGGCTACGTTGGGTGCTCCATTTCCATCTTCTGCCTTGCCATCACTCTGGTTACTTTTGCAGTTTTGTCGTGAGTGTAGCACAATTTGAAACAATGGGCAGATTTGCATAAATCTGCATAGGTGGTTCATTGTTCCAGCTTTCATATGAGCATGTCCCTTTGGTGCTCTGCAGATCTGTTAGTACCATGCGAAATCAGCGCTACCACATCCATGCCAACCTGTCCTTCGCCATCCTTGTGGCTCAGATTTTACTGCTCATCAGTGCTCGCTTTGAACCTGGCACGGTTAGTATACCTTTCAGAGTTTTCTCATCATAAGAACTACAAAATTCTGCAGTCCGATTAAAAAATGTTGATAGCTTTTATGTAGAGCTACGAGTACAACATGTTTAAAATGTTCAAATGTTTGCAAAATATTTTCATCTGATAATATATTTTGTATAAAAGCTAGACGAATCAATCGGTAAAAAAACAAAATATGTAAAAAGAATTGGACATAAAAGAAAACATTCAAAAACATCATAAAACCTTATTTTGTTTTCCATACCAGACACCCTGTAAGGTCATGGCGATCCTGCTTCACTTCTTCTTTCTGAGTGCCTTCGCTTGGATGCTGGTGGAGGGTCTTCATCTCTATAGTATGGTGGTGAAGGTGTTTGGATCAGAGGGCAGCAAGCACTACTACTACTATGTCATTGGCTGGGGTGAGTAGTCATTTGCAGCTATGTGTTGTTACCTTTGTAGATTCTTACAGATGCTTGTTCTGATGTCATATGTTTTGTTGCTCCAAGCTGGATATAATGTTTAGCCTCATCCTTTGCAGGCTTTGCTAGAATAAATCAGGAAACATTAAAAGCTATACTGTTTTTGACTGCTGAGGAATTCATAAACCTTCCTTGACATATTGAAACCATTAGTGTAAAATGAACCCTTTTTTATGACTTCCTCTCCTTAAGCCAGAACCATTTTTCATTTTTGCATGGCCATCTGCAAAGTATATGCTAAGGATGGGTTTGACAGCTAGAGGTATGGCTGTCTTGCAGAAAAAAAATGTTTTTATACTTTCAAATGCTGTTATTTGCTAAAAGCAAAGTACTGACTTGATGTACATTTATTTTTTATCTAATTCTCTGCCACCAGCATGCTCTGCCAGCTTCAACTTTCTCCTCCTTTTTAACTTGGATATCAATGTCACTGGCTGAAACGCAGCACAAGCCTTCTAGAGAACAGACATAGTTAGCAACAACTAATGTTATTTCAAGCCACAGACACTAAAGCAGTACTTTGGAAACCAAGCTAAAAGGATTTAAAATGTGTTGTGAAGAAATTCCTAAAAGTAAGATATTCTCTGAATTTTTAAATTCTAAATGTCTAAATATAGCAAAAGTTTCAAAACATTCTTCACAGATCTTGATCCATATTTTATGACATCACGACGTAGTTTCCTTAAATTTGTGAGTGAAACACCAATGATGCAATCCTATCACTTCATCATTATGTCAAAGGTGCATAGATCATTTGAGAACAGGAATAATTTAAGCTTAGTTCTAGAGTGTTACGTTACTGGAAATAGCTATCAGATGACTGATATACTATAGCTACAATAGGTGGATATGGTCAACAACAACATGGAGGCAGAATTACCAGTGTAAACTATAAATGGGTATTTCAGTTGGGGACAAAAATATGCCAAAAATATCTATTTACTATTATTATACTGTCACCACACACATGAGACCACATGAATTCAGTCTTTCTTGTGGTTAACACCAAACCCTAACCCTAACATCTAGGTGTTGTTGCAGAAACTGACTCATCAGACCAGATGCTGTTTTTTTCCCCAACTTCATCTATTGTTAAAGTTTTTGTCCTCGGTTTCCTCCAGCAGAAGTGACAACCAGCTACTGTGGCCCATCTGATTCATGATGTGTTTTGTTTGTATACAGATGGATGTCAGCACTTGAAACTAGTGTTACTTTGAGTGAGCTCTCTGTCTATGAGGAACAGTCTGTTCCCTTCTGGCATAAAAAATGCTTTTTTTTTCCATGCTGAGAGCTTAAATAACCATTTTCCCCAGTCAGATGCTTTGTTAATTGTCTTGGAAATGTCTACATTGCTTTATGCATCAAGCTGCAACAATGGATTTGTTTTTTTGTTTTGCATCAAAGAGCAGTTAGAAAGATGCAGCTGATATGTGCGTTTTTATTTATAGTAAAATATAGTACAATATAGTTTTAGAAAAATGTAACCAAACTCATATTAGACTCAAAGTCCTCAATTAGACATCCTGCAATATGGCTGACAGTGCATATTGTGTTTGTGTGGAAGGTTCTCCATTCCTGATCTGTGTCGTGTCCATGACATCAGCTCTTGACAGTTATGGTGAAATTGATAAGTGAGTATGACCTGCACAGTAAGAATATGACATCTTTCAATTTTATTCATTTCTAATCACTGATGAAAATAGTTAGAAACAACAGTGTTAAATGTTTTATGCTCTTAGATTAACAACAATTCATTATTGCATCACAAGATTCTACTTTTTTTTTTTTTTACTTGGAAATGACTTGCATTTTCTTTCCCTTAATTATGTTTCAGCTGCTGGCTTTCACTGAACAAAGGAGCCATTTGGGCATTTGTGGCACCTGCTCTTGTCGTCATTGTGGTAACAGGATCTGCAAAATAACCATTTATATACAATCTTATTTTTTTAAAGCACTGGTTCCTTAGTTTTTTGAGTGATTTATCTTTTTGGCACGGCGGACTAAGAGGGTCTTTGTAATGCCACATTTTGATGACAGTGAAACACTGAAATAAATATACAGATTTAAAAAAGAATGCAAAATCTATTTCAATAATTCTATTGCTACAAACCACTTTACTAAATTTTTAATAGTACACATTTCCAATTCAATAAAAGAAA
The DNA here is from genome assembly GCA_023969325.1 of Oryzias curvinotus. Classification (NCBI taxonomy): domain Eukaryota; kingdom Metazoa; phylum Chordata; class Actinopteri; order Beloniformes; family Adrianichthyidae; genus Oryzias; species Oryzias curvinotus. Next base: position 14,415,680 of record CM043714.1, on the reverse strand, counting down.
CAAATCTGCTATATTAATTTCAATAGATTATTATGTAATGTGTATTAAAAATGTATTTTGGCATGTAATATCTAAAAAGGGAACTTAATCACAAAAATCTCAATTTGTCCTCAGCCCATATAAGTGTATCGTTTTCAGTCCCTCATTTTCAGGTCACCTGTTCTGCTTTGTCTCCTTTTTTGATTCTCCAAGGTTTTTTGCCATGTTTCAGTTTATTTATTATTTCTACCACTATGCCTAGTTTCCTTTGTTTTGGGTCTTACACCAGCAATGCCTGACACCTGTGCTTATATAGAGCTTTTCTGCCTTTCTTGAAAGCCCAAGGTGCTTTACACAGTACCATTGACCCACACATATTTACACACTGATGGCGGCTCCACTGCCTTACATTGGTGCTAACCCAGAACCACCAAGTCCAATGTGGGGTTCAGTGCCTTCCCCAAGGACATTTCAGCACATGGGTGGGCAAGGCAGAAACCAAACTTGAGATTTTTTGATGAGAGGACAACTGTACTTCTGCAACCTCTGCACTACAGCCATCTATTTTGGAATTGAATTTGCTAAATCATTCACATCCTATATTTAGCTTTTGCCTGAAACTTTGGGGCCTTAAGCAAAGAGAAAAATAAATCAGCTTCTTCAATGTAGCAGCCAGAGCTCTGACTGGATGGGTCATGATATGTTTCCTTTTACTTCCAAGTTCAGCTTGCCTGTCATAATTAGTAACCTATACTCATGGCCTCCATGTTCTGAAGGATTTGCGGGAAAATACTCAGTCTGTGGTTTTGCTCTGATAGAGGAAATATAGTTGGATTGCATGCAATAATCTTTATCCATATGTCCAGGTGAACATTGGCATTCTGATATCTGTGACCAGGATCATATCTCGAATCAGTGGGGAGAATTACAAAGTCCATGGTGATGCTAATGCAGCCAAGTGAGTTCATTTGTTTTTTATGATCAGACTATTCAAATGATAAAATACAACTGATTTTAGAAGTAGTGACTACATAACATCTGTGTGTTTGTTTTAAGGCTCACTGTCAAGGCTGTAGCAGTGCTCCTGCCAATACTGGGTATTTCCTGGATCTTTGGTGTTCTTGCTGTGAACATGCACTCTTTGCCATTCCTATACATATTTGCCATATTCAATTCATTACAAGTAAGTTTGTAGACATTTGACTATTTTCTATTCGTCACGAAAATGTTTGCAATCACTTGTGAATCATGGGTACCCTTTTATCTCATTATTACAGGGGTTCTTTGTCTTCTTGTTTCACTGTCTTCTTAACTCTGAGGTATGAATCAAAGCTTTTCGTAGGTTTATTAATTTGGCTACTGGCTCATTGTAAAAGGGAATGTATTGTCATTAGAAATGGACATCGTTGCAGTTGGAAGTTATTTCAAAATATAACACTTGCCACTGTTAAAATCGGTGGTTCTTTTCTTTTGTTTTGAAGGTCAGAGCTGCATTCAAGCACAAAACCAAAGTGTGGTCTCTCACCAGCAGTTCCATCCGAAACATCAATGTGAAACCATTCCACTCTGATATTGTGAGTCTTTATAATACACATTTCTACCCAAAAAAGTGGTAGGCTCTGATGTATAGCATCTGATGCTCTTTTTCCCCCCATCATTTGATACAGATGATTGGAAACAAGGAGGGTGTAACTCCCACTAAGATGAACACATGGGACAAAAGCACCAACTCAGCCAATCGTTTTGACCTCTCCGCCATGTGAACCATTTCTCTTTGTAGCAGTTGAGTAATCTGTGGCTCACTGGAGGGAAATATCCTCCCATTGTGTTATGAAATTAGCTGTGTGCTCATCAAACTCAATACAGCTTTTTTGATGTGTAGCTTGACCTTGTTGAACAGACTAAAAGCTGTCTTTTACTTTTTTAAATTAAAAATTATTGTTTCTTTCACAAAAAAAGTTATAGACAGGAGGACATGAAAAATATCTACAAGAAAATGTCCCTGATAGACACTGTGTGTGACCGTTTTTTCCCCATTTATCTATTTCACGGCACATCTTTACACTTAATGAAAGCTTGTTTGTGATTTTATTATTGAAAAGGCTCATAAAGCTTCAGATGGTGTTTAATAAACAATATTCCATGAAAACATAGGCAACTATAGATAACTATGTTCAATTTATTAAATTTATGCAACCTGTCTACTTTTTAAAAGCAGTATTACAGATTTTCAAAAAAAAATCCAGTGAAAACCAAACAAAATATGTAAAGACAGCTGAACCCGTCATATTTAAACATGCTAGGAAATCACTGAGGTTTAATTTAGCATGAAAACAAAAATCTCGACAGAAATGAAACCAAATAATGATATAAGAAAGAAATACACAAAAATATAATAAATAAGACTAGTTTATAAAATAAATTCATAAAAAGTTCAGAGAACAGACAATTTATGATTCAGACATTTCATTAATGTTGCAGTATTTTGTAAACTTTTGCAATCACATGTACATTACCCAAACAGTTTAAAGAGCACCCCCTTATTCAGCACCATGACAAACTACTTCAAAACAATAAAATATTTCTATTCTGTTTGAGTGTTAACGCGCAGAACACTGGTATACAGTGGCTAGATCGTCACCCCTTTATGTCTGTGGGTAGAACTTGGTGTGAGATGTTTGTGTTGTTTGCTGTGTCTGGTTTTTATTGAAATATGGCATCGTGTAATATTGATAGAGCATACATTTTTTAAGTGCCTAAAGGTATTTGTTTGAGATGTCCATCTGATTTCTTGCAAACAAGCCAAGTTTGTGCTTTATGAATTTTCATGATCTTTAAGGTTTTAAACTTCCTTAAAAAAATCACCACCAAACATTTTTCTTGGCTAAATCCATTTTTAACAGCACACCCTGGAGTTTTGCTAAGAAGTGTCAAACTTTTAAAAATATTTGCTTTTACAAAGGAGATTATTGTTTTGTGATAGTCATTTAAGGTATGAATTTTATTTTCCCACTCTGAAATATTTTAGCTTTACAATTACACATTTTCTGTTTTTTCCTTACACATTGTACTCTGACTTATTTTGTTTAGTGCATTTGTTTTTTTTCTTGTATTTAATCTAATATGAAACTGTGGAGAGGACCAGAGGAGATTGTGTCGAGCTATCAAATGTTTAGAAAAGTATAAGCAAAAAAATATCGTGCTTCTTTCATTTTCCAACAACCACATCATGTAAGCAAATGGACATCCAGAAAGATTAACTGTGATATCATATTCCAAGACTACAATTAATTTACAAAGACAGCACAAAGCATCAGCATTATATTTTAATTAAAGCACCGTTCATTTCACTCTGTTATTGTATTTATTTATTTTATGATTCACGCTGCTTTTTCATTTGGCATGTCCTCTCAAGATTGATATTACTTTTAATAACTTGATTTCTTTTCTAAAAAGAAAAAAATTTGTTTTTTCCATGTTTTCTATTGTGATCAGTGTTGTACACCTTGAATTGACCTGACTTGCATTCTTGCTGTACCTCACATCCTAGTATGCTGCCACACAAGTAGGCTGTGCTATTCAATGTGTAGTGACTATGGTTTATGTAAGCAACACAATTCTGTGAATTTTTTTATGTCATTAGTAGATTTATTTGTTGCTAATATCTTTTAAACCTTCTGATGTTTTTGTATGTCATAATATATTGTTCTGCAACACATTGACTCAAGCTTATTGCTGTTTTTCCTAATTGAGACTTTTCAAAAATGTTCTTACACTGTGCCAACATAAAAATTCAACAAGTACTTACTGTAAGTCACTCTGCTTCATTTTGTTTTTTTGTCCAAATTGAACATTTTTATCATTCCTGTCCTTGTGTGTAACCTTTTATGATTGTCATCTTATGGTACTACAGTTCAATGTTCCATATTAAAACTTGTTTAGTGCAAGAAATAATGGTCTTTTCTTTTTCTTTTTTCTTTTTTTTTACAAGATTTCTGATATAATCCATTGCCTGTACTTGAGGCCACTGTATTGTACGGTATTTCGATTCCACTCAGTGTATGCTTCACTGCGCACTCTGATGGTTGTTTTTAGTTCAGTTATGGGAATAATTCTACCTTCTTGTACACATCACTAAAGTTTTATACCGTTTATATTATATCTGGTAGGTCATAGTTTATAAAAGTTTTTTAAAGAATCATCTTTTACAGCTACAATTATTTATTGTAGAAAGAAGACATCAGAAGCTGAATCTTCGAGCTGGTCCTGAACGCGCCACCAACATAAACTTGGTCGACCCGTGTGCGCATGCTCACCATGTGATATGAATAACCCAGTCGGATGCTTGGATAGGTGAGCGCTACTACAATGTCTGAGCTCAGAGTTTAAATAAGAACTACCTTAAACAGCATTTATGACACTTAACTGTCCGACAACTTCATAAGCGCAAACGAAAATAGATTTTAGTTATTTAATGAGTCGATAACATTTGTCTCACACGCGCTATTACATTATTTATTTGTGTTGACAAACCTTAGTTCGTAATGTTGGCATCGGTGTTTTCCCACCATTGGGAAATGTAGGTGTTTACTTCGCCTTTTAGGTAAATAACATGGAATTAAGCGGTGTTCTGCGGTGGGACGTCGGGTCTCCTTCAGCTGAAAAGTCTTGAATCGGTTCTAATACTGGGCTGCAACACATATTTTCAAAAAGCATGATGGAGTCTGTTGGGAAGTTTGAGTTCAGCAGGAAGGACTTGATTGGTCATGGTGCCTTTGCAGTGGTGTTCAAAGGCAGACACAAAGAGGTAGGTTTTAAATCTGCAGATGCTATTATTGTTGAAATATGCAGGACATTGATATTTTTTCATTTATTTTATTTTTAAGAAACATGGTTGGGAAGTTGCTGTGAAATGTATCAATAAGAAAAACCTGGCCAAGTCCCAATCTTTGCTTGGAAAAGAAATCAAGATATTAAAGGTAATATTTTATCTCATTTTAGTTTTTAAAAAAATATATATTTGTCCAACTTAAATGTCACTATTTAAATCAAACATTCTTCACCTTTTATAGGAACTAAAGCATGAGAATATTGTAAGACTTCTAGACTATCAGGTAAGGCTGTTTTACCATCTGTCATCACTGTTCTCGTGTGTTTATCCATTAGGAGCTGACTGAAAAACACAGAGTCGCTGTACCAGAGATCTTGTTGCCAGATGATGCAACTATTGACATGTTTGCTAAACACCATCCACCTCCTGCTTGGCTGTTACACATATGTGTGGGGTCTTCTCTAATTTTAGCTGCAGCTGAACATTGTAAAACTAGTTGATCTTCAATTGGTGATCCAACAATGATGTTATTATTGTTTAATGTCCCAGTGTGTGCGTGTGTTTAATGCTCAACAGGTCACACATAGCAAACACCATTAGACATCTGTACAGAGGGCAGGTCGCCCTGTGTCTTTGTGCTCTTCTTTTATCACCTTAGGAACACCTGCCAGACAGTAGACACGGCTGAGCTGATCTTTCTTTGTTGAACAGATGGCAGGGTGCAGCAGGTTCAGCTTGTGACTCATGAAACACACTGAAAGTTTTTTTTTCTTCACAACAGAATAAACACGACACTGTTTCTCTGCTCTGTTGGCATTCTCGTTTAATTTTGTTGTTGTTGTTGTTGTCAGTCACTCAAATGTTGTTGTAACTCCATGATAGCAACATGTTTCATGCAACATCACATGGGCAAAATTGATGTTTCTATATAGAGAAAACGCGGTCTTCATCTTGGTGAATCAATGACACCCTAGACTTGTCACCCTTTTTGCGTCACCGCGTATCACATCACGACATTGCCACTTTTCTGTGCTCATGCAAAGGGGCGGTGAATTGGGAGGAGTCCACAAAGATTTAGGGGGCCCAGGGGCTGCACGTGGGCTTTGAGGGGATAGAGTTTCACAGAGTCACCTCTTTCAAGCAGGCCAGAGTTTCAAGAAACTCTTCAGTGACTGCCGGCAAACAGTGAGCTCTGTTTAAAGCTTGGCATGTTGCCACTTGAGTAACTTTTAGTGCAGCTGCTGAGGCACGGATGGCTTGTTGATATAAGTCTTCATCTCTTTGTTCAAATAAAAAGCCCCAAGCATTCATTTAATTATTCTTATTAATTATTAGCTACATCTTCCTTCACACACAGTACTGCTGAGTCATGACGCATATGTTGTTGACAGTTTGTATTTTTGTCTTGTTTTGTCAACAGGAAATTGGAGGATGCGTGTATCTTGTCATGGAGGTAAGTGTTGTGATTGTGGTCTGTTTTTCTCTGCTGATGCAAAGATATCCTTAGATGGCAGTAATGGAAGTGCTTCAGTTAAAACCTGTCCTTCTGTGTTTCAGTATTGCAATGGTGGTGACCTGGCAGAATATCTTCACTGTAAGTCTGCAACAAAAACTAAGCTCAATGCAAACATTTGAAGCTTTCGCTTCATACTTTTTATTGGGGGAGGTTACTCTGAAGCTACGTTCAGACTGCCCTTGGCAGCGTGTATTCAGGCGGCCACTTCCAGTCAAAGGTCTATATAATCGTACAGAATTGCACGTTTCAGGCTTTCGCATTCAAAATGTTCACGCATATTTTTTACAACCGTGTTCAGCCTCTCTGTACAAAACAAAGGTAAACCAGGCTGAACTTGTGCCCAGCTGGAATGATAGAACACCAAGTTTTTTATATATCTGAATAGAGCTGTGAATGACAAAGCCTGGAGCAAGATTCCCGTGATTTTACCCCAAGCCATTTCAACTGTAGGCGGCGGACATGCCCAAGTAAACAGTGAAAAAAGAAGAAGACACCCCCCCCCCCGCTAGTCCAGTGTGTTTTCCTCTTTGGCAAAGCTTGAAACATATTGAAATGATGACCCTCTCTGCCAAGAAGTCACATATTTGCTGCAAAACTCTCAGTCTCTTTTGGCAAGGTTGACAGATAGACTCCACCCATCTGTCACTCATTCTCCATGCTCTACAATCCTGGCAGCCAGAAACCCTGATGGCTTTGGCGGGGTGGGGTGCTTGTATGTAACATTATTATTTGCTAAATATTTGTGTCTCATTTAAGGCAGTTCCAGGAATGGTGTATTTATACGACATCTTACTTCTGTATAAGCTGACATCGTCTCCCCCATCAACAGCAAAAGGTACTCTCAGTGAGGACACGATCCGAGTCTTCCTGCAACAGATTGCCCAGGCCATGAAAGTTCTGCAAAGCAAAGGCATCCTTCACAGAGACCTGAAACCCCAAAATATTTTACTCTGCCACCCAGAAAGGCGCAAGTCCAGTTCCATCAATGCCAGCATTAAAATAGGTAACCACCTCAAGCTACCAGTCAAAAACTCAGCAAAAAGGATGCATGATTGAGTGGTTGATTTGGAGGATTTATCAATATTATTTAAAAAAAAATAAAATAAAATAAAAAGTACACGTCCTAAGTCCCTCATTTGAATTTGTTGAACTTTCAGCTGACTTTGGGTTTGCACGGCATCTCCAGACAAACATGATGGCTGCCACGCTGTGCGGCTCTCCTATGTACATGGTAAACATCACTCGTCTGATTCTCTGCGCCATTCCTTTGCCGTTTCACTGTGCCTGTGAATTGCCAGCTGTATTTGTCTTGATGCAGGCTCCTGAGGTCATCATGTCACAGAATTATGATGCCAAAGCTGATCTGTGGAGCATTGGTACCATCATGTACCAGTGTCTGACAGGAAAAGCACCGTTTCATGTGAGTTAAAAGAAAGTCCACATGCGTGTTTTGGGGTGCTGATAAATGTTTTCCTGAGTTCTCTTACATAACCACAAATGTTTATGAAGCTGTTTTTGCTTTACTTCCTGGAAAGGTTAAAGTGATTGTTGGTGATTCTTAATGTGATGTACTGCTTTCTTAATATGGTGTAACACTGTGAATCATAACACATTTATACAAAAAACAACACCTGCTGGCTGGCTGCCTCTTTCTGAAAATGATGGAGCTTAATTACTTGTCTTGCCTACAAAGGAGGGGGGGGGCTATGCAGAAATGGACACAAGCCATTTTCCTAAATCTAGAGTAAACAGTGTTTCACAACCTGTGCTATTGCTCTGCTGCTCACACGGTGCCTCTTGTGATCCTTTTGGACTGTTATTCACTTCGTCAGGCTGTAACTTAGACACACGCTTGCATTTGACTTCCTCTTTGGTGCTTGTTTCAGGTCCAAGTCTCCTATTTATCAACATGATGATGCTAGCTCACAGGCTGTTTTTAGAACTTTTAGACCCCCTGTTTTCTGGAAATGAAAGATAATTTTATCTTCTGTCTACAGAGAGCAGGTACAAAGGGGCAAGGGTGGCAAGATACAAGCAAAATAAACTCACAAAATCACTTGTTCAAATTTCAAGCATAGTCAATCTTTATCAAAACATAATTTCTATAAACTGAAGTCCATACATACATAAATACAATCCTTTTTGCCTGTGGTTAAAAGTTACATTTATATGTTTTCAATCTCCAAGGCAGGTAAAAGCACTTGCATAACAGTAGTACAAATGGGTTAATTTACATGGTTAAGTCTTCAAAAAAAAGAACGAGTCTAAATTTAGAACATTATCTAAATTTTGGGGATAAGCAGGCAGACAAAACATGCTTTGCCTGGTGGTTTAGCTGCCAAAACATTTGTCTTTGCCTTTGCCAGCAACATCAAACATTTACAGTGTTTTGTTTAAAAAAAAAAAAACTTTTATGCATATCGGTGTTTGTTAGTTTGTAGGTACATTTGTTTAATTAAAAGTTTGTTTAAAAAGTCCAGCTCAGTTCATTCCATTGTGTTTTGTGTTGAAATAAAACATGGTTTTTAAATGTCACTCTTGTTTGTGTGTTTAGGCCAGCTCTCCACAGGAACTCCGTCTTTTCTATGAAAGCAACACAACCCTGTTACCCAGGTAAGCTTATCTCTGTGTGTCCTTCACACCTTACAGTCATATTCTGTGCAATGTCCACATGCACTGTGCGTGATGGGTTGTAAACAGGCTGCGATGGTAAATCTAGCAGACATGATGCACCCAGTTTGCTAATCAATGTCTTCCATTTGTGAGGTTTGAATGCATGTGACCAAGCAAGCAAGTTTCCAGAGTTAAAGTTAGCAGCCAGTAAAAGCTTCTAAAAATAGTTCTAATGGAAGAAACTGATCCAGACACCTGATGAGGGCTTTCAGATCTAGAACGATCTCCATCAGCAACTCACACAATGGTGTTTTGCTTGTTGGTTTTTGGAGGGGAAACGCATGTAACTTCTTTAGGATCTTATCAGTATGGCTTCTATCGACCTATAGAAACATAAATTCTGTGGAGGTTGGAAGAGGACTCCTTTCAGTCAAATGTGTCCTTGATGCTCAGAACTTAATCCTGGAAGGAGTTCAGTCACGTGTATTTTTACTTTGTTTGCCCGTTTTGTTCATGTCCCACTTTGCTGTCCTATGTGTGGCTCTCAGACTAGCATATCTTTTGAAGTGATAAAGCTGGGGGATAAGATAATCCATGTTTCTAAGTAAGAAGGCCCCGTTTGGGTTTTTTTTTCTTACCCTATTTATAACCCGCTCTGAGGTGCCAGCTAGTGGCCTGTGCAGCTATCTTTTTTCCACATGACCCACATAACTCAACAGAGACATAAACACACAATGTCTGACTGACTTTGAGTGTCATGTTTCTCAGAACGTTTGTGCCAAAGCTAAAAATTAAACTAAAAAAAGAAATGTATTTTGCAACTCCCAATGCATGTATAAAGTGTGGGTGACCCAAATATTTTTAAAACCTCACATTAGCTGCAAAATGGAAAAATATGTGAGAAATAGAATGCTCTGTCATTATTTAGACTACACTTATGCACCATGTAAAGCATTTGGCAGTAATCTAACTATCCTGGACTCCTATTTTAAACTCAAGTTCAAATAAGTTTGAGGGATTTTAGATCAGTCAGTTTAAATGTCCTCACTCTCACTTTCTTTGGTTTTATGTAATTGCTGACAAACTCAAAAAAATGTGAGAATCTAAAAAGAATTGGCAGAGAATTAATGTAAATTCAAAAATATCATTTAGGTGATTTCTGTCATGATTTGTGGTAAGTACAGAATAATGGCAAAAGGGGGCAGTTAAAGTAAAGTAAAGCATATATAAAATCAAGTAGACATAGCTTTACTTTAAACCAAATGAATGTTACTTAAGTAGAAGTTAATCATCCAAGTATTCACTCAAGTAAAAAAGTAATTGATCAAATAAATGACTGAAGTAATGATTAATAGTTTATATTAATAGACATAAAAACTACATTTAAAAAACACTTCAGTGATATGAACATCTCATTCTTTACTGGGGTTTTTTTTAGCATTTTTATTGATGTGTAATCTGAGGTGCCTGATTTTAGGTCTGTTTTCAGTATCTTAATGATAATATTTTTAACAATGTGTCAGAGAATATTAATAATTGCTTTTTCAACTTTATATCATTGCTTTACAATCATTACAAAAAGCAAGTTTGTCATCTGTTGCTTGGATTTTCAAATATTACATTATCAAAGAATAACTAAAACAGCAGAACAGCAAAGGTTTTCGTTTTACTGTTCTGATCTGTAGCCTCATTCCATTTTCCTATGTGTTGTAGAGCATCTTGTCAGGCAAATTCCCGACATGCATTTCCTCTTATGATTATCAGTTTGAGTTTAAACCCAGGCAGTATTTCTTTGAATGTTTCTATGCCCTGACAGAAAAGTTAGAATCAGCACAACTAGGTCTGTGTGTGTGAACTTCCTTTGTTTTTAATAGTTTTTAAATCTTTTTTCCTTTGGACTGTAGATCTTTTGCTGATGTGTCGAAAATAAAATCAAAAATTAAAAAATGTTTAATTGGGAAATGTGTATAATTACCTTTTTATGCAGAGGTTTGTGTTAAAAAGGAACTAGATAAGAACAGCCCGATCCAGCTGTAGAGTTCTGGTTTTCCATCATGAGTCCTCTTAAATACAAGTAAAAAAGATATTTTTACAAAGTGTTACTTGCAAAAATGTGTAATGTTAAATGACCAACTTAATGCGAATATCAAAAAAGACCTATAGTTAGAATTGTCCTGGGTGGTGTTGAAGAAAAGTTCTACTTTTGATTTGTAAGTGTTTGGTTTGGACCACTGAACGCATTGGTAGATATTAGTTAACAAAATTAATCTTTCTGCGCAACACATCAAATATATATATATGCTATAAGTAGAGCAAAAATTGCCCATGCAAAATATGTTTTTTAAAGTTGTCTGAATAATAAAAGATAAATTTAGGATAGAAAATGTACATAAAGCCTTAAAATACCATAAACATTTAACGTCTTTACATTCCCAGTATCCCCAAGGAAACCTCTCCTAACCTAAGACACCTGCTGTTGGGGCTTTTGCAACGAAACCACAAAGAACGAATCACTTTTGGTAAACCCATTTATTTATTTTTAAAATCGTTATTATGTTCGGCTTCAGTATTTTCATGTACATTTAACTTTATATTGCAGATGAATTCTTCCACCATCCTTTCTTGGAGACAAGCACATCCACAAAGAAATGTACGTTCTGGACAGAGTAACAGAGTATAACAGGTTTGCATCAATAAAGGTTCTTTCATTTAACACACTCAGATGTGATCTTTTTTCTCAGGTTTGCTTGTGGCACCAATTTCCTATCCCACCTCTGCTTCTGGAAGCTCTTCCAGCAGCTCCTCCACATCCCAGCTGGCCTCACCTCAAGTGTGTTTTGCTATGAACAATCATTCTCCTTAAAAAAAAAAAAAGGTTTTAATATATGCTTGTGGTGTATTATCTATATTTGAATTTCTTATATCTTTTTTACGCCTGAAGTGCTCTGACAGAGAGACGCACCAGCCCAAAGAGATGCACTCACCCGCACAAGACACTGCCAATCCAGACATCAGAAACACACTGTCATACACAGAGGATTATGTCATGGTGCCGGCCCAGTTTCCTAGTAAGACTTCTGACCCTTCAGCCTGAGCTTTTAAGGGTTGTTTACTGTTTTAGGGTTTTTTCCACTATCTTAAAAAGTATTTTATCTGTTTTGCAGATGAATACACATATGAGATGGAATCAACCAATGAAAGCTGTCTAATGTGTAGTGGGTATGTTGTCAGTTTTAAATAGCATCTCTAATTTAAAACGTAAGCAATGTCTGTTAGAACAAAATATTTTCTGTTTATAGGAGTCCAAGACCGACTGTGAGAGTTACTGGAACCACTAGAAGAGCATCAAACCTATCTCTTTTGCATTCTCCCCCCAAGCCTTGTGGGTAAGCTGTTTTTCTCTAGATTTATGTGACTGCCATCGTATCAATCTTCATCATTATGGCTGTGTTTTTGCATTATTATTATTATTATTATTATTATTATGTCAATTTAAACATTACAGTCATTAGTACTTCTTGCTGCACATTGTCCTGTGTTTAATTTATTTGGTTCATCTGCAAATCATGCAGCAGTCCTGTTAAACTTGATGGCCCAGCCCGCAGCAAGTCTGTACCCATTCCTGTCCCGACTCAGATCCAGAACTACCAGCGTATGAACCAGAACCTGCAACATGCAGGCATGCATGGCTCCACAAGGCATGTGCACATAACCGTGCTCTCTCTGCAGTCAGCTGAAATTACTGTCGTCCTTTGTCTGATACTGACTGGTGTCCCTCAGGGCGATGGCGTGTTGCACTTTGGGAAGCAGAGGAAGCCGCGTAGACTGTGGAATGCGAAGAGCTTCAGCTCCGGCCATTGCCTCTTTTGCTACGGCCAACTTCTCAAATGTGATCCCTGGAGGTCAGCCACAGCTGTCTTCCCCACTAGGTAGTTCCCTCAACAATTTATTTGCCCTTTTACTAACTGCTGCTTAGAAAACACTTTTTAGATGCAGAGTAGGAAACGTTGTTAGCTCAAAAAATGACGACTTCTAGTCTGTCCGTCCTACATTGTATGATTTCTTTGATCTAATCCTTTCCACTGATTTATCACAAAACGTGAAGTAATACTACGCAATACTGGAGGAATAACTAACTTTTAAATTTTATTTGACTTTTTTTGTTGTTGAAATATTTATAAAAAATATTTTTCATCTTATAGTTATATACAATGAAAATGTGCTTTTGTTTTATTTCTTCTTTACTCAGGCCACATTTTACTTTTCTAAAAACTTACATTCCTGAATGAAGCTTGTCATCATTATATTACTTTATGTAACATGATGCTAAAACGTATATAGCAATTTTTGCTAATATTGACTCTCTTATCTTTTTATATTTGTGTAGTTGGACAAATCCCAAAGATTTTAGAACAGAATATTCCTCTCAGCTCAAGAACTGAACTCTTATCTGTGTCTCCTGATGTACAAGTCACCACCAACCCCAAGGTCAGCTTTCATTTAATCTCTTGGCTATTTTTATCATCACTGTCTTTTACGTTTTAGTTCATATTGACTGCTTAGATTTAACACTTTGTATAATATCTAGTCGACCACTAAGCTCTGATGCTGTAACAATGAAAGGCCTAAAAGCTCTTTTTTTTTCCTTTCAGCACCTGGATCAACCTAAAAAGCTAAACTGGACCAAGACGGTCCCAGACCTGCCAGGCCTTTACAAATTTCCTGCCTTCCAGACCAACATCGACCACAAGTCAATGCATAAAAAAGGCCCTTTTAAAAGGTCTAAGCATGTCATAAAGACAAAATTGTGTTAAAAAGCTTTTCTTGCAGTAAAACATTTAGCAAAACTCATTCCTTGGGATCCTCACTTTTTAATGAGTGTTTGTCACACAAAGATGCACTTTAGAACTAAGGCTTTGGGTTTTTTTATGTTTAACGTGCAGGTCTCTGAGCACTGGCAGGTTATCTGACATGCTGCTGAAGGCGGCCTTTGGTGCAAACCTTTTTGAAGAGGAAAGTGATGAAAGCTTTGGAACTGACAAAAGTATGGATCCAACAGGTATGAGAGCAAGTTCTGAACAACATTTTGCATTTACGGTTTCTTCATCAGAAGGTCATATGAATATTTCAGCACTCTATAAATAATAATAAACATATTACAAGGTGATTTGTAAAACTCTCGACTTATTTTGGAAGTTTTCAGTGCAATGACCACTCCTGACCCAACTCTTTGTATTTGTCTCCACAGCTCCACCTACTGGAAGTTACAAATGCTTTCAGTTCTCAGACAGCCCCCCTCCTGTAGTCTTCACCATGGGCTCTCCTTCCCAGGGAACCACTCCTCCTGATGCCAAGGTATCCAGGATGTTTTCAGGTGGGTTTTTGTGATTTAATGATTTATACTTTATTGGACAAGATTTGAAACTTGGTATATTTATGAGATCTAAATCTCCCGGACCTTTATTATGTTTTGTTTTCAAAAATACTCATTTTGGTTGCTTTTAGAAAATCAGCTGAATTATGTTTTTCTCTGAAATTCAGGCTCACCCAGTCATATCAATTCAGCCTGGCTACTCAACAGTCGTACCCCCCCACGAGGAGCACAGAGAAACAGTGAAACTGATGCCATGGATATAATTCTGCACAGAAACAGTTTGTTTCACCTTCCAGGACTCCCTGAAGATACCCTCATGGAGGTAGAGCCACTTACTACTTGATCTGTTTGGCTACCATTGTAAAAAAAAAAAAAAAAAAAGGGTTAAATTACATTTGACCAGTCATTTTGGTGTTTTATTTTTTTATTAACAAGGAGGCTCATGTGGATGCTCTGAGTGACTTGCGGTTCACCTTGGCTTTTGTCCACTGCATCATGGAGCTGGCTTCTTCAAAGGATCCCGAGCTGGAAGCCTGCAGTTCAGATATTTCCTTTCTACAGAAGAGTTTGGTGACAGATCAAATCAGCCTTCTGAGTAGGGAATGGAGGTGAGAATGGGTGTCACAGCATTTCTGACTGTTTTTCTTTTCTTTTTAAACCACTGTAACTGTTTGTTATGTTGCAGCTTTGCAGAACAGTTAGTTTTGTACATGAAAGCTGAGGAGTTTCTGTCATCAGCACTGCACACTGCCAAGGAAAATATTAAGCAAGGCCAACTCCAGCCCTCTTCTATTGTCAAACAAGGTAATGATTTTACAAATGAAGACTTCACCTTTTATGTACCATTAATGTCTGTGGATTCTCTGAAGCAGAAATCTTCCCACATTTACTAAAACAGAGCTTGAATAGGTACTAAATATTAGCCAGCTTTGGAAAAAGAAAAAAAAAGCAGTGGAAGAGGGAGAGAAATACAATTTTCTGCTAAATTTGCATTTTAGTGAAGTAGTAATTGGTCAACTTCCTTTCAGTGATCAGGAAGCTGAACGACTTGTACAAGAGCTGTGTGAGCTTCTGTCGCTCCCTGAATGATCGACTGCAGACCTTCCTACTTGACAAACAGAAGCTTATGGACCGCTTCGGTGGTTTGACAGCAGAGAAGCTCATCTACAGCCACACTGTGCACATGGTGAGCTCTGCAAAAAACATTGATAATTCTCAAACTCAGATTCTATCGTACATATATCTAGGAGTTATCAAGTAATGTTCCGTGTTTTTCTTCCATCCATTTAGGTACAGTCGGCCGCTTTAGATGAGATGTTCCACTATGGTACATCCTCAGTCCAGCGCTACAACAAAGCTCTTTTGCTGATGGAGGGTTTGTCAAGAATTCTTACAGAGCAAAGAGATATTGACAGCATTGATAAATGTATATGGTGGCAATATAAAATCTTTAAAATAGCACAGCGTATATCTTTTTTCCATCTAACTGTCGAATTTCTCTACTTTTTAGGTAAGGAGTGTATCGAGAAACGTATCTCAGCTTTGCAGACATAAGAGTCTGTTGTGAGCTTCACAGCTGCATCCATAGTAACAGGAGTACCTTGTATCATCCATTACTCTGGAATGTGGATAGATACTTCAACACAAAAGCACTTTGATCTCCTCTGGGAGAAACGACCACTGAAGGATCTACTCTTGCCTTATCCCTACAAGACTGTAACCGCATTAAACATGCACAAAAACATGACAATTCTGTTTTGCACCAGTGTTCATGAATGTTGAAGTACATTAATTTAATGAATGGTTCTCAGTATTTGTTTTGTTACAGAATGTGTTATTGTGTTTTGTAGTGTTTTGCACCTAAAATGATCAGAGCGACTAATGAGATTATGTCATACTTGAAAAAAGCGCTGAGGCTTTTGTTTTGTTGTTTTATATGTTTTAAAAAGTTCAGTCAACAACACACGTTTTTCATAAAATGACCAAATATTGCCAGTGAGTAGCATCATCAGAAAAACTGTGCCTCCTTTACATTATTTCATTGTAGCAGATAATTAATTGTAAAAGTCGTGAAAATATGTTCTGATCTCTGACAGAACATTTTCTTTGCCTGTCAGTCTTAAGACATAAATATTGCACAGTGCATTCAAAATATTTTGAAATGAATTCAAATTAGGTAGAATAAAGACATGTCCATTAATTCCTTAGGTAGTAATCCTCTCAGTCATGAGGAACTGCATGTTTATACGCCATTTGAGGCATTTTGGGGTTTTTTTTAACTTGTCCTTTGAAAAAGATGTTTAGATTAACCATTTATAGATGCATTTTCTTAATATTGCTTGATTACATGTTGAATTTATCTGTGAAATTTTATTTAGTAGTTTTTTTAGATTTCAAACAGCCAAATTGATGAAAATGGTTGTAGTACAACGTGTGATGAAAATAAATGTTATTTATTGTCAGAAGACTGTTGTGATTTTATTATAAATCAATGTCTACTCTGACCTTAATTGTGCTCAGGTTGCATATTCACCTTAAGACTCTCTTGTGATTAAATCACACGTTTGTTGACACATAACATCTTCACCGTGGTCGGCCGTGGTGCAGCGGTAGGGCGGTCGACTCATGATCGTAAGATTGCAGGTTCGATTCCCGCCTTGCACGCCCATGTGTCGAAGTGTCCTTGGGCAAGACACTGAACCCCACCTTGCCTCTGGTGGGAGGTTGGCGCCAGTGTTCGGCAGCGGAGCCGCCGCCAGTGTGTGAATGTATGTGTGACTGGGTGAATGGGACTGTGACTGTAAAGCGCTTTGGGCCTTCGTAAGAAGGTAGAAAGCGCTATATAAGTATACGCCATTTACCATTTACCGTACTTTTAGCCATTGGGCTCATTCTGCCAGGTATCTTTATAAGCTTTTTTTCTCACTCTCTCTCATTTGCCTTGAAACTGAATGGTAATATACACTTTTTTACCAAAAGTATTTGCTTACCTGCCTCGACTCACATGAACTGAAGTGTCATCCCACTCCTACCCCAAAGAGTTTATCATGATGTCAGTCCACCTTTTGCAGCTGTTACAGCTTCAACTCTTCTGAGAAGGCTGTCCACAAGGTTGAGGAGTGTGTGTTTATAAAATGTTAGCCATTCTTCCAAAAGTGCATTGGTGAGGTCACACACTGATGTTGGTCAAAAAGGCCTGGCTCTTAGTCTCCACTCTAATTCATCCCAAAGGTATTCTATCAGGTTCAGGTCAGGACTGTGCAGGCAAGTCAAGTATATCCACACCAGACTCTGTCATCCATGTCTTTATGTGCACTGGTGCACAGTCATGTTTCAAGAGGAAGGGGCTCGCTCCAAACTGTTCACCATAGGTTGGGAGCATGGAATTGTTCAAAATGTTTTGGTATCCTGAAGCATACAGAGTTCCTTTCACTGGCCAAGCCTGAGTCCTGATAAACAACCCCACACCATAATTCCTCCTCCACCAAATTTCGCATTTCAGCATAATGCAGTCCGAAATGCACCGTTCTCCTGGTAACCTCCAAACCCAGACTCGTCCATCAGATTGGCAGATGGAAAAGCGTGGTTCATCACTCCAGAGAACGCATCTCCACTTCTCTAGAGTCCAATGGCGACGTGCTTTACACCACTGCATCCGACGCGTTGTATTGCACTTGGTGATGTGTGGCTGCTCGGCCATGAAAACCCAGTCCATGAAGCTCTCTGCGTACTGTACTTAGACTACTCTGAAGGTCACATGAAGTTTGGAGATCTGTAGCAACTGACTGTGCAGGAATTTGGTAACCACTGTGCACGCCGCGCTTCAGCATCCGCTGACCCCTCTCCATCACTTTACGTGGCCTAACACTTTGTGGCTGAGTTGCTGTTGTTCCCATTTTGATATGATAGAGTTGACAGTTTTCTGTGGAATATTTAGGAGCAATGAAATTTCATGACTGGATTTGTTCCACACTGGAATTCACTGAGCTCCTGTGAGCGGCCCATTTTTTCACAAATGTTTGTAAAAACAGTCTGCATGTTTGATTAGTTGATTTTATACACCTGTGGCCAGGCCAAGTGACTAGGACACCTGATTGTGATCATTTGGATGGGTGAGCAAATACCTTTGGTAAATAGTGTATTAAAAAAAAGGCCTTTCTCGCCCTCAGTCCCGTCTGGGTGGTTTTGAGGCCTGGAAGCTTGAGGGTCCTGCGCAGTATCTTAGCTGTTCCTAGCACTGCGCTTTTCTGGACTGAGAGGTCTGAGGTTTTTCCAGGAATCTGTTCTAGACACTCCTCCAGCTTGAGGGTCACTGCCCCGAGTGCTCCAATTACCACAGGCACCACTGTCACCTTCACTTTCCAGGCTTTCTCCAGTTCTTCTCTGAGTCCCTGGTATTTCTCCAGTTTCTCATGTTCCTTCTTCTTGATGTTTCCATCGCTTAGCACTGCCACATCCACCACAACGGCTTTCCTCTGTTCTTTATTGGGTTGGGTTTCTGTGTGTTTTATTATTCATTTATTTTATTATTTGCATTCATTTTTATTATTATTGCATTCTTTTTACTTTGTTTATTATTTTAACTATATATATATATATATATATATATATATATATATATATATATATATATATTTTTATCTTATGTGTTTTTATTCTTTCTTTGGGAAGCACTTTGAGATGCTATGAAGCATGAAAAGCGCTATATAAATAAAGTTGAATTTGAATTTGAATTTATTCACCACAATAATGTCTGGTTGGTACGCATTTACCATCCTGTCAGTCTGTATCTGTAAGTTCCACAGCATCTTTTATCTCTCATTCTCTACCACCTTCTGAGGTGTTTCCCACTTTGACTTTGGGTTTTTCCAGTCCATATTCTGCACACATGTTTCTGTATAATATTCCAGCCACTTGATTGTGGCGCTCCATGTATGCTTTCCCTGCCATCTTACACCCTGCAGTTATGTGCTGGATTGTTTCAGGCGCCTCTTTGCACAGCCTACACCTTGGGTCTTGTCTGGTGTGGTAGATCTAAGCCTCTACTGCGCTGGTGCTCAGGGCTTGTTCCTGAGCTAACAGGATGATATATTTATGCATCTTGGATGTTTCATTCTGGATAGTGGCTTCCACGCTCATTAGCCGTCTGCCTCCTTCCTTACGGCTACCATACAGTCTCAGGGTGCTGGATGTGGGATGAAACCCTCCATGCATGGTGAGAAGCTTTCATGTCTTAACATCAGTGGTCTGTATCTCTTCCTTTGACCATCTTCTTATCCCTGCAGGGTGTCTGATAACTGGCAGTGCATAACTTTTTATTGCCCAGGTATTGTTTGACAGTTGACAGACTTTGACAGTTAAAAAGTGCAATCTATTGACAAGACAATAAATGTAAATCAGGTACTAATTAGCATCGTATGAATATGCGTTCCTGTTACTTTCCTTGTTGGAAATGTAATTTTACGCAAAAACAAATATGCTATTCCTTACAGTCACTTAAAAACCCCTAAGGTACTGGTGAGAAAAAAAATCCTGGACCCGCCCCTGTTGTACTGATACCTCTCAGGGAACACCCGAGTCTCTGTGTTGTGTTTATGATGTTTATGTTGATGGTATGATCAAAGGAAGTGTTGTACAGAGAGCCAAAGCATCCGAAACAATGGTTAGGGGACCAACTATTGCAGGATTGCAGGGTAGTCGAGGTCCTAATGTTTCCAAAGGCACTCAGGTTCACAAACGCCGGTGAAATGCTCAGCTGCCACATTGTAGCTCCCTTTCAAAGCAGTAAAAAAAAACGTTCTGAAATCAAAATGGAGCCCAGAACGAACTTAACCGGAGCTACGGTATCTCTCAAAGAACTAAAAAAAAACAACTTCAGTCAGAATCATTGGATATTAGCACCATCTACTGGCCGTAACTTTCAACTGCGCTACATCAACAAGAAATTATCAAATAGATAAAATAAAGTCCCATCGGTAGGAAAATGACAGAATGGGTATGTAAACTAGATTTGCCAAAAACATTACAGATTTAACTTCTTTAACTATTTTATATTGGGACTAAACGAATTGATTCAATATATATAGTCTGACCTCCACTAAAATTAAAAAAGTTTTTTAAATGTACATTTAATCAATCAAAATTAGGCAAGGAGTAGAAAATTTATTTTATTATTATTATTATTATTATTATTATTATTATTATTATTATTATTATTATATTGCAACGGCACGTTCTTGTGTTGATGGCGATGAATATAAACAAAGTGGACAAATAAAAAACCTGATTAAAACTCGCTCTACGTGACATTTTCCATCCCGAAGGGAAGGGGAGTGACAACCACATCCGGGTCATGCCGAAGAGGTTGCCGCGGTAGCCATATTGCTGAATGAAATTATCTTAGCTCCAAAACATTAAAAGCCGTTTGTCAATATCAGTATTCTATATTTCAAACAATAGACGCCGTTACAGCATGTTACTCTTTAATATGACTTAGAATTTAAGGAACCCACACAGAGAGCCAAGTCATTGTAAGTAACACTTTGTGACAAAATACTTTTATTTATTAGCTCTTGGCCTGTTAGCGAAATTAAGCTAACCAATAGGCTAGCATCGGTTAGCACGCGTTCAGCTAGTTTCTAAATAGTAAAACGACTTGCTTTAATGTCGCAAATGAAACAAATTGTTAGTTAATCTAAATTTAAAACTGGGTTTTTATTTTTGCTCCAATGGTTGTCCTGTGTTTACTCCCTGTGTCTACTGCCAGTAAAATGCTACAAGAAGATAGCGTTAGCCAGTGTTGCGCCCGGCCGAAGTAATGCATGAAGTGGACGTCAACATTGAACATTGTGAATAAACTCTTTCACATAAACACTTCAAGAAAATGTAATTTAATGTCAAAATCAACTGTTATTTACTTTACTATTTAGAAGGATACATTTTATGTTGCAAATTTTTTTGTAATTGATTTGTAATATCGATAAATAATGGCAACTTGGTGACCAACCACTTGGTTTTATTGTTTTGTTTTACGTTTTGCACAGTTGGTAGCCATGATCTTTGCATTATGAAATATTCTGTTACCTATGATTGAAACTTAACAGTTTCCCTTTTGCAAGTTACTTTAGAAAATGATTCTGGACAAATACAGTTATCTTTTGTTTTCTAGTTTTGTAGTTGCAGGGTCTTGATCAGTTTGGTTTCTTTGGTTTTCTTTTCTAAGAAACTTTGTAAGTCTAGAATATTTCCTATTCCAGTTTGGCCTTCATTTGTTTATTTTTCTTTCTGATGAGTCATTTTTGATTAAAGATGTGTCACGTTATATTAAAGGTTCAGCAATGAATTGCTTGAAAATGTTATATATCCACTATATATACACTTATCAATAGCAACACTGTTGGCATCAAACAAAAACAATTACAATTACGTAGTATGTTTTTCATTAAATATTACTACCTATGAGTCACCTATTGTTTAATCGGATTTATATGTTTGGCAGTGACAAATCTGTTTTGATTTTTACTATTATTTTTGCAGATCATTGTGTTGAGGCATAGGAACGGTATCACGCAATGCACCATGGAAGTGGATCGCAGAATATGCAACGACAGCTTCAAAAATCCAAGTCTGTCAGTGGGTCAGAGGAGCAGCAACAGCCATCCTTGGCAGCTACACAGCAGCAAACAGTTGCCCACCCTCAATCCCCTGTGACCACCTTTTCCTCGGCTGCCAGCCCCTCAGCCCCCCAGTCTCCTAATTATCAGATAATCATGAGTCGGAGCCCTGTCACAGGACAGAATGTAAACATTACATTACAAAATGTGGGGCAGATGGTGACTGCTAACCAGCAGATTACTCTAACCCCACTCCCTATCCAGAATCCAGCGTCGCCTGGTTTTCAGCATACAGCACCTCAGTGGAGGTTTGAGCATGGTCCGTCCTCTTATATTCAGGTGACATCACCTGTACCCCAGCCCATTCAACCACAAAGTCCCACACAGCATAGTCCCATTCCAATACAAGGTGTTACAAGGCCAGGTGCTCCCTCAACAGCATTGGGTGTCTGTGGACAAAGTCCAACACGATTTGTTGATGCTGGCATGTTAGTTCGACAAATCAGTTTAGGAAGTCCATCAGGAGGAGGACACTTTGTCTATCAGGAGGGGACAGGGTTGGCCCAGATTGCACCGGCCACATCTGGCCAAGTACAACTGACCTCTCCAGGAACAGCAGGCTCTGTGAGGGAACGTAGGCTTTCTCAGCCTCATTCTCAGACTGGGGGCACCATTCACCACCTTGGACCTCAAAGCCCTGTTGCCACTGGTAGTAACCTTTCTGCTCTGGGCAACCCTGGCCACATCACCACTTCAAACCTACCTCCACAGATCAGCAGTATCATTCAAGGACAGTTGGCACGCCCAATGATATTTGAGAAGACTGCACAGGGTGTAGTTGCAGGATCAGCAAGCACAGCTACAGCATCATTCAGCATACCCTCCTCCATTCCACCCACCAGCCCATCCCTCTCTAGTCCACCCCAAGGGGTTCCAAGCAATCCTCTAACATCCACCACCATGACTGCTGGCACAGTGAAAAAACAAGTTGCCAAAAAGTTAGAGGAACTGGCACCCTCTACCCCAGAGATTGCCCAGCTGAGAAAACAGTGCTTGGACCACCACACCAAAAAGATGGAGAGTCTAAAAGAAGTATTCAAAGAATACCTGATTGAACTTTTCTTTTTGCAACACCTTCAAGGAAACATGATGGACTATTTAGCGTTCAAGAAGAAGCCTTGTGTTCCTTTGTATACTTACTTAAGGCAGAGTGATTTGGATCTAGAGGATGAAGATGAAGAAGAGGAACAGTCAGAGGTCATTAACGATGAGGTATCACGATAGCTAACTTTAAAAGCCAAAACATATCTTATTATTAAATTGCCATTCATGACATCCAATTCAAAATGTGTTTTACAATGCCTCCTTCAAATCTATCTACAAATATTTTAAAGGTAAAAGTTGTTACTGGAAAAGACGGCCAAGCAGTGACACCCGTTGCCATAGCAACACAGCTTCCTCCCAATGTTTCTGCTGCTTTTTCTACTCAGCAGCAGTTTCAGGTGATAGACTTATTTTTGTGCTAATTGTGACCAAATATTCCACGTGTTTCTGTATTTAGCTTCAAGTATTTGTATTTTTTTGTTGGTGTTTTGTTTTTACGACATGTTAAATATTGCTGATTCCTTGAGGGATTGTTTTTGCAGGGGCACCAAGGGACTGCTTCTGGCACCATTACAAACCCTGGAGACATGGATGCCTTTAAGAGACAACAGAGTGCAGTTCAAACAGGTAGGGTAAGGACTGCAGTCCCCCGTCTGGCTTATGTTGCTTTGTTTCCTCCCTGTTTGCTTTGTTTTTGTTTGTTTTCTTTTTCCCTCTAATTGCTTCTGCTTTTAGACATTTGGCATCCTCTACTAGCGCTTTATGTTGAAGTCTAAATCGAGGAAGAGGAGGTGACCTGTGAGGTCTTCCGAAGGTCATTGCTCTGGGCTTAGTGCCTTTCTTTTTTTTTGCGTTATGAGGGTATTGTGTGTTTTAAATCCCAGATCAGGCTAAGAGGCCCCGGATTGACGTTGGTCGCCATGGGCTGATTTTCCAGCATCCTGGTGTAGCTCCTTTAGGATCACCTGGCGTGCCACTCCAGCAGCTTATGCCGACTGCGCAAGGTAGGAGTGCTACAACCAGGTCGTTGTGTGTTCTGTTCGACGCGGCTGGATCAATGCCGTTCTTCCAGCAAAGGAGATTTACCAAAAAAACGAATCACATCGCATCAACAAACTGTTCTTCATTCTTCTGCTGGAATCCTCAGTAGTCCACGGGAAGATCAGACTTAGCTGCCAGCACCTGAATAAATGAGGAAGAAGACCATCCATTTCTGAAGAATAGCAGTCACTTGATGGGAAGATGCCATGTCTTATGATTTCTTTTTTCCCCTGTTGATCACTTGTCATCATCTGCATCATGTTATCAAAAGTTTACTCATCTTAGTCGCTTTCATTCAGACGGACTCTCCTGCAATGATGGATTTTTCATTTATTTTGGAAGTGGATCCCAGGATTTGGCATCTCTGTGAGCATGAATTCACTCTCCAATGGACTTTACTTTCTCGTCATTTTATGAATCCACATGCCATTCTTCCTTTTGGTTTTTATTGTCATTCCTTACGACTCTGTCTTGTTCAGTGGTCTTTCTTTGCATCATCAGGGTGGATTCAGTCATCTTTCATGCGTCAAGTATGTCCTGTTTACGTCATAAACTCATTTGGTTGATTCTCATCTTTGTTTACTCATGTTTTGTTCTGACTTGGCTTCTTTCCCTCAGTCCTAGTAGGAGGGAAATCATGTGGAGGAGTTTTGTTCACGGCACGGGTTGTTGCGTTTGTGGTGGTGTGGGTGTGTCAGGGCCAGGTTGATGGCGTCTAGGCAAGGTGGTGTCACATGCAGGGAGGTAAGGCAGGTGCTGCTTTAGTGTGCACAGCTCCGCTCAGGCCTGCTGTCTGCAAAACCCCGTGTGTCTTAATGCTCACCTCTGTGCTTTGTCGCTGTGTAAGGCATCCAGATGCCTTGATAACTGCAATAACAACATTGCTTTATGCATGTTCAACATGTGCTGTTTTTGTGTCTGCTCTGTAGTTCTTTCCCCCCCTGTTTTACCCTGTCCTTTATTTTTTTAAACTTTATTTTTTTTCCCACTTTTTCTTTTAAAAAATCATTTTTATTTTCTGTTTAAAACTTTTCTTGCATGGATAATTTTTGATGTTTATTCCAACATTTTCTCAACATTTGAAATGCAATGTTTTGGTTTTGCATTTATCAAAGTAGTGTTTTCTTTGAGAGACATGTAGATCTTCATATTAATTTAATTTCTTCTGTAATCATTTTGCTCTATGAGTTTCATTAGTTCTGCTCAGATCATTTGAAAGTAGTACACTACTGCTAATAAACAAGGCCTAACCAGTTCATTATCCGGCAGTTCCAGGAGATCTCAAATATAAAGCTCACAGAGTTGGTTCACATGTAAATCACAATCAGTAATTTGTACTAGATTCAAAATACTAATATTTTAGATAGGGGTCTCTCAAGTTATTAAAAATAGGATGCTAAGATTTTTTTATTATTCTAAAAAACGTGGAACAACACCTGCTAGCAGAAATAGCTGGAATCATTTACAATATGACATTTTACCATTTGTATGTTGCTCGTTATACTACTCCATTTCCTATATTTCCATTGCCACTTCCACAGGCGGGATGCCGCCTACTCCTCAAGCGGTCCAGATTGCAGGACAGAAACAGAACCAGCAACAGTACGACCCATCTAAAGGGCCTCCTGTACAGAATGCTGCAAGCCTTCACACTCCTCCTCCTCAGCTACCTGGCAGGTTGCCTCAAGGTACCCTCCCACTGGCTGGCCTGTCCATGACACTTTCTCAGCAGGCTCAGTTGGTGGAGAATTCGGCTCCACCAAGTGGCCAACTTCAGGCACAAGTAAAGGTGCCAGCTGGAGGGCCTGTCCTGGCCGCAGTTAACCCCCACACACAACTCCAGGCTCAGCTGCAACAGCAGATGCAATCGGGTATTCAACTCCAGTTGCAACAGCAATCAACACAAGCCATTCTGCAGTCGGGACAAGCGGTTAGTCTTTTAGGCAAAGACTGTTGCCGTTTTTTGAGTCTTATAACTTTTGTTTGATAAAAGACTGCTCCACAATACTGGATCGTGCTGTAATTTTTAATTTTTGTTTTGTTTTTGTTTTTTACTTTCACACACTGCAGACGGTGGCTCTTGCTCGCCCTGTGGTGGACCCAAACCAGACAGTCCAGAGAGTTGTGACCAACTCTGTAGCAACAACGTCCATGTCTTCTGCTCCTCTGTGTACTCCCAGCTCTGCTCCAGCTTCCCATTCAGCCAATTCTCTTCGTACTCTCAGCTCTAACATCAGCCCAAGCACTCAGTCTAAAGTGACTGGAACCAATGGAATATCGACAGTCAAAATCGGTGGCTTTGCTCAAAACAGCATGCAGTCCTCACAGGAAGGTTGTCAAGATAAACAAATTGAGCAAGCTAAATTGGTAAGTTCATATGGAGTTATATAAAGATTAGAAAATCCTTAACAGTCGTTCCTAAATTAATATTATTTACTGCCATATAATTAAAAATAAGTGCTCTTTTTTGGGTAGGTAATATATATAAGATAAACAAAAGGATCTATTGAGATGGATGGCTCCCACCCAATATTACTGTTGTGCAAATACTTTATTTTTTAAAGGGAATTTTCTGTTTTGTTTTTTCATATTCTGTAAATATGTTAGCTAAGCAACAAATACCTGATACCTTTACTACATTATAATCTTACATCACATCTGTTTTTGTGTTGCAGGAAAGTCAAGTCCATCAGCGCATATCCGAGTTGAGGAAGGAGGGCCAGTGGTCTGCCAGTAGACTTCCCAAACTTGTGGAGGCCTCAAGACCAAAGTCTCAGTGGGATTATCTGCTTGAGGAAATGCAGTGGATGGCTGCGGACTTTGCACAAGAGAGAAGATGGAAGGAGGCTGCCGCAAAAAAGGTTTACAATCATTTTTCTGAGATAAATCTGAATAAACGTGTCACTGAATCAGAAATGCGAGCTACTTGAATAAATAAATCCTCTTCATAGCCAATAATGACAACAAAAATTGATTGTGATTTGATTACCGTAATTTGATAAAAATGTATGTTGATCAAAATTTATTAAGATTTATTATGTAACTACTTTGTGAACAATCACACAAAACAAAAGACTGACAGAACAGAATTTCAATATTGTATTTACCACACCCATTTTTCTGTTGCACAGTCTTGTCTAGATGTTTCTGTTACTCTAGTCTCTCAGGTGATGGGGATTCTCCCTTTACAATATTTTCCTCTCTGTGCTTGAGAACAGTTAAAGTTTGAGACTTATCCGTTGATTATTCTGCTGTGCTGTTAGTCCATCAATGGCCTTCTAGGCCTTCTTTAAAATAGTTAAATGTGAGGTAGGTCTGGGCGAAAAACCGTTTGAATGAATTAATTCGAATTTTTTGTTACAGGCGATTTTCAAAAATAACTAAATTGAGTTTTTGTGTAATGGCTACTGGTGAGGGTGGGAAGTTTGTTCCCAAGAAAGGAATAAAATCATCTGTTGTTTGGAACTGGTATGGGTTTGCTGCCACAGACGTGGAGGAAGAGACCCCACGCTGCAACATTTACCTACAGCCTATCGCAGTCAAAGGCAGCAGCACCACAAACCTATTCCAACACCTGGGGGAACCTTTTTATAACTGTTCTCCTTCACTTCATAACTCAAACGTGCGCTCTCATGCTCTCACTCAATCTCACGCGCCACATGCTCCTTCCACACGCAGCGTGCTGACACAAACACACACACACACTCATTCTACAACACCTATACAGTTAGTTCATTAGTTAGATAGTTGGTAGTTAGTTGTTACTGTCATTTATTAATAACGAATACTGCGTTGTAATTATTAGTTGTACTGGTATTCATCCACACCGGGGGGGTTCTTGGCCGCAAGTCCTGCTGCTTCATCAGCGCAGTGATCAAAAGTTCCACACCGCCACAGCTCTAGTTATTATCTTGTGTTACATTTGCATATAGCCAAATACATGGTACCCATATATACCGTGGAGAAGACGGGGTTTATTAATTTAATTAAAACCTTAGACACACGATATGAGCTGTATTGTTAATCCTTTAGAGAATGGTGCTACTCTTAAGGTGAATGTATGTCTCCTTTTAGTCTAGACTACAAAGTGTGACTTAAAACACAGCTGGGACTTTGATTCCAAGATTGTGATCGTTTATTTATTAATCTTAACAGAAATAGGGGTTACATTTGTCTTGCGTTCGATTAAATCAAAGCAAAACTTGCTTTAAATTGTCTGCCGTTTGTACTTATTGCTTTACTTAAGTAGGAATTAAATAAAATAAAATCGGAGATTTTATTTTTAGGCCATATCGCCCAACCCTAATGTGAGGGAGCATTTGTAACTTACTGTAACCCTTTACATACATTTTCATGAAAGTAGCCTAAGCAGGTAAATAAATAGTGAGGGGATCTGCTGGTACTGGGCCTGGAATCACTTTTTTTTTTTTTTTTTTTGCTGTAGCCAATTATTTCAATGTGTAAAAGTGATTTAATTTAAATATAAAATGCAAGATTTTTCTGATATTTTTACTGACTCATCAATCATCAAATACAATTGTTGCTATAAGGGACTTGAAAGATACAGTTTTTTGTTGTTGAGATGAGACATTTTTAGAGGAAAAAAGACCCACCAGGCTTAAAAAACGAAAACCACTTGAATCATGGAGTATGATGTTATGATGTTATTTAGGTTCTTTCTTTATTCAAACTGAATAAAGTTGAATGAAAAACAAATGCCTTCCAAATTAAACATAAATATTGGACTACTCAGCTTTGTTTAAAGATGAAGTATTTTGTTTACTGCAGCTTGTTCGTACATGCGCCCGCTACCATCAGGAGCGAGAAAAAAGTGAAGAAAGATTACTGCAAGAAAGGGAAACTCATCTACGTCATATTGCCAGCACTGTGGCTCGAGAGGTGGAGTTCTTTTGGTCTAACATTGACCAGGTATGTGTGTAGGTTTCCCTAATCCCAATATTGGTTATTAAAATATACATTTGTTTAAAGAATGTGGTTTTGTTTTTTTAAAGGTTGTTGAAATTAAACTTCAGTTTGAAATCTATGAGAAGAAGCTGAAAGCTCTCAGCCTACAAAAAGCCACGGGTATGTCACACTAAGCTGGAGCTGATCTTTTTGCTTTTCCTATGGTTGTCTGCTCATAAATGTGAAACAAATAGTGGCATCACACTTAGTACTTAGGCATCTTCTTACATTGTGGATGATATAGCACTACAACTTTCTTCTACTCTGTTTATTATATGTGGTAAACAGCTGACTTATGTAACTTGTGTTCTGCTCTTATCATACTTGTATTACAGTGTCCAGTCAGTCAGTAGAAGAGATGGCCAGTAAAGAGGTAAGCGCCTTACTGAAATTCAGGTAAACATGGGAAAAAATGTATGTGCAGTCTACTGTATTTTCTGGAGTATAAGTCTCAGGACCCCAAAAAAAACATAACAAAGAGGAAAAAAAACATATGTAGCTTGCTCAGAAGTAGAAGTTTTAAACAAATTTGCCAAACCAGAATTCTTCACACTGAACAGGGTTCACTTGTCAAATTTACATCCGCTGCCTCTTTTGAGGCTTGTCCAGAAATGTGTTTGTAAACTAGACATTCCTGTCGCGTGTGGGAGAAGCTACCGTCAAGTTTTTAGCCTTATTGCTATATGAAAATATTGACAATACCTTGTTGACAATCTATGGAGGACACTGTTGATGTCTGGACATCGGGTTCATTTTAAAAAGCTCTACACAATCATGTCTACATGTCTGGGTTCGTGAGATCTTTTGGTCTTTTTGTTTTCTTACGCCATCGTTACTTTCTATTCTGCAGCAGCTGCATCTGAATGACGGCGCTTTTAGCGGTACTTCAGTGTCTCTGTGACCCAGTTTGATTACTTCTTGCTGTCCCGCATTAGTCACAGGAAGGAAAAGATAAAAACAAACATAATAATGCCTTATTGCAAGTAAGAAAAATATAAAATTCAGGAGGAGATCCATTGTTTCTTCTGCGTTGCTGCCAGTAGCAAATACTGATAGATTTCAAAGATTTTTATTGTCATTGTATTTCTACAGTGAAATTCTGTTGGCACTCAGTCAAAAAGAAGTAAACATCGAAGAATAAATACAAACAATATAAGAATATAAAAAATCTGTAAAGAACGTTAAGAAGTTTTAAATAAGAATGTCATGATAAATAAACAGCTTTATTGCACATATAGTAGTGTGTTGTACTGAGGGACGTCTGTGATGAATAAGATTTAGATTTAAGTCAGTGGGAGATGGAGAGCGGGGGGGTGATGGAGACTACAGCTCTGGGGTAGAAGCTGCGTCTCAGTCTATTTGTCCTTGTTTTTAAAACTGGTACCTCTTGCCCGATTGCAGCGGCACAAACAGGGAATGTCCAGGATGGCTGCTGTCCATGTTGATGGCCCGTGCCCTTCTCTGTAAACGCTCTTTATAGACAGATTCCAGGTCTGGGAGCTCAGCTGCCACAATCCTCTGCGCTGTCTTTACCACCCAGGACAGGTGTCTCCTCTCCTCTGCTGTGCAGCTGCTGTACCACACTGTACAGCCCTGACAGAGAATGCTCTCCACGGTGCTCTTGTAGAACTTTCTGGGAAGTCCCGGAGCCAGACCCGCCTTCCTCAGCTTCCTCAGGAAGAACAACCTCTGATGGGCCCTTTTCACCAGTTTGGAGGTGTTCAGTGTCCATGTCAGGTTCTTGGAGATGTGCATGCCAAGAAACCTGACAGAGTCGGTCTGTTCCACCTCCTCCCCTCTGACGTTGAGTGGGGGTTGAGTTGTTCTCCTGGTCCTTCTGAAGTCTATAAGGACCTCCTTGGTTTTGGTGGGATTGAGGACCAGATCATTTGCTGAACACCACTCCTCCAAGTGTTGGATCTCCTGCCTGTACCAGTTCTCGTTATTGTCAGTAATGAGGCCCACCACTGTAGTGTCATCCACAAATTTCACTATAGTGTTGGAAGAGTGGATGGGAGCACAGTCCTGAGTGAAGAGTGTGAAGAGGGCTGGACTGAGCACACAGTCCTGTGGTGTTCCTGGGCTCAGGATTTTGGTGTCAGATGTCAGGCTCCCCATCCTGACATTCTGAGGCCTGTTGATCAGGAAGTCCATAATCCATGAACAGAGCGTGGATGAGAGTCCGAGATTGGAGAGTTTGTGGGCCAGTTTATGGGGGATCACAGTGTTGAATGCGCTGCTGAAGTCCACAAAGAGCATCCTGACGTAGGTGTTTGGCTGCTCCAGGTGG
This sequence comes from Oryzias curvinotus, assembly GCA_023969325.1. NCBI lineage: Eukaryota > Metazoa > Chordata > Actinopteri > Beloniformes > Adrianichthyidae > Oryzias > Oryzias curvinotus. The sequence goes on along the minus strand of CM043714.1, from coordinate 14,384,354 downwards.
GTCAGGGCTGTGTGGAGTGTGGTGGAAATGGCGTCCTCTGCAGATCTATTTGCTCGGTAAGCAAACTGATGTCTGTCAAAGTTTGCAGGGATGTTATCTTTGATATGTTCTAAGACGATCCTCTCAAAACATTTCATTATCACTGGGGTGAGGGCAACTGGACAGTTATCGAGTGTTGTGACAGCAGGTTTTTTGGGCACAGGGACGATGGTTGTGGATTTGAAGCAGGTGGGGATGTGGACAGTTGTAAGGAGAGGTTGAAAATATTTGTTAACAGGCCAGCCAGCTGGTCAGCGCAGGACTTTAGTAGACGGCCTGTCACCCCATCCGGTCCTGCTGCTTTTGCAGTGTTGATCTTTTTCAGGGTGGATCTCACCTGGTGTGCTGCTCAAGCTTGAGTGATGGCTCCCCCTCCGGCTGCATCCTGCTAGCAGGCGGGGGTCTTCCCTGCTGCATGTCAAAGCGAGCAAAGAAGAGGTTCAGTGTGTCAGGGAGATCCCTGTCCTGACTGACCTGTGTGGTGGTTCTGTTGTAGTCAGTCAGAGTCCTGATTCCTGTCCACATGCTGCGGGGGTCGTTGTTCCTAAAGTCTCTCTCTATCCGTTGTCTGTAGTTGTCTTTGGCTTCTTTGATTCCTTTTGTCAGATTCTTCCGGGCTGTGCTGTATTCTAGCTGCTTTCCTGACCTGTAGGCGGTGTTCCTGGCCTTTAGCAGTGCCCGAACTTTTCCATTAAACCAGGGCTTCTGATTGGGGAATGTTCTGATGGTTTTTTTGGGTACTGTTTCCTCTGCATAGAACTTGATGTAGTCCAGTACAGCAGCCGTGTAGTCTTCCAGGTCAGATCCCTCAGCAAACACATCCCAGTCCGTGACTTCAAAACAGTGTTGCAGAGATGCGGTGGCCTCCTCACTCCACACCTGTACAGTGTTTATGGTGGGTCTGCTTCTGCACCGCCCTGGTCTGTAGGATGGGGTCAGTAGTAGAGAGATGTGGTCTGACAGACCTAGTTGGGGGGCTGCTGCAGCTTTGTAGGCTCCCTTGATGTTTGTGTACACCTGGTCCAGAATATTGCCGTCTCTTGTGGGGAAGTCAATATATTACAACGCCCTCTAGTGGTTAACTGGAAACGACCACTAAAGAGCAACTAATTGTTAGTGGAAAAATAACGAATATATGAGCCTATTTATGTTTTATAAAATCCCAAATAAGTCACTTTTGAGTATAACTTGCAACACTGGCCAACCTATGAAAAAAAAAACACAACTTATACTCCAGAAAATAATTGATGATAATGCTTTAATCAATTTTTTTTCTTTTTTTTTACAGGAAGGGGTCACCCCAGCAAAAAGATTTAAACCCAGTTTCAGCTTTTTTGATGAAGATGGTATGTTAAAGGTTGTTTTCTTTTTGAGTTTTTATATATATAAATATTTATATGCTCAAAGAAGGCTATGTTTATCTTCAGTTACAGATGAAGAGAGCACCATCGAGGAGCAGGAGGGTATGGAAGAGGACGCTGACCACAAAACAGAATTACTTGATCTTGCCAAAGATGGTATGTGCAATTAAGATTTCATCCCACAGTAAATACATTTGAAGTGAAAGCATTTATTTATATCGGATAGCATGTTAGTACAAAGCCAACTATAAAGCATTTTCAGTTGTTGTGATTAAATTCCAGTCGTTGGTTTTTTGTGTGTTTTTCTTTTTCTACAGTGCTGCTATAAAATGTTCATGTATTTACATATATATATATATATATGCTTCTTAATAGCCTTTTTATAAAATGTTTTATATTTAATTTCTAGCTGAGATGCCTTTGGATTCTTTGAGAAAACAGTATGCTGGTGCCTATGCAGATGGCTTTGAGTGGCCTCAGCCTGGTCTCAACAGTGATGATGATGACGTGGAAGAGACTCGAGGTGCCTTTTCAGACAGAATCTTCACACTTTTCTTTACTACCATTCTAGAAATAATCTAATACGTTTTTTATGTTGTTCTTTTCAGAAATGGAATGCATGTCAGACAGTCCACATGAGGCTGTATTGATTGACTCCCTTCTTAGTGTGGACCAGTATCACGGCTCTGACAAAGCCACATCCTCTGACTCTGGGAAGCCAGGCAGAGACATCGCTGAGGTGGCTGCTTCCACAGAACTTATCTTGCCTAAGGGAAGCTTCAGAACAACTTCATCAGTAAGATATCTATAGAAAAAAGTAACATATTTAAACATAGACTATGCATATGATAATCTCTAATCTAACTTTTTCTTTTGTAGAGCCGTAGTCCTTCACCGTTTTTATTGCATGGAATGCTGCGGGATTATCAGCAAGTTGGGGTGGATTGGCTGGTGAATCTTTACAAGAAACACCTCAATGGTATTTTAGCTGATGAAACAGGACTTGGGAAGACTGTACAGACAGTGGCTTACATGGCCCACCTAGCAGGGCAAGAGGGTATGTTGCAGCTAAGGTCTTAAAATTTCATTCCAGAAATTATGCAACTAAAAAAATCCTTTTTTTTTTTCCTACAGGCATTTGGGGGCCTCATCTTGTTGTTGTGAGAACATGCAAGTTGCTTAGTTGGGAGTTGGAGTTCAAGCGCTGGTTCCCTGGCTTTAAGATTCTCCTCTACCTTGGCAATGGAAAGGAGCGCAGATCTAGAAGAATGGTCATTTCCATTTTTTTTCTTGTTCAAGGAAGCATGTCTGGTATTGCTGTGGTATTGGTATTGCTGTGTAAAACATGTGTGGAAACATTCTTCAAATGTATAAAGGTAGCAACATATAGGTTGTTTATTGCTTGCAGTGCTGGGATGACCCCAATGGCTTCCATGTATGTTTGACATCCTACAAGCTTCTCATGAAAGACCAGAGTCACTTTCTAAGGAAAAAATGGAGGCATCTGGTTCTGGATGAGGTGCAGCTCATCAAAAACACAACAGAGAAACATTGGGAAGTGATCTTTAACCTCAGAAGGTGAGCTAGGTGACGCTTTCAGCATAGTTTAAAAAAGACTTTGTTTAAGATTAAAACTTTGCTCCATCATTTTTATATAAATGATCATCATGATGTTTGTGTTGTTTTTTCATTAGTACAGTTAATTGACCCAAAAGGCTGCAATATATTTTGTCTTTCAGTGAGCAGAGGATCCTTCTCATCAACAATCCTCTACAGAACACTCTCAAGGAGTTGTGGACCATGATCCACTTCCTGTTGCCAGGAATCACCAGGCCTTACGCCGACTTTCCCGTTAAAGCAGGGACAGACCAGAACCAGGACTACTGCCACAAACTGGTCATCCGCTTACACAGGGTAAGTAAGATGTCTGCTTGTTCCTCCTCCTTCAAACAATGCTTTTTTTGTCTTAAGTAATCCTTGTATCTTCTCGCATCATGTAACTGTAGGTAATCCAACCATTCATTCTGAGGCGCTCTAAAAGGGATGTGGAGAAACAACTTCCAAAAAAGTATGAACACATCCTCAAGTGTCGTCTGTCCAACAGACAAAAGAGCCTCTATGAGGATATCCTCACTCAATCAGGGTGAGACATTTTCACTACCTGTACAACATGTGACAGCTTCATTCTAGCTAGAATAGTGTTCCCTCGTTATATTGCAGTCCTCCTATCATGGTCTCTTAGTTTTGGTTTTGATTTTTTTTGTTGTTTTTTTTTTTTTAAAGCAACTTTTTTTTAGAGCTGTTTTTTTTCTTTTTCTTTTTTTCCCCCCTAATGACCTTGTCAATCAATCTCTGCCATATCTCCTGGTCTGAATGCGTTCAGCTGCCAAATCCACATAAATCTTTGGTCGATGTGGGAATTTGTCTATTAATGGGCTTCTGCCTGTTGGTGAAAATGTATAAATACCGTATATATATTTTTCATTCTATGATACTGACTTATTATTCTATGAAGGTTTGAACTTTGAGAGTTTAAACAAGAGAAAAAACTGAAAATGTTTGTGTCCGTCTGAGAAAAGTGTAGAAAGTGTGAATTTAGGGATTTTAGAGCTTTTAAACATCTGGAATCCTACTTTGCTGATTTGCGGAGTATTTTTTAGAACATAACCCCCTTAATAAAACAAAAAACACTGTACTGTTTATTTCACATCTGGTCAATAATATAAATTAGACTAATCCAAATTTGCGTTGACCAAGTCATCTCAGGATTTCATCTTTAAATGAATAAAAACAATGTTTTGATGATGAACATCATAGTCTTCAGTCTGTCTTTTCTTGTATTGACTTTATATAAGAACCAAATTAATTGTGTTTTTGGGAAAACATTTTCAATCCAAATTCCATCTGTTCCCTTATTATTTCTTTCACAGCTTGAGTTCTGCTGTCACTAATGAACACAACAATAATGTTATATTAACAAAAAACAACTTTTTTTTTTTTATAATCCAGCTGATCAGCATTGGCGCTCAGGCAACTTCTAATAATAAAAAAAAACATTTTAAATAAACCTAAAACATGTCATTTTAGACAATTTGGCATCTTTGATAGGCTGCAACTCCATACAGTCTCAATAGGAGGAAAGTGAACTGTTGAATTTTTCCAGTCCGGTAGTTTTAATGATGATGGAGAAAAAAGGTTTCAAACTCAGCAGGAGCACTTTCCCTAGAATAGTTTCCATTTTGCACTGCATACGCATTCTGGTCTGGAGTTTGTTTCTAATGAAAGTTTCTTAATAAATGTTCAGTGTAAAATATTTACCGTAATAGTAGCATGTAGAGATTTCTCACTGTCCTACTTCAGTGTCTCCTCCTACTGTCAGTGAAGGCTGTTGGGTGTATTGGATTGTTTTTATTTTTTTAAATACCAAAACCAAATGTGCTGTAGAGCAGGTTTTTATTTTATTTTTTATTTTTTTCTTGTTTTTTTCGTTAGGTGCCACGTCATGCAGGCATGTCCTTTTAAAAAGGAAACCTAAAAATCATTACGCATAGAATGTACCGTATTCGTTTATTTTTTGTTCGAGTTTTGTTACTAACCGCATTTATAGCAATACATTAAAGACTATGTATTGTTTAGCAATAATAGCGTCTGTGTGTTTTGTAATTAATATTTTATCTCCATTACTTATGTGCTCCCCTTAGGACTCAGGAAGCTCTGAAGACGGGTCATTTTGTCAGCGTCCTTCAGGTTCTGATGCAGTTACAGCGAGTCTGTAACCACCCAGAGCTGGTGGCACCCAGAGAAACGAGCAGCTCTTATTTCTGTTCTTCTCTGGAATATAATGTTCCATCAATGGTGCTGGACGCTATCGCGAAAGACCCAAGCAAGGTACGAACATATGGAGTCAAATATGTATGATCTTATAAATTCCTGGTATGCAATAGAATAATCACCTTTATAATGTGTTCGTCATCCTTTAAAATTGTTCATATCCTTTCTTTGTTGCCATTTGTCATTACTTAATTGATTTTATAAGTAGAGAACTCAAAATAAGCCTACAGTGCATCGTCCTAACAGTTTTTCTACTCTTGTTTTGATCCTAGACTGCAAATTTCTCAATCTTTGACTTGATCAATAATGAGAGTAGACTGACGCGTTATCAGACCGAAGAGGCGGTGCCCAATCTGAAGATCACGCAGCAACTTATAGAGGAGATCTACACTAGTCCTGATCCACCACCAAGACCAAAGTCATGTCCAATAAAACCCATGAAGTTAGTACTGAAACCACTTTTTTGTATCCTAACAAGGTTAAAGTAGTCAAATTAAAGTCTGAAATCATTTTTATATTTCGTTTGTATATTAGGAACATGTGAATATTTATGTATTTCAGGTTGTTCCAGCCAGTTCAGTATGGCACAAAGCCAGAAGGTCGTTTAACTACTTTTACAAATGCAGTTCAGCGTCCTCCAACAAGCTCGCCCACTACCAGCACTTCTCCTTCCACCACCAGCCAGGCGGGCCAGACCAGGGGAAAGTCTCCTGTCACAACTGGAGCAGCCACAAACGTCTCACACGGTAAGGTTTTGGTGGCAGAGTTTACCAGGGAAAATATGTTTTGATGTAACAAGAACTGGACATTTCCTTGGGAATTTTGCCTCCATAGTTGTTCAGCTGGGCTTTCAAAATAATTTTTAGAATGAATATTTCCATTGTGTGTTTATAACAAACATCGACCGTTTTCAAAAACTGGACTGAGTGACCCCTCCCCTCCCGTGTTCCAAACATCAAGTGTCTGCTGGCTCCAAGAAGTCAAAATCCCATAAACGTCTATGGGAAAATAAACCACTATAATTCAGTCATCATATTTGTCAGAGTAACCATTCTTGCTGTACTAGCTTTTTAACATCTTGCTACCGTAATTATAAACTTTTGTCATTATGTTTTTTCTGTAGTACAAGTTATTTAAGATATAAACTGACCAATCTGATTCCTCAAACTATGTGGCCCTACATCAAATGTTCAAAACACTTGATTGACAGATTTTATGTAGCCAACAACAGCAGACTTCACCAGGCCATCTGCAAAGTCCCAAGCCTGCTTTCAGGTGGTGGGACACATACTTCTAACAAGCTCACTCTTGATTAGTTAGAGTTGTTGCTATAGAAACGTTGACTCAGATTGACTTGGACCAATCACTGGTTAGTGACAATTTCTAGTTCCAACATGGCAACGTTTGTAGCGCAAAAAATGGCAACTGAATTGATTTAATTTAATTTGAGCCAGAAAAGAACCTTTGTCACGTCATACTCACTCAGCCAAATTCTTATATACAGTCAATGGATATATTAAGCCTCACTAAAGAGCTTTTTTTTTAATGAGCTTCAGTATGTTTATTATACAAACATCTTCTAGTAGTAGTAAAAAATATACAAGTAAATATCCTATTTATAGCAAATTTTTAATTAGTAAATGATCATATAGCTTTACTTGTGAGGATAGGTACTTTACAAAGTCCAAAGGGGACTTTCATACAAATTAAACATGTTATAGAAATTTCTACATTGAATAGGAATTATTGAAAGTCCAGATGCACTAAGGCATGCTAACTTTTTAATTATGTTTTATTTAGTTTTGGTTTAAGATAATGCTTAAATTCTAACATTTTAACGTACTGTTACGTACTATTATTGCAAAATGACATGGTACTACTAAAACCTGCACACTAAGAAAAGATCAGTTTGACTGACAGGCTGTTAACAGTGACTATTTGAAAAGAAAATTCCAACTTTACAATGATATTATTCTTCTATTAGAAATACAGTGGGACAAAAAATATTTAGTCAGCCACCAATTGTGCAAGTTTTCCCATTTAAAAAGATGAGAGAGACCTGTGATTTTCATCATAGGTATACCTCAACTATGACAGACAAAATGAGAAAAGAAATCCAGAAAATCGCGTTGTCTGATGTTTTAATTATGGTGGAGAATAAGTATTTGGTCACCTACAAGCAAACAAGAGGAGTTCAAACGTGCCATGAGTGGAGGACAGAGGATCCTCTTCCAGAAGAAGTTACAGTTCTGTGTGAGCCAGAAATCTTGCTTGCTTGTTATTGGTCAAATACTTATTCTCCACCATTATTTACAAATATACTCTTTAAAAATCAGACAATGTGATTTTCTGGATTTTTTTTTCTCATTTTGTCTTTTATAGTTGAGATATACCAATGATGAAAATTACAGGCCTCTCATCTTTTTAAGTGGGAGAATTTACACAATTGGTGGCTGACTATATACTTTTTTGTCCCACTGTATTTCTTTTTAAATATACTACATGGTGTGTTTTTTAAAACATCCTTTATGTTTTCAAAACATTTAACAAATTGATTTGACATCTTCATTTAACAAATGCATTTTGGGTCTTTGTGGTCTAATACTGTGATTGTTTTTATTGATCTGCATTGTATAGATGGAGAAGTCACAGTTTCTAATTATTCTGCTGTTGCTGTGTGCCACTGCCTATTCAATTTATTAAAGAAAAAAAAGAGTCTTGCTAATTTCAGTAAATATTGGAATACTCTTACTGTAGAGTCCCATACCGCACTGCCTTGTACTTCACAGCCACTGGAACAACCACACAGAGAGCCCAGGCTCCTCCTGTCAGCAGCAACAGCACTGCAGCTTCCTCTGTAGCCTCCTCTGGAAACAGTGGCATTGGGCAGCATGTGCTGGGGGCTGCTCCTGTAGCCTTGGGCCAGACCTTAGCTGGTACACTTGTGGGTGCTATGACTCCCATCAGCCAGCCTGGATTAACACAGGTCCCCAGGCCAACCCTAGCCTCCAGCCATGCCATCCAGCCCAGCTTAATGTCCCAGAGGTTGGTTCTTACATCTCAGGCCCAGGCACGATTGCCTAGTAAGTGGCCTGCCATCCCCTTTGTTTCAGTATTTTCCCTCAACCTCTGGCACAAGAATTTTGGCTGCTTGAGACTGAGGTCTTTACCTGAGGAACTGCTGATATGAGTTTAGTCTGTACTTAAGAGAAAAACGCTGCTTTACATGCAGTGGCGTCAGTACCTGGACTGCAACAATTTTGGTCAGATGTCATTTAGCAAAAATAATGCAATGGGTAAAGAGTTCTTCAGTCAGACAGATATCAGCAGCATCTCAATAGCCTCAGTGTCCCCCAAATCTTTTCTTGAAACCTGCATGTTTACTCTGAATGAGCCACTTACGTCCCACCTTTGCATCACTATACTATTTAATGTTAAGGAAAATTCCAGGATTTTTAAATCTGGTCCATATTTCCCCTTTCATTCCTGTGAATCTTGTAAAAAAAACACAAAGATCTTTGCAATCAGACCTGGTGGTGGTGGAAGGAGAAGATGCTGGAGTGTATACTGTGTAAGAGGCTAGCTAAGAAGAAGTGGGAAACTGAGAGGACTGAGGAACTGTGGTACTCTATGAGGAAGTCTGGAGTGACAGAAGTATGTTAGAGCAGTACATGACATGTATGAGGGCTGTAAGAAAGTAGTGAGGTGGGCTTTAGAGGTGACAGAAATTCGGTGAAGGTAAGATTACATCAGGGATCAGCTCTGAGCCCTTTCCTGTTTACAATGGTAATGGACAGGCTGACAGAGGAGGTTAGACAGGAATCCCTATGGACTAAGATGTTTGCAGATGATATTGTAGTGAGAGTGGGGAACAGGAGAAAGAGAAGCTGGAGAGGGAAGGTTTGCCCTGGAATAAAAACTTTCTCTTGTGTATTTTTCTACCTGTATTTTCTTCGTGGTAACCACAGAAAAGCAACAGCCTTGCTCCTATTAGACATTAAATAAATTATAAGCTAAATGCTTTGTGTTTTCAAGGGATTTAGGCCTTACATTTACAAATAGGAACACTAACTCCCTTGCTACACGTTGTTGTTTCCATGTCATTGCTCTGTTCCTCAGTATGGGTACAACTGCTTGGATTTTTGTCTAACAGACACATGGATAAATATGGCCCAATTTGAAAAATGCAGGAATATTCTTGTATACCCTTATGTTCTTATCAAAAACAATTTCCCAGTGTACTAATATTTTGTTATTTCTTGCATTAGCTGAACTGCAGGAAGAAAACTCAAACCCATTTTGTTTCTTTTCCCTTTTGCTTCTCTTGTATTTCATTTGATCTTGGACGCACTGTGTAGCATGTGGAAACACCAAAAAGGTTTTGCTTCAAATGCCAAAATAACTTTTTCATAAGCACACAGTCCTAAAATTTCAGTAGGAATATCCGAGTCTTGCTTTAAAAAACCATAAATGACTTAAAAAAACAAAACAAAAAAAAACTGATATTTCTGTAAATACCAGTATATTTTCAGCCTGGCCCAGCTTGGTGTTAAAAGTTGCCTAATTTGTGTTCACTGCGTATCTGTGTCTCTTCAACGTTTCTTATGTCATTCACACTCAGAATAATCCTGAGCTTTTAATGTTTTTAGAAGAGAACAGTTTGCAGTGTTTAAGTTTGGGTAAATGAGGGTAATTTATGGACAATGGGCATTTATTTTTTTAAGCAAAGGTATTTCAAAAAAAAAAATTGTGGTATTTATAGGATCTTCTATTTGCTATGGAAATAACAGCCTCAAAATATTCCGCTAAATGGTGACATGTGTTGCCTTGAAAAAGTCTTTTTTTTCTTTATGTATATTTATGTTCCAGACTCCGTCCTTTCTCAAAACAGCCTGTATAATCCTCTTTATTTGACCAATTCTACGATTTGTTGAGCTAGGAGCTGCTAAGATCCAGTTATGGGGAGGAGTTGTGCTCTTCACACTAAATAATCCACCCTGTTTTTGCATGCAGTACTCCTTTTCACCCTTAAACTAACTAAAGTATTGTGCTCTATAACTGTGTAGATTTTTCTCCCTATTACTTATCCTTTAGCTTATATTCCTTCTTTCAAATGAAGGTGGAGATGTGAAGATTGCTCAGCTGACCAACATAGCTGGCACTCAGAACCGCATCTCCCAGCCGGAGACTCCAGTCACTCTGCAGTTTCAGGGAAACAAGTTCACTCTGTCCCCCAGTCAGCTCCGCCAGCTCACAACTGGACAGCCTTTACAACTCCAAGGTGCACTCGGTAATGTTCAATATGTCATGACATCTTTTATTTGACTTTATCATTATAGCTTTTATTTGGTCTCATTTGTTTGTGTTTTTGCCATTTTTTTCTTTACTTAGAACTTTTGGTGTATATCAGCATGTAGTTTTGAACATTAATGAAACCTTCAGCTCATTCTCTCACCAGCCTAAATCATTAATTTTGATCTAAAAGAACTTCCTTATCAGAGCCTCCATTTTTTTTTAAACTCGTTCTCATCTAAATTTTTTGGTTAATAGTAGCATCATTTCATTCATGAAAAAAGCTTTCAGGTGTTATATACCACAGATCATGTTTTCACTCTTTTAACTATCAGTTTTTAAAAGAATGCAAGTTCATAAATATTTTTACTGAGTAATTTTTATGTAAACTCAAGCATAGTTTGAGTTTGCCCGCATTATTCAGATGTTTTACCCACAAAAACAAACCTTAATGGTTTTTCTAACCTTTTTTAATAGGAAAAAATTCCAGATTACTTTTTTGTCCTATTTGTCTTTTATTATTATCATTATTATTATTAAAACTTTGGTTATTTGCCATTTTCATATAACTTTTTATGGGATTAAAAATGAAGTAGACCAATGTAGATAATGTAGATAGCTGAGAACAGAGCAAAGAAATTAAATGTATAAAACGAATAAACACGTGGTTAATGGTAAACAGTTGGTGCTTTTGATCAATTTAGATTTTTACATTGATCTGTTTCACATTGTTACCTGTATCCCCATAATTTGCACGAGTACGTAAATTGTATTCCAATTCACCTCTCGATGCAAAGATAGCAACAGAGGACATGTATAGTAGTCATTTGCGTTTGAATAGTTGATTAAAATGAACATTTTGTTGGTTAGAGGTCCTACTTTGTGGCCTTGTTTTTCTGAGCAAGTCAGTGGAATGTTTGACTTGATTTTTTTCCTGTTTCTGGACTTTTCAGGTGTAAACTTTTTGCTTAATGAAGTCGTCTTTATCTTTGCTTTGAATTTAGGCAACATCTTGCAGATTGTGTCAGCTCCTGGGCAGCAGATAATCAGGCCACAAGGATCCATGGTGATGCAAGCAATGCCTCAAGCTGTGACTGCTTCAAATGCTTCAGCTCCTGCCAGCACGCCTCATCCAGCCCTGTCAACATCTCAGCAAGGTGACTCATTCACACCTGACGCATTCAGTCCTGTTTTTGAATCAGTCATTACAGTTTCACAATGAAGCTTTTTATTTTATATGTTAATTCAGAAACTCATTTATAAGACTACTAACTTTTTCTCAAAACAAATATCTTCTTAAGGTTCAAGTGTGACAACAAATGCTACATCAGCATCCAATAAGGTGACGAATGCTGCTCATGGAGTTTCTCAGGTGAGAACTTTCATATGAAAATACTTTAGACATGAGCGTTTAGGTACAAATGCTGCCTTTTTTTAAGAATTCTCTGAACTGAATAAAAGAAATAAAACTGGCCCCAGAAATCTGTTTCAGCCATGACTGCTTTGGTAAAAAATGTATTTAAAATGATCAATGAGATGACGCATGATAGTGCACATTATAACAAACCAAGAAGGCTGGGTAACTAGGTTATTTTTCATAACTTCAGTCGTTTTTATGTCTAGGAGCCCACAGAAGAAAAGTCTCGGCTGCTGAAGGAGCGTTTGAGGAACTTGTTTGAAGCCAACGAGCGGCGCTGTAGCCGCAGAGTTTTATATGGATCAGATCTGCTACAGGCCTGCACCCTGAGCTCAGAGCCTGCTCACACTGCCCTGACTGCAGGAGGATGGAGGTGGGTGGGCAGGGAGAGCTGTGTGAGGGCTCAGAGAACCTGTGTGGGTACCACGGCTGCCCTGCAGACCTCCCTGCTCTCTGTGGAGGAGCGTCTGGGGGCTTCAAGCAGTCTTATTCAAAGGTAAAAAATATATTTATAGATATATAGCATCGTTTCATTTAGATTTCTACGATCGATTAAGAATGATTTCCTTCAACTTTGTCATTTGTAAATGTGCATACCTGTAGAACAACCTATGCATAATATTTTTACTGTTTTTGTCATCTTTAGACTGTCGTGTAGGGTTCCCCCAGCCGTTGCACCACCTCCTCACCTGCATGCAGCCAATCCTTCGACTCCTTTTCGGCTGGAGCAGAAGTCCAATCATTGTCGACTACGGGAGGCCGCTGCTCCTCACAGTGCAAGCATCCACCGATTAGCATCTAGGCCTCTTATCGGTTGTGCAGACTTGCAGTTGATGCAGATGGATTCAGGTTTGTGCAACATCTTTTCGCTTAGGTGTACTTGAACCTTAAAATTCCAGTAGGACTTCCAAATCAGATTTATTTATACTTTTTTTTCGATTACTCCATACTTATTGCCGTGCTCCACATCAAGGATCTGCAAACACTTTTTCTTCTTCTCTTTATTGGTGTAAAATTTGTAATTAATTCATAATAATGAAAAGAATTGCTTGTTGTGTATTGTGCATAAAGGAACAGCCGACATTATTAAATATCATTGAGATTGGCTAAGGCTCTAGGTTAAAAAATGAGTTCATTTTAGCAGCTCTTTGGCCTGCAGCTTCCTTACTATTAGTTAATTTCTCATTTTGTTCATGCTGCATAAATATTGATCAATCTTCTTATTTATTGGGTCTTAAGAAACAATTGCCTTTTTTTTAGAATCACCAGAGGGAAGAGGTAAAAGGAAATACCAGTAATAAAACTTTGAAGGTTTTTTTTTGTCTTAAAGGTAAACTGGAAGCTCTTGCTATCCTGCTGCAGAAGCTCAGGTCAGAGAGCCGCCGAGTGCTCATCTTTACTCAGATGTTGAAGATGCTGGACATCCTGGAGGCCTTTTTAGATTACAGGCAACTCACTTATGTTCGCATTGATGAAAGCCTCACTTTGGAAACAAGACAGGTAAAACCATGTGACTTTATCTAATATGGATGCTTTTTCTGTATATGTGTAATGCTTTTAACTGTTTATCAAAGTTATAGTTGTGGCCATGTTGCCTACCTTGAGTCCCTTATTTTTAACCCAGAATATTACATTTGCACAATTTATTCTGCTGAAAAGCAGAACATTGTTTGAATCCTCCAGCAAACAGCAAAATGTACCCTTTTGAGGCACAAAACATTTAGATTAATAAAACTGTCAACGTAAAAATCTTTTGCTACGCTGTCGTCACGTGTTGTTTCTCCTCTGTTGATTGTCTGGATGTTGTGGTCTTGCAGGAAAACATGAAGAAGTTTAACAGGAAAAGGCAGCTTTTCTGCAGCATCCTGACCAACTGCTGCTGCACTGCAGTTGGAACCATGGTTGATGCAGACACTTTCATCTTCTACGACACAGACCTCAATCCAAGCATGGATGCTCTCACACAGGAATGGTGTGACAAAATAGGACGTTCGAAGGACATACACATATACAGGTCATTATTTAATTTAATCCTGGAAAAGCATCTTTTGTTCTTTATGTGGGTTTTGGTCATCATGAGTGGGCAGGGTTACTATTAGGGGTGTCACGATTTCGATTTTAAATCGAAATTAAGTCACAGTCTCGAACTTCAAATTAAAAAATGGAATCGCCGATCACGCGGCCACGCCCCCATGTTGCGTCCGGTTACTTGCCAAGCGGAAAAAAACACTCGTGTTGAAGTGCTGCGAGTCAACCTCCTCTAACAGCCGCTCAACAGATAGCATGGTAACTGCAGGAGACCCATTGACAGAACTCAAATCCCCTCCTCTTTCACTGAAGTCGCTGGTGTGGAAGTATTTTGGATTTCCAGTGAGTTATGTTGACAACGTTCGCGTTGTCGGGAAAAAAAAAACAACTGTTTGCAAGCTGTGCTATGTGCGTGTACCATATTCTCTCACTGGCAGCACGACTAACATGCCAGGGCATCTCCGCAGGCAAAAACATAGATGTATTTATTTATTTATCTGTTAAATCAGTGCTTCTCAAATAGTGGGTCGCGCCCAGATGCGATGCCGGGGGGGGGCGCGAGTAGTAGCAGCGGTCTCAGGCAAAGCCGGCAAAGGTGCGCAAATTTAATGGGGGTCTGCAGTGACAGCAGATCAGTGTTTGGTAAAAATCCGCGCCACTGTTGGTTTCTAACAGCCTGAACCAGTGAAGTTCCGTCCCTGCTGGTGCGCGCTCCCCTCTCCTGTCACACGCGGCTCCCGTGTAAGAGAATGAAAGGGGAGGGGTGGTGGGCTCCGCGCACGCGGAGAGCTCATGCTAAATGTCATCCTTTATGAACTATTGTAGACATTTTGGTGACGTGTCTTTATTTTCCATATTCTTTGTCTGCCTGATGTTTAGTTGGTGTCAGCATTTAACATAAAGACAGCAGGTAATGCAGGAAAACAGCTGCACTTTATGACATCATAAATAATCATCATTTAGAAACCAAATTAGCACCATGTTTTTTTTACCTGTTTCTTCAGACTAAAAACGTTAAATATATTGGTGCTGCTGTGTTAATGTTTCAGATAAATTTACATTTAATATTATTTATTGATTGAATTATTTTTCTCTGCATCAAATGGTTTAAGACTCTTAATTGTTCAGAGACTATGAACATGTCTGTTGTATTGTTTTTGTTTGTTTTGTTGTGAACGCACTTACAAAAGAGAAACTGGATGGCAGTTAATTTTAAGTTTTCAATTGACTAAAGATATGTTATTGTTAAATTATGTTGTTAATAAAAGTTTTAAATTTGACCATGTAGTGTGGTACGTTGCAAACAAAGGTCATTTATTATATTGCATTAAAGTCTAGTTTGAAAAATGACAACTTGTGCTTTAAAAAAGAATAAATGTAAAAATCGAGAATCGAATCGAACCATGACCTTACAATCGAAAATGCAATCGAATCGAGGATTTGGAGAATCGTGACACCCCTAGTTACTATCACTATTGAAATCCTGAACAGTGTTATTGCAAAAACTCTATGAGGTCATCGGGATTTTTCTGTGTTGTTCAGGTTGGAGAGTGGAAACTCCATTGAAGAGAAACTGTTAAAGAACGGCACCAAGGATCTTATAAGGGAGGTGGCTGCTCAGGGTACTGACTACACCTTGGCTTTCCTGACACAAGTAAGGTTAACTGTGGTGTTATTTATCGTTGTGACCATAATGATTATATCTTTTTGGAATGTTGTGGTGTTCAATGGTTAGGAAAGGCATTTTAGATTGTTGATCGGTACAGTTGTGTTATTCGTGCCCTGTTGATCATTTAATTTGTATTTCTTTTGTGTAGCGGACAATCCAGGATCTGTTTGAAGTGGAGGCAGGTTCAGGAGTAAAGGTAGAGGAGTTTGTGGTTCTTCACCAGGAACCATCGGCCTCTGAAGCCATCTCTCCTAAAGTGGCGAGGCCCTACATCCAGGCTCTGCAGAGCATAAACCTGGACGCCCCTGAAGGGAATGAACATCAGGAGGAGGAAGAGACGGCGCACAAAGAGGGCGAGGACTTAGAACACAAAGAGGATACTGTCCAGATAGAAGAGCTGAATGCAGTCATGGAACAGGTCATTTTAAATTCTAAAAGCAGTTAAAAGATCAGAATCAGCTTATTCTTGTTCATCTCATGTTTGCTCAGCTTAAAGGAAAGCTAACTCTTTCTTTTTCCCCAAACAGCTAACTCCCATTGAAAGATATGCCGTGCATTATCTGGAGTATCTCCACGTCAGTGACGACGAAGTTGCACTTAAGGTGAAAATTTCATTTTTACTTCTTTTTTTTTAACCATCATAAGACACTTTTAGCCAAAGAAAAGATGAAGCACACTTCAAGGTATAATGACACAACTAATAATAAATCTAAAAATATTCAGGTCTTAAAACCATTTGTGTTTGCTAGTAAATTAATTTTTCTTGGATCAAATAAAAAAATCAGACCAATAGTTTTTGATTTTGAAGCTTTCTTGCTGTTGCCAAGCTGTTTTTAGGGTTAAAAATAGATTTTTCCGTCGGTTGTTTAGAAGCAGTTGGAGTCTGCCAAAAGAGCCTGGGAGCTGCAGCAGCTTCAAAAGCTGACAGAGGAGAAGGAGGAGCAGAAGATGACGGAGGGAGAAGAAGACCTGTTCACTTACACCAGAGAGGACGCGTACAACATGGTGGGTGGCCTCCGCTATGCCTGTGTGGTTTATGAAGCAACGGTTTGCTTTGGTTTGGTTTGCTGTTGTGAATTCAAGCCTTTTTTGTTTCTATTTTAACAGGAGTACGTGTTTGAGGCGGAGGATGGTCACACAGAAATTATGCCGGTAAGACGATGTGCCATAATTCTATTGTATTTTGTTTATGTGATTGAATCCATCACAAACAGATTTGTAGATTTTCTTGTGTGATACATGTAGTGTTTTCATTCAGAATTTTTATCTTTTTTTTTTTTTTTTTGCTGGATGTTTTTTTCCCACAAAACAAATAAATTTTTCTGTTCTGTGACTTTTAAAATCAGCTTTGGACTCCACCCACACCACCACAAGATGACAACGACATTTACATCGACTCAGTAATGATGCTAATGTACGACACTACACCAATGCCAGAGTCCAAGCTGCCTCCCATCTACATTCGCAAGGAACACAAGAGACTCAAGATGGATCCCTCCGGTAAAGAATTTGGCATGTTGTAATTAAATGAGTGTGTAGGTTTTTATATGTTTTAATTCTAAGATGTTGTTTTTTCAGCAGCTGCTAGAAAGAAAAAGAAGGGCCACGGGGAAACAGTCATCCCTCCACGCTCTCTTTTCGAAAAAGCCAGCATGCTGAAGGTTCGCCGTGAGGGTAAGGACCAGAAGAAGAACTTCTCCCTCAAGCAGCAGGCTCCGTTCGCCAAGCCGCTGCCCTCTCTGGTTAAACCTGCCATGGAGGCTGGTCAGGACAACCCAGAGTGGCTCATCAGTGAGGACTGGGCTCTTCTTCAGGTAACTTCATACCCTTTTAATATTCTGTGCTGATGCAAAAAGTGTTTGTTTTCATGTTTCTCCTAAAATGTTTCTTTTAGGCGGTCAAACAGCTGCTGGAATTGCCGCTCAACTTGACTATTGTGTCTCCTGCCCACACACCTAATTGGGATCTGGTGAGCGATGTGGTGAACTCCTGCAGTCGCATATACCGCTCCCCTAAACAATGTCGCAACCGCTATGAGAATGTCATCATCCCCAGAGAAGAGGGCAAGGTACCAAACAGTCAGGACAAACACCCTTCTGCTCGAAAACTACACCACCATGTCTTGAGCTAATCAACTTCTTTGATTTTCCAGTTGGTGTATGAGACCAACCCCAAGAAGAAAACCAAGAGCATTTATAAGGTGATTGTTTTTACAATTCACTTTGACTTGCTCACTTTCCTGCCCTTATTTTTGTTTGTTTGTTAACTCTTCCTGTGAATTTTTCTGTTCAGTCTAAGAACAGCCGGCCTCTGAGGACCTGTCAGATCTACACTCAAGATGACAACGCCTCCCAAATTCAACTCTACAACAGCCGCTTTGAACTCATGAAAATAATCGCCAGCAAGAGGAGTCCACCAATTAAACCACTGTGAGCACTTGATCCTTTAACCACAGCTACCGTATTTTCCGGAGTATAAGTCGCACCAGCCCAAAAATGCATTATAAAGTAGAAAAAAACACAGATAAGTCGCACTGGACTATAAGTCGCACTTTGATGGGAAATTTATTTAAAAAATCTGAGACCAAGAACCTTGAAAGGCAACTTAAAATAACAGGGGGTTAGAGAACAGGCTAAATAGCTACATGACGCACAACAAACTGAGTACGTGCCTGCTTTATTAACATAAAACCACTGCGTGAGTGGGACTTGGACTTTAAAGGGCTACTGGTAAGCTCAATGCTGGACTCCTTTTTTAATATGTCACGTTGTTGTATTGGGTTAAAAGAAAAAATAATAATTACTGGTAAATGTTCTAAAATGTTATACAAATGTTTGTATTAAAATGATACATATTTGTTAACCTGAAAAAAGATAATTATTAGTAAAATACTACTTAAATTAAAATAAATTGTATTTAAGTGTGGGAGCATGCAGGTCACAAACACACTTGACTGTATGAAAGTACCACTCCGAGCCTGGAGTTGTCAGTGAAAATAACGAACATGTGAAATTATTCAACAATGTAATTTATTTCAAATATAAGTCGCTCCGGAGTATAAGTCGCACCCCTTGCCAAACTATGAAAAAAAGTGCGACTTATAGTCCGGAAAATACGGTATACTCACCCTTTTCTGAAAATAAAGTCAAAACATGTATGCATAATGAAATCTGCAATTTATTTTTCTGTTGTTTGTGCAGGCTTGGAATGAATCCATTTCAGAAGAATCCCAAACTTGCATCAGTCCTGGCAGAAAGGTGTGTTGTTGTTGTTTTCCTCTATTTAAACCTCCATTTAATCAGGCAAGCCAGATTGAAAACCTGTTAACTAAACACTTTTTTTTTCTTTTTTAGTGGAATTAGCTACGACAAGCCTCTGCCTCCCATTCAGTTGGCATCTCAGCGCGCAGAGCGGATTGCAAAAGAGAAAAAGGTGAATCGTATTCATCTAAAAATGCTGAAGACTACTTTCTTCAGCGTTGAAAATTCAGTTCCACTGAGAGATCTGAGCTCCTAGTCACGTTGGGCTCCAGGTTCCCAACGGGGGGGCATAGGTATGAGAGGGCCGGTGGAGTTTAGAACAAATGATTTGTATGTTTGGCAGTGGGGGGGTCTCGAAATTTCTAATCTTCAGGGGGGGCCCGCGAATCTTTGGAACCACGGAACAGTGTTGACTGGTTCTGTACAACACTGTTCAAAGTTCTCTCCCGCCTACGTACTTCCTTCTTTTTGTATGTGCTCCATTGTCTTCAGCTTTCGAGCAGCAGAGGCTACGTTGGCCAGCACAGCTGGAGCTCCTCAGGCTGGGACTGCCCCGGGTCAGGCACAGGCTCCCACCGCCGGCCAGGTCCCTCAGGCTTCTGCGGTGACTGGAGCTGCCGCTGTGCCTAATGCAGCAGTACTGGTGAGAATCCAAATCTCCCCCACACATATGCTACTCACCAAAACCATTTGAACCAGCTGAAATCTCTTCCTTTTGCTTTTTTTTAAGGCGGGAGCAATAAAAAATGCTGCTGTTGGTTCAACCATTCAGGCTGGTAAATACATTTTTTGATTAAAATATTAAATAAAGACAGTTTATTGTGCCTTTTAATTGTTAAGAGATGTTTTTGTGTTTTTTAGCAACTGTAGGAGGGAACGTGATCGTGAACACAGTAGCTGGAGTTCCACAAAGTCCCTTCCAGGCCAACAAACGTCTGGCATCTTCAGTCATACCCGGCACCCTGTCTGTGAGTCATGTAGAGTTATTAGTGCTGCACTGGATTCCTTTACAGGGACTCTGTGCTTTGTGATTGGGTGAAGCTCCACATTTAGCGGTCAGGGTGACTCGTACGCCTTTGGTTCATTTTGTTCTCGTCTTTGTCGTTTTAGCCAGCGGGCACGACTGGAGCTCAGGTTGTTCACGCGCAACAGAGGGTCCCAGCTGCAGCTGCACCCACTGAAGTGGTCGCCATAGCTACAGGTCAGGGGGTCCGTGCAGTAACTCCAGTGACAGCCTCTGCAGTAGTTTCGACTTCTTTGAGCCCAGTCCAGTCCCAGACCCGCCCACTGGTCCCGCAGGTCGCTCCAGGTACCGAAAACTCACTTAGACGGGTTACTTAGGTCTTAGCCGTTTCCTGACTTCTCCACTGTCGCCCTTTCAGCCACAGGAATGCAGTTGTCACAGAAGACTCTGACTCCAGCCCAGGTCCAGCTGTTACGACAGCAGCACGCACAGCAGCAGCAGCAGCAGACTACTTCACCTCAGATTAAAGCTGTAGGGAAACCTCAGGTAAAATACTGTGACTCAAAACTAACAATTTGTTAATGTGCTGATGCAACTATTGTGAAGTTTGAAGAAAAAGTGCGCTTTATAATTTCATGAACGTTTGTTTTTGTTTTCAGGAGTTGCTAAAAATGCAGAAGCAGAAGCTGCAGCAGCAGCAGGTTGCTGCAGCGGTTGCAGCAGCCCAGGGTCAACAGGGTGCAGGAACCCAGCAAGCCGCCCAGGTGCAGCCGGCTCAGGCGACTCAAGCCGGTCCTCAGCTGGCAGCTGTGGCGGCTCCTCGCCCTGGAACTGTGCTGGCTGGACCCCCTGTCAACACACTGCAGGTGGCCAGGCTGGTAAGATCATCCAGTGTTTGAAAGGATTTGTATGTGTTCACATACAGCATCATGGACGTTCTTGGGACTCATCTATGACTCTGATTCCAACTGTTGTAGAAGAAGAAGCTAGACGGTCCATCACAAGGAGAAGTCGTAAAATTGAGATGAAATCTTACAAAAGTCTAACATTTAAGGATCTTTTTGAAAACCGATCCACCCTGTGGTCAAAATAAAACTATAGTGACATCTCTAGCTTAAACTTTGCACTCTTCTGGTCTTGTTTATAAAAAGTTAAAAGCAATATTAATCTACTTATGCTTTAGTTATTTTTTAATTGTTGTTTTTTGTAGCCTGGTTATTAAATATGGCCAAACATAAAGAATGAAAAAAGAAAAGGGAAAATTATAAATGCAGTTTTGTTTGGAATCTGGACAAAAATAAAGCTACTTATACCAATAAATGTTTTGGATCCAGATAGAAAAATGCTTGTTTGTTTTTTGTTTGTTTGGTAAAAAGCTAGTATAAATGTTGTCAACTTAACTCTAACTAATCAACTAATCAAAGAAATATCAGTAAATAAGTAATTAATATAAAGCTTGTGCTACTAGTCGTCCTGGAAATCCTGGGTATCCAGATCTACTGCTGTGTTATGAGGAACCAGTGTGCTTTCAACACTGTTACAGAAACGCACCTTCAGACTCTTTAGTTTTTCTTTTGCAATAGAAGGGCTGCATGGTGGTGCAGCGGTTAATGCTCTTACCTCACAGAGAGAAGACCCTGGCTCAAATCCTTTCTGTGTGGAGTTTGCCTCTTCTCCCTGTGCATGCATGGGTTTTCTCCTGTCACTCCAGCTTTCTCCTACGCTCCAGAAACATGCATCATAGGTTTATTAGTTACTCAAAATGTCCCTTAGGCGTGCATGTGTGTCCCTGCAACAGGCTGGTGACCTGTTCAATGCGTTATTAAAATGGGTGGATGGGTGGATGGATGGATGGATGGATGGATGGATGGGTGGATGGGTCTTGCTGTAGAAATCTACCTTGTCTGTTTGTTCTTTTTCTTTTCAGCACTTTAAAAATAATGTGACTTTTAGCCAAATGAGATGTTCTGATGAACCTTAATCTTTGATTTATGGTAATTATTTTTTTATATCGAGCAGGTTCAGGGCTTCAGCGTTTCAGTCATTTTGTTTGTTTTTGACTGCTTCCCAGCATCTCAGTTCTTGTTCAGGTTATTTCCGCTTTAGTGATGTTTACATTCTGCTTATTTGCACAGACTCGAGTGCCCACTCAAGGACAGATCCAGGCCCAGGCAGCACAAACTGCTCAGGTGACGCTCACAAAGCCCCCTGTGGTGTCTGTGCCCGCCGTGGTTTCCTCAGCCGGAGTCACCACTTTGCCGGTCACTGTTGCAGGCATCAGTGTGGCCATTGGTCAGCCTCAGAAACCAGGTGGGCTGGAAAGATCAGTGGCTTTTCCCCTGATGTCTCTGAAAGTATTGAAGCTCTGTGTGGGTTTCACTAATGGGAGGAAACTCAGATGTTTTTTGGTTTGAATGGATTCCAGCTGCTAAATGATGAAGATCTGCTCAGTTTCTTTGTTTTTCCCTCTCACAGGTGCTCCTGTGCTGACACAGTCCTTTCCCCAGATGCAAGTCCAGCAGCTGATTCAGATGAAGAAACAGCAGCAGGCTGCCGCAGCAGCCCAACAGAAAGCTGGGCAGCCGCAGCAAGGACAGGCCACCGTGCAGCAGAAGGTAACGGCTCGTCTTCATTACACAGCAGCAACACTTTTGAGCTGGAGTCTTCACAGAGCCACAATATTTATTGTTTTTTCAGATCGGCACTCAGCAGGTGACGGTGCAGGCAGCACAGTCAGCCCAGCAGCAGAAAGTGACCTATACTGCCACCACCCAACTCCAACCAGGAATCAAACCACAGTTCTTCACCTCCATAACCCAGGCCCAAAAACCCACTGGAGCACAGCAGATCCAGGTTTGTCCCCAGTGGCAGCGATCCTAAGTAAATCCAGAGTTTCAGTGGTTTGTGTGCTAATAAGATTCTGATTACTTATATTAGGTGGCAAAGCTTCCACAAATAGTACAGCAACAGCCAGCTGTGGCTAATATTCAGCAGATTGTGTCTTCTCCTCAGCAGGTAAGGGTTTATGGAGGATTCAAAATGTCTAAACAGCGGTGCTGCTGTCCTTCTGTGTGGGACTGCAATCAATGTTGCTTTTTAAAGACCCACTCTGATCAAAATTGTGTTTTTTTTGTGTTAACATGTTCTTGTAGTATTTTCTCACGTTGAAGGACATTTATAAAGAAAATTCAGCTTAAAGTATCCTTTTGAGTATTTCTGTATTCAAATCGTGAATCAGGAGCAGACGAACAAATGCCAAAGAAAACCGCTTGTAGCTGTCATGTAGAAGCTACATTTCAGCAGGTCACGAGCTCCAGGACCCCTTCATACTAATGCGTCCACTTGTAGACGACTATAGAGCCACGTACGTCTTAGTTTTCCTCGTCTGAGCTGACATCTGGCTCACAGATAAACAGCTGGATATTGCTTGTTGCACTGCTAATGGTTGGGTCGGGTTGTGAGGGGCTGTAAGGAAGCAGGAGAGCATGCAAGCAGGTGGATAATGGGAAGTGGGGGTAGGCTTACTCCATGCCAACAGTCCTGCCCACAATTTCTAATGAAATACATAGTTCTGCTCTGTAGAAACTGTCCTGGAAAACAACAGATGTGTTTATTTTTGCCTGAAAACTGCATTACAGAATTAAAAGACCACTGGGAAGACTTTTACAAAAGATCAGAAGATGATCAGAGTGGGACTTTAAATTCATAAGTTCAGACGATCTGATTGATTCTAACCTGCAAAACTTAAACACAACATTTTTTGGGCTTGTAAAATAATACTCTTCTGGAAATGTACATGAGATCATTCATCTATAAAATGATGAGGAAGAGCCTTGGTTAGCAGTACTTTGTCAAAGTGTGGACGGCTCTTGAATGCAGTGGAATGGATCGCATCCATCCTGTCAGAACAGAACTCTAATAGTCTCTTGTTTGTGTTCAGATCCAGGCTCAGCCTCAGACGGTGACTCTGACCCAGACGGCCACGTCGGCTCCTGCTCAGGTGCAGATGATTCCTGCAGGGACGGCCACAGCCCAGGTGGTCCAGCAGAAGATCATCCCACAGCAGGTAGTGACGGCGGCCGCTTCCCCGCAGATCCAGACCCCTCCTCCGCACAGCCCCGCTCAGCAGCCTGCTGCCGAGTCCCCGGTGCAGCAGCCCCAACAGTCCTCCAAGAGTCAGGCTCGCCAAGGAGGTGTCCGGGCCAAAGCCCCCGCCAAGCCTAGTGGTGGGAGCAGTTAGGACTTCATCATCGGTGTATCACTGCAGTACAGACATGTCAGGATAAGGCTGCTACAGATTCCTCAAATGGAGTGCGGATCTTTTTGTGATCTTATCCTCACCTCAGTTTCTCACCACCTCTCACCACCCACTAACATCACTCCAGCGCTGAGGGTTGATCCAGAAATAAAACCCCATCTGGGCTAATACTCCAGCCTTTCTGGTGGGTGTAGATCTATCACAGTTCTGTCCTCAGTTTGATCAGATTCTTTCAGTTTCACAACTTTATGTATCGCTCAGTGTCTCAAACAGCATAGTGCAATGATATTACATCACCTGTCCCTGACGCCGAGAATTATGGGTCGTTCTGTGCTGCAGAATGAGCTCGTCATTAGAATCCTTGTACTCATAAATAGTCCCTTTTGTGTCATTATCATGTCGTGTCTAGAAAACTGAATGGAGAATGCACGTCGTTTTGGTCGATTTTGTCAGTAAATACACTGTAAACATGTACTTCAGTATTTTTGGTTTGTTTTTTTTCTCATAAAATCTTTTTTTTATTGATGTCAAAGGAAAACCTTGTAAATAGCAACAAAAACATTTGTACTTGTAAAGTAGTCGTGTTTTCATTGGATTTTTCAGCCTAATTGTAATAAAGTGTTTTGTTTTTATACACAAACTCATCTTTTCCTTTGATTAAAATGTTGTAAGTACTTTTGAAATCTCTCAAGTTCTTTATAGCTTTTTTATTGGTTCACATTTTATCATAAAGAATACACAAGTTGATTTTAGACTTTTATTCTGCTTTTTTTTGTCTTCCTATTTAAAGACTCACTTCGATCATCTTTTGATTTATTTTCAAAACATTCCCAATGATCTTTTAAAAATTATGCTGTTTTTAGCCAAAATTAAAAAAAACTGTCATTTTCTCTGACAGTTTCTGTAGAACGGCAGTAGTTTATTAGAAATTCACCTGGGTTGTGGGCGGGACCGTTGGCGCTTGGTAAGACTACTCACCCCACTTCCCATGATCCCTTTGTTTACGCTCTCTTCTGCTAGATCGTTCCCCCATCACCCCCCCAACATAACATTAGAAGTGGAACAAAAATGGCGAGCAATACTGGATCCATCCACCTGTACGATTTGGAACCAGATGTCAGCTCAGACAACGAAAACAAAGACGCGGGAGCTTGTGGCGTGCCATCGTAGCTTTTACGTCAGACCTACGATCTTTTACCAATGGCTTTTTTTTTGTCTGCTCCTGATTCACAATGATTTGAATAAAGAAATACTCAGAAATGTAATATTTGAGATCAATTTTCTTTGTCTTCCATTATGAGAAAATGCCACAAAAACATGTTAAAAACACCAACAACAGGATTTTCCTCTGAGTGAGTCCTAAAGAATGTAGAGTTGGACAGCATCTCGTCTGAAAACTGGAGGATTTGGTTTGACTTTGTCCATGTGAGGGCACCAATGTGCCTTAATAACCATTTTCCTGGTTGGGAGGTCTGTAACTATTCCTAATACTTTGGCTTATTGAAGTTTCCCATCTGCTTCTCGGTGAGCCCCCCCTATGACTCCACTCTCCTCTTGCATCTGCCACCAGCCCACATTCACAACTAAATAAGAAAGGTGAGTCAGGACAAGGGGCTCGGAAAGGAGCAGACGGGCAAAACTGGCTCTTTTGACTAAATCCACCCCACAGCACCATAACTTAATTACAAAAACTATATGTATGTATATGTTTTGCAAAGAATAGGAGTAAAGCACCCCCTCTACACACACAAGAAAAGCTGTGACTTCCAGGAAGTCACCTTAAGCAAATCTACGCCTAAAGACGATGATGCTCAGGTTTTTGTTTACATTCCACTGAGGAGCAATACCACCTCTGACCATAGCAAACAGACACACTTTTCACTGATGTTTGAAGAATTGTAAGGTTTATTTCCAGATTCAACTTCCTCCTGACCCTGTTTGTTTGTCAAAGGAACAGCTTGTATGAGGGCTTTTTGCAGCAGAGATGACACAGTCAGTGCATGTGCTGACAGGACTATAGAAGGGGGATCAGTGAGGTGGGAGTTTTGTTGTTACCTAAGAGAAGCCGTCCAGCTCCGGCCTCCTGCAGTCAGCTTTAGGATGAAGGCAGCTTCCTCTCCTCCATCTAATGCTCTGGTCAGGCATCAATCACACAGCCTCCGGGGCTCCCCAGCTAATGATCCTCATGATCACTGCTACTGGAGAAGAAACTAAAAGGTTGCCACGGCAACTAACTGTGACCCCCTTTAGTGCATTTCACAGGCCTGGGAAAGCAATCATTTGTCTAGATAGAACATGTTAGAAGAGCTTTTGCAATTATGTTTTTCTAGTGCCTCACTCGTCTTTTCATGGTTTTTGTTGCTGTTTTTTTAAATCGTGCAAAGTGCTCTTTTCCAAAATGCTCCGATTAGCCCATGGGGAGCAGCACCCAAAGGCTGCAACCTCAAACCAGCAAATGCAGATGTTCATCTTTGATCCATCATAGACCAAAACTGAAGAGCTTCTCCTGCAATATCCTTCCTCTCAGAATTAGAAGCATTTTCTTTGTCTAGTCATCTCCTTGTGCTCCTTAAACTTCCAACAAGCTGTGAGATGCCTGCAGCCAAGGCAGAAGAGGCATATTACTCCAAATGATGAGTCACGGCTCTGCCGGCACCATCATCACTGCAAGATGATGGTGCTGGGGGGAGGGGCTTGTGCCAATTGTGACTCGTCTCCTGGAAAAATGGGATGAGATAGTGGGAGTGACACGCTCCACTTCCCCCTAGCCCGCTGATGGGAAGTGGCGTTTGGCACTTTGAGAATACACTAAGGAGATCTACAGTAGAGCCCCCTCCCCCTCCCCCTCCCTCATTATTCTCTGAATCTGTTTCTTGTCTCCAGTGGTTCCACCACCACCATCATCCCCTCTTCTACACCTGCCTCTGCGTGCTCACCATGCTCGGGTGCTCTCGTCCTCCCAGCAGATCACTGGTGTGACAGCCATGTGAGCAAGTGGCTGTAAAACCACAAAGAGGATCTTTGTCTTCTGTCTGCACCTTGGCACTAACCTTAACTTAGGTGTGACCCCCCCTCTCCCTGATATCACCCACCTTATCTCTGAAACTGTGAAGAAATCCTTGGATGTATTTTTTCCTCTTCAGAAAGGAGAATAAATCCAGTTAGCCTCCATATGCACTCTCTTTAAGTGTAAAAACATTTTATTCTTCTTTTAAAACTTTGAAATTCGGCTAAAACTGAAAACTGTTTCGTGCAAAACCAAGACATTACTAAATTAGTTTCATTCATTGGTTTAATGGAAAGCACAAAAATGGCTAAATAAATATAGTTCTGTTTACTAGTGTTGCACATCAGGGCTGCACAGTTAATTTGCTAATTCATCGTAGCATACCATACCGCTCAGTGGAAACATGGCTTTAGAGTATAGGTTATTTTGGCTTTTGCAGTAAAATGGAAATTATGTATTAGTTGTTACTTTTTTTGGTCTTTGTTCGTGTATCACAAGTCACATCATTATTACAATATTGATCACTAACATTGCAAGTTTTCCTTATATCGTTCAGCCCTTTTGAACATAAAAGAAACAAACTTTTTCTCTTCTATTTTCTCTGTTCTTTCACTTGACTAGAAAGAACCTCTTAAACTGCAGAAGACCTGACAAGTGAGCAATTTGGGGAGCCAGGTGGATCGTGTTTTAACAGAAAGTGTGGAAATATTTGGCAATAAATAACACATTTTTGCTTTTTCAAGGGAACTTCGCCCACATTCTGAAGCATGCATGTTGCAGATCAGTGCTTCAAACCAAAACAAACGTGAGGAAATACAAACTCAGACTCCAGTTTGCAGCCCATCAACCAGACAAGTGTTAAACGTGGATTCTTTAAAGAAGGAAAATGTGGACATGACAGTTTATCATGGAAGGTGTGGAAGAAGAGAATACCTGCAAACATCCCAAAGAGTTGGGTTACACTAAGTTTAGGCTCAACAGGAATAGTTGGCGCTGTCCTGCCACCTTTTGTGGAGCAAAAACCCAAACCGTGTCATAACCGTTCAGGAGCAGAACCAAGAGTCAGAGATGCATTCTGGGGGATGGTTGGGGGAGAAGCATTGACTGTATTCAAGAACTGGACAGAGTGAGGCTGATGTCAAGTCACATACTTGTGGCTCCAACCAAATGAAGTCAATTCAGTCGGCATTTTTTGCTTGATATCACCATGTTGGAGCCAGAAGTTGTCAGTAAACAGTGATTGGTCCAAATCAGTCTGGGTTAATGTTCCTGTGGCAACCACTCTCACCAATCAGGAGTTAGCTGATTGGAATTCCACACTACTACACTGTGTGGATCAGCACTAGGCAAGGTAATATTTTGATCATATAATAACTTTATGCACAACTGCCAACATTGAGCCATGAAATTCTATATAAAGGTGTGCTTAATTATTAGGCAGATTCTTCTCCTCAGGTAAAATGGGCCGTTAGTGAGATTTAAATGACTCTGGCAAGTCTAAAATGACCAGGAACCCTCCATCCACCAGTGCTGCCATATTCCACAACTGCCTGGTGCATCAAGAAGTACGAGATGTTCAGTTCTCAGAGACATGGCCAAAATAAAAAAAAAGCTGAAACTCGACCACCTCTCAAGAAGATACACAAGTTGAAACATCAAGAATGGGCCAAGAAATTTATCTAGACAGACTTTTCAAAGGTTTTATAGACTGATGAGATGAGAGTGAGTCTTGCTGGACCACATGGATGGGGTATGGACGCAGAGCTGCACAAAGTAAGGTGGAGGTGGGATGCTGGTGTGGGCAAATATCATTAAAAATTAGCTAGCTGAACCTTTTCGAGTTGGAAATGGACTCAGATCAACTCTCCGACCTACTGCCAATTTTTAGAAGACACTTTCTTCAAGCAGTGGTACAGGAATCGGTCTGCATCTTTCAAGAAGACACCCATTTTTATGCATGACAATGCTCCATCAAATGTATCACACTACTGCTTGGCTGGCTAACAAAGGCCTTAAAGATGAAAAACTCATGACATGGCCCCTTTCTTTAACTGACCTAAACCCTATTGAGATCTTTGAGACCCTTCTTAATGGAGAGATTTACAGTGAAGGAAAACCATGCACCTCTCTGAGCAGTGTCTGGGAGGCTGTGGTCGGAGCTGCACAAAAGGTTGATCCCAAGCACATCACTGACCAACTCCACGAATGGAAAGCTTGTGTCTGTCATTGAACAGAAAGGTGGTCATGGCGGTCACTGAGGTTTTCCTTTTTTACATTTCAGAAAGGTTTATTTGTGCATTTTTAAGTTTGTTTGTTGTTCTCACTTCAACAGGTGAAAATAAACAAGTGAGATTGGAAAATCTTTGCTTTTCACTGAGTTGCATAATAACTCTGCACACTGTTAGTTGTCTAATTATAAAGTAGATGCAGTTATCTTTTCAAGAAACCCAAACTTCACTTTTACTATTTAAATGTTTAAGTTTGAGGGTTTGTTTACATTTTGGATTAAACAAGTGCACTGTAGTGGTACAACAATAAAATGAATCTTCAAAAATGCAGCTTGCCTAATAATTGAGCACACGGTGTAAGTCTGCACTACCTACCACTTGAAAGCAGACTCGGGAAAATTTTATGGGGGCATCTGATTGGTCAGTTTATAACTTAAAATAAGGAAAGGGGGAGGTGTCCCTCAGTCTAGTTCTTAGAGAGAGGTTTGTAAAAAACACAGAAGACCCATCCACCAGCCAACAAACTCACACCTTTCCAGTGCTCCACCAAACCCCCACCCCCTAAACAAATCCCCATACCCACTTAGAAATGAGCGTGAGTCAGGGTTCTGCATGAGGATAGTATTGTGCAGCTGCCCCCCCCCCACACATCCCAGTAGTCAAGGGGGGCAAGTTGGTGGAGCTAAAGGGGGGGGGGGGTGGAGGTGGAACTATGTGTGGTTTAGGAGCTGCTGTCGTTCTTGGATGTTATTTATTGGCATACTCTGAATATCCTGCTGCCTGCTGCACTTCTGTCACTTCCATTGATCTTGTCCAGATCTGCCCCCACAGAGGGCTCTGCAGAATCTCCTCCTCTACTCCTTCACACACACACACACACACACACCCATGTCTTTTTCTTGTCCTCAGCTGAAGTACATTGTGCAAAAAGGCCCTCTACTCCTGACTAAACGTCCTGAGGGAATGGACTAAAGTGCTCTGGCATCATTCCAGCCCATCTCACCTCAGGCTATGAAATGTTTGGGTTCATGCACGACTTGTGGTTTCGTCACAAAAACCAGCACACATCTTTGCTTGCATGATGACTTAAACGTAATAAACTGCAGGTATGGATGTTAGAGTCCAAACCTGGGGCACCAGCCAAATCCTGGTACCTAAGTAGCATTAGAGGAAAAGTCAGTGGTGGATTATCAGCGCTTGCATAAAATTGAGTTCCTCTCCATCTGTTCTGGGTTTGAACATCGTCGCAGATGAAAACTGCTGGTGAAGCGAGATGAAAAGTTGGGAAATCCCTTGAATCAACACAAATCATACCCTCTGGTATGTGAAATGTAGAGATCGAAGTTGCAGCGGGATTTCAGTCCAGACCTAATGGGGGTGGGGGTATTGCCTAATCAATACAGCCGTTAATACAGTCATGCTGCAAGCTCCAAACATGATAGTTTGCTTGGAACCATGTCCAGCACCGAATGACTGTCTGCATGTTTCTTTGATGACTTGCAGAAAATATACATTTATTAAACGTTTCATCATTCTTTATTCCACTCATGCTTGTTCTTTTAGGATCTGCTTGGAATTCTTTATGATGGGAAGGATCTGAGCATGACAGGAAGCAGGTGAAGGTGTTGACATGTCATCTGAAACATCACAGGCTAAAGCTTTAACCGGTTTTCTTTGAACACATTGCAAATATCAAGAGCCACCATTTAGATCCGATGAAGGTAAAGCAGGGCAGTGTTCACTCGTCTATGTAAATATCGCAGGGCGCACGAGGGGCCTAACCTCTCTGCCGTGCACCTATCTAAACATATAGCAGACACATGATCCAAACACACACATTCCAGCCACCAATACTTGTGAAATCTAATTTTGAGTTGAGTAATGTTCAAGAGCAGAGGTCATTAATCTGAGCGTTGTTGTGTTGCTCTAATCGCATCAGACCCCAGCCCCAGGAGTCAGACATGCAGACAAACTAATAACACCCCATGTTGGAAAATAGCAAAAGACATGCACGTGCAGTTCAATGGCTTCAGGGTAAGACGTGGGGTGGGGCTTCAGGCCTGCAGCGGATTTAGAACCATCAGTTTTAATCTTTTTTTTTTACTCATGGCAAAGCTTTGCACCACATGGATTCAGACTGGATAGATTTGCACTGAGTCTTTTATTACATTCATAAAGTTCCTCTTTATGAGCAGGGTTAATCCTAATGACATTTTCTCCAAAATGCTCCTTAGTTTTCAAGTACATTTTTAAATAATTTTCTTATTTTGCTTTTTGGTTGCATGTCCTGGTGAGTCAGAGATCTTCCAGAAAAAGTTTCCAACCTGCCAGCTGATGCATTTTTTTGGTAACCAGACTGCAGCTGCAGTTTCATTCTTTATCGAGTTCTGCTTTGAGCCTAAAGCTCATGTGCAACTTCCTTGTGTGCCTCAATCCAAGCAAAGCACTCTACACATTTTTTATCCAGCGCTGGCGTTCTTGCTGTGCACATTACAGCCCACCCTGTGGTGGTGGCAGAGGATGAATGGCTCAGTGCAAGGACCGCTGTGGTGCCCACAACTTCCCGCCTGTGTGCCCGTCGATAACGAGCAGCAGCCTCTCTGACAGAATCGTTTACTGCCCAGAGGCTTGAAGACGAAAGTGGAGCGTGCACGCCGGCCATTAACCTAGTTAAGCCTCTCACTGCACAAATGGAAGTGTTGATATGCAACATGAGAAGCCCTGTTGAATTCCTGCCTGCAAGTAAACTGACCAGAATAAATGTAAGAGATTAATGCCAGAGGAAGTACTGATGGCCTTTTCTCTGTGCGTGTGTGTGTGTGTGGGTGTGTGTATGCCTCATTATATGCTTATGTCAGCATGAAAGTTTTCAAGCCATAACATTTAGAGTAAACGACCCTTTCTGCAAGTGTTTAGTCTGCAGAGCTGCTTAAATTGATTTTCTCTCTGCTCATTGAGGGGTATTATGTGAAAATGTGCAGGTATGAGGAAAAAAAACAAATAAACACCGACACGGGACCCATCTGTGGCTTGGGCGTGTACTTTTACCGTTAGTCTTCAGTCTTCATCTGGTTCTTCCATTTTATTACCAACACAGGGAGAAAATCCCTCAAACCTGTGACAAAGATTTTCTCAATAGCTTTGTTGGACAATGAGAGGAGGGAGCTAGTGGGGGTGGGAAAGGGGGTGGTACTTCCAACTCCCACTGACTCTGGATGAGACACACACATGCACAGGCTCTGCACCACACATGATTGGTATATACTTTTCTTTTAAATACATCTACTTTGTCCATCATCTAATAAAATGTATATCTTTATCAGAAATTGCAGAGAAAACCAAATACAGGTCATCATTTTAAATGGATTTATTCAAAACATAGAAAGCTGTTATTGAAAGCATGACAAAGTGATGGGTTTTATTTTCTGTCTGGCTCTGTGAATTCTGTTGAAACAAAAGTGAGAGACTAGAATACGTACTCCAGAAAATGAGATGACCAGGTGTTGCATTCAGGCTGGATTACAAAACCTAGTGAGATTAAAGTTTGTAACTTCACATTGTACTTCAAGAAGAAATCAAACCAGATAAAAACCATAAAAAAAAAAATTTTGAGGAGCATAAATATGTTGAGTGACACCAAGACTCTCAGGCTCTGACCAATTACTAAAAAAAAAAAAAAATACCAGTGGAATAAAGAATTATTATTTGATAGTTTAGTAATTTGATGATTAACCTTTGGAATAAAGTCCACAATTCTTTCAGCATAAACTCTGAGTCTGCACAAAAAAATCATTAAATGGTAGATAAATAGGATCATTTTTGCCCATTTTCATTGATTATTTGAAATGATCCACATCAATGTTGAGTTTTTCTAAACCTTTGTAGCTCTGTAAACCTTAAAGGAACATAAGAGGAGGTTGATCTGAAAGAAAAGACAGAAAGAAGGTGACCTAACAGAGCAAACAATCATCTAAGAGTGGCGCCACAGGTTGGGTCCAGGAGCCTGGTTCCTACATTTGCAAGACTTCTGCCATGGGACTTTGGCTGCACCGCATGATGTCATAGCATCAGCAGTGTAGCTTAAAATCTGCCCTAAACATCAGCTTCAGTTGCTGAAATTTTCTTTTTTAAAGCCGACCAGGATTTTTATGACCACTATTTACAAAAACTGCAAGACTGGAGCAGCTGTGTGTTCAGACAGGATCTGGATCGTACATGTGCTGGACAGCTGTAATTGGTCTGGTTGTTCTCTGTAAGCATGACGTGACGTGAGCAAATCTTTGTTTTAGAGCAGCGGTGAGTTTATGTTACTGTAGCTTCAAATGTCCTGTAGCCAGGACACATGGGGTCAGGAACAGAAGTGGTAGAAAAACAAAAGTACTGACTAATCACTTTTTACATCTATAAAGGATTTCTACTATCAAAAAAGAATAATATTACAAAAAGATAACTAATGTAAATAAAATAAGCTGTTAAAATCTATTGATTGTAATATAAAAAGGTGTCTAAACCTTCAAAATTTCTCTGAAGGGTCCATCTGTAGTCTGAGATCAAGAACAGTTTCTTCTCTGGACTTTCTGCTCATAGCTTAAATCATCTGATGACCATCACTACCACATTTGTTTACTCTATCTTAATAATAAATATTGTTTTATTACGCCTGATATAGATGAATTATTTCAACGCTTCTTTTTCTGTCTATTTATAAAACAAATTGCTGTCCAAACTTCTGGAGAATCAAAGTAATTGTTGGACAAATTTGAGACAAGAATTTGTTCATTTTTGATCAGCAACAGCTTTCACCGCATACCACTTGTCTCCTTTTTATTCTTCATACTGTTTAGTTACCCTACAATTAAAGGCCCACTCCGATCATCTTTTGGTCTATTTTCAAAGTGTTCAGCAGCAGTAATTCATGTGAGCAAGATCGTTGGCGCAGAAGTAAGCCTGCCCCTACTTGCCATTATCTATCTGTTTACACCCTCTCCCACTAGCTTGTAGCCCCTCACAACCTAACATGAAACAAAAATGGCGAGCAATATTGGAGCTATCCAGCCGTACAGTTTTTTTAGATGCCAGCACAGACAAGGAAAATGAAGATGCACATGGATCCAGTCGTGTACAAGTGGATGCATCAGAATGGAGTGGAGCAGGGAGCTTGTAGCTTGCTGTTGTGGTTTCTGGTCACTGCTACAAGCTTTTGCCAATGGCTTTTTTTGGTCTGCTCCTTATTCACTTTGACTTAGACGAAGAAATACTCAGAAATGCTGTTTTGACCTTAATTTTTTAATTTTCTGTATATGTCCTCCATCATCAGAAAAATGTTACAAAAACCTGTTAAAAACATGATTTTCATCAGGTGAGTCTTTTAAGGCAGAAGAAGCCCACAGCTTTTTAAATGTTGCTCTGTTTTATCTAATTATTTATGTAATTAGTTTTTAAGGGTATTGAAGAAGTTGTCCTTTTAGAGTCTATTTTGTTTCATCTGGGAATCTTCACTGTTTTTCCAAGTTTTCTGAAATGGAGATAATAGATCTGGTTTTCGGGAGTCATATAGATGGCTTTGTAACCTTTTCCAGACGAGTACATTTGTTTTCCATGTGTTTTTGTATTTCTCCAGACGGCAGCATGATGTGTTGCTGTCTGAACTCTCTGCAGGCACTCCACTTTGTCAGACAGCCTTGATGTGAACGATTTCTTCATTCAACAAGTTTGGCAGTAATCCAGTCTTGGCAAGGGAACAAAAATTAAAATAGATTTTTTTTTAATTCAACATGATATTTGGGTAAGTCAGTAAATAAATGTAATGTGTATAAAGGTAACACAAATCATCTAGATGAAATGAGGATGACTAATATGTCAGCACACAGGCTCGAGCCAGCTAAATGAAGATTGTGTGCTCATTTGCTAAAATCCTGAACTTCTAATGCAGCTGATCAGATGATTTCTGCATCCAGAAAGCACTTTCCCTTGTACAATTAGCCTCTGATGTCCTTCAATGTTGACCAGCTCAAACAGATCAAAAGATCACCTCAGTTACGCTGTGTTTTCTCACAGAACAAATCATTTTACAACACAAACGTTTTCCTTTTTTCCATGATTGGTGCCTTTTAAACTGCAAAGGGAATGCTGATTGAGAGCGAGTGCAAAGTGACTAAGCTTTACAGAAGGAGGCCGACCACATCGTCTTCCCACACACATTGGTTCACATGGATTCATAAATCCTGTCACTTTTTCCACACAATGACAGGCCTGGCCTTTGCTTCCCGTCTATGCTACTCTGACTCATGTATAGTACAGCCAAGCCCAGACTCCAGACAATCCTGGACCAAAAGAGAAGCAGGGAAGATAAAGACTCAGTTCAGGACGAGTACATTGGGACGGCAATAACGCTTTGGGTGGATTGTGCGTGTCTGCATCATGAAAGGATCAGTGTGTTATCTCATTGCCAGTTCATTTTACACATCTCCACAAGGAAGAGTTTTGTAGATTTAAGGAATTCATATGTGTAGCCTTTGAGCCTTCCTGTGTTAGATATTCTGGGTTGAGAAAGGTTTTCCAGTGTCGACTCATGCCACCTGAAAAGAGCACCATTTATTACTGTGCCATTATCAGAGCTGAATGCTGGCAGAGGAGATTAATGCTTGATGGAGCTGCTGGTGGATTAAAGGTCACATCCTGTGTGTTAATCACTCAGCACCCCTGACCTCTGAAAGGAAACACAGTAGAATGAACAGATTATTGCCACCTGGTTGGGCACCAATCACAAACAGGATCACACAATGAGGACTGTTTCCCTGGGCAGACAGTAAGATGGAGAAGAAAATCCTTCAATTCCCAATAATGACAGCAAACAATCTGCAATGGTGACAGTCAGTTAAAAAAACATTTGTGGACGTTCAGAATGAATAAGAGGGGCACAAAAGGAAAAACAAAACAGCATATATACAACAACCTGCATATATCTTTATTAATGAATTGTTTAAAAGGGAAAGTGTTGTTTTCCTTCACAAGCTTCTTTATGTCACACTAGGACTTTGTGATTCTTGCACTAACACTTTATACCCTTAGTGAGAAAATCCCTGCAGACTGTCCAATGTGAATGGATTCATCTCTAAGCCTTCGACACAGAACACTCACAGGCTGCAGCCATATCATATTTCTGCAGCCTACACACACCTCCCACTCTCATACATCTGACATGAATCTCTCAGATCGGATGTGACTCACTTGCTCTGGCAGTGGAAGGCTGCATTCTTCTTCTATTACTCTTTTACAGTATGGGGGCCACTTGTCTTTTTTTTCTTTCAGCTGCCTTTATTTTCTGTCTGTTGTTAGCCTGAATGGACTTCTAGTCTCTGATGTTTGTGGTCAGAGCAAAGACCCAACACAGGCATTTGCGGAGAATGGGAAACCCAACGGGGAGTACGCTGACACGAACACTGTGTGGCCTTCTGCATCCAGGGAATCTCAGATTCAATTTCATAAGGATTATGGCATTTCTGCAACCCCATGTCTAAATGGGAAAGACAGCCGTAGAGGTCAGGGGAAAACAGGAATATTTATAGGGAATGCTCAAGGAGCATTGCAGATGCTCATGGAGCAGCATTTATTCTCAGAGGACCCTGTATTCCTGCATCAACGGTTTCCAGGGCACGACCGCTTGCCTGAAGGACTATTTTACTTTCTTTCCAAACAAGGATGCACATGTTTTGACCTTGGTGTCAGCACAAGCTGACTGAAGATGCTGAATAGAACATCCACCTTTTCCTTAGGGAGGCTTGTGTGTTTGTCTCCACAAAGAAAAGCACCAAAAAAATCCCTGTTGTAATTTTTACTGCACACTGTAGTGTGTTTAAGATGTGCACAATCCTGGTTCTGCTGAATTTACACCCTATTTGAAAAGGGAAGGTTTCACTTCCGAATCTTGGAGCAGACACCCAGTGACCACCACAGCTGGGCCCACAGGTGGCACCTGATTGGCTGCATCTGTGGGAGCTCACAACAGTCACAGCAATACAAGCTGATAAGCATTAGTAGAGAAGATTTGGTCATTTTTTTATGGGCCCAACCCACATGCTCGGTTCTGTGGCTTATCCTACAAATGCATGCTTCTTAGAAATACAGCACCATTTATAAAGGAAATAAAAAGGCCTTCCTGCAATGTGAGATTTCATGTCAGAGATTTTCTTGCCTTTTAGTGCGTGTTTATTTTGCTCCAATTAAGCGGCTCTTCTGGAGGTGTATGGATTCAATCAAGACAGAATGCAAAAATAAGATCACAGCATAGAAGAGCCCATCCATTACTATGACTAAAGCAACACAAAGAACATCTAAAGTGAGGTTCAATCCTCAGAGAATGTGCGTAGGTGAAATGTGGAAGTAACCAAATTTAGAAGATGGATAATTCTCAGAGTCATGTCTGCTGCCTTCTGGTTGAAGACCACTCTGATGAAAATTGTGTTTTTTGTTGTTTCCAACATGTTCTTGTGGCATTTTTCTGACAAAATGTAGGTAAAATTTAGGTTAAAATTGTCTTTCTGAGTATTTCCTTCTTCACATATTGTGTCTGTTCAAATCAAATGCAGACGAAAAATGCAGTTTGAAAAAGAGCTGATTTGTGATGTCGAAAATACGCTGGGTGGGCCACAAGCTTTCTTGGGGGGCGCGGGGGGCGAGTTTGCTCTGCACCAACAGTCACGCTTACAACTCAGAGGCAACGGCTGGATAGCTTCAATATTGCACGGCATTATTATTGTTGTACCGGGAATGATAGGCTAGGGGTGTGAGGGGCTCTAAGCTAGCGGTAGAGACCCTCAGTAACATGGGGGGGGGGGTTTGTACCAACACTCCCACCCACAACTCAGAGGTAAACTTTTGAAAGAACTACTGCCGCTCTGCAGAAACTATGTCCTAGAAAACACACAGATCTTTTTATTTTGGCCAAAAATGACTTAATTATAACAAACAAACCACTGGCAATGCTTTCCAATAGCTCAAACTTTGGTCGGAGTGGGTCTTTAATGGTCTATGGTTTATTGTCAGTTTTTCTCAAACTGGAGATTAAAGACGGAAAAATCATTGGAAAAACACAGTCAATTTTCCTGGCAGTAATGAGGAAGCAGAAGTTGTGTCATCTACTGACCTGGACAACCACATTTCCAAGAAGAGCTGTGTGTTGTTCTTTTGGCTTTTAACAGTGACATATACTCAGATCATTTTTCTTTTAAAGAACCTAGAGTGTTCCAACTAAAAACTGCTAATTTATTTCAACATAGAGAAAGCAATGTCATAACACAGAGCCTGGAATTTTCTCACTTTTAAACGCCTACTTAAACACAAGTTTCAGA
This sequence comes from Oryzias curvinotus, assembly GCA_023969325.1. NCBI lineage: Eukaryota > Metazoa > Chordata > Actinopteri > Beloniformes > Adrianichthyidae > Oryzias > Oryzias curvinotus. The sequence goes on along the minus strand of CM043714.1, from coordinate 14,345,650 downwards.
AAATATTTTCATTAGTTGATTAACTGAATGTAAGAATTAAAGTCTAACATTTCCTCAACCAGGATCAGAAGTCTGTGAAGAAAATTGAAGCTCAGAGATGGAGCGTGATTGACAAGGATTGTAGTGTGTGTCTTTTTGTGTTTGAATGTCAGGCGTCTGCCTTGAAGTCACTGTGCCTAAAAGGCTTTTCCCTGGGGAGGCTCTCCCTCAGAGTGCACTGACACTGCCGCTATCTTGTGATCTCACAGCAGAAAGCTTAGGAAAGATCCATTTTAAATGCACACAAGCACCAGAGAGAAGGGTGTGGGACAGAGAAGACTTCAGTCAGTTTCTACTGTCACACTCTATTATTATCTTGGCACTGTTGCTCACTCTGTAGACCATATGCTCCATTGACATTTCACCTACTTTCTGGTGTCAAATATTTTCTCTACTTTATTAGCTTCATCTGAAACCAATTTTTTTCATTTTTTCTTTTTTTAGATAATAAAATAAAAATGAATGAATTCACATGCCTCTAGATTATTTTCACCCCCCTCTGCAGGGTTATTTCAAATGCCTCCCCTGATTGCAGCACATTGCAATTTCTGACATGCATTTACCTGCACTGTTTATTCACAGCACTGCTTATGAATGAGGTAAATTCAAACAAGTAATTTGCAATTCTGCTGTCATTTTCTCTGATGATTGCTGTGGTCCTCCTTTGGCTCACAAAAACGCACATTTATCCACCCACAGGACAAGAACAAAGACATCACATCCACATGGGAGATCCAGAATGCATCGCTTTTCTTGGGCTATAAAAATGAGCATGCATGTGATCGTGTGTTGTGCTGAGTGTGTTGTGTGCTATTTGTTGATGCACCCCCTGCACCGCTCGCCTAGAGGAACCCATCCCCCCGCAGAGACATTTTTCCTTTTTAAGTGAGACTACATTACACCAGTGTCCCTTCCCCCACCTTGGACAGCCCTCCGAGCTGGTCCCAGGGGTGGGCGTCAGTGTGGAAAGCAGACCTTTTCCCTTGTCCGTGGGATGTTATTGATGAGGTGAGGTAATGGATCCCCCCACTGTGCTCACAGGGATACCGAGGATAAATCAGACAGTTGGTAAGACCCAACCAGCCATTTCTCCTCTCTCCAGACTCAACTACCATTTCATTAGCTTTATTTATGGGCTCATCTGAAGCCCTCCCCTTTCTCCTCTTCCATGGAAAAAGCTGCCATTCTTTCTCTTCCTCCCATCTGTGGTGCAATAGTGAACCAAGATGCAACAGTGAAGTTCCTCTGCCCCCTTTTTTTTTAACACATCTTTTTTTTTTTCAATTGGACCTTGTCTGAGTTTAGATTATGTAAGAGCAAGCATGCTATCTTTTGATGGAAAGCGAGCTGCAGAGAAAGCGATGTGCTCTGAAGTGATGAAGGACTCAGCACTTGCTTTTGCCAGGAGATGTGAATGCATCCCGCTCAGCATTTCCTGCTGAGTTGTATTTGAGTTGGCTGATCAGCAGCAATTTCCCTCGGGGCTTAAAGCTCAGCCACTCAGCAAGAAAGCTGCAGTCAAAAGCCCTCATTTCCAATAGGTTAGAGAAAGACATTCCTCACCTGTACTCGGATCATTACCGTTGAATAAAATGTTGTTTCTTTTTCATCAGAGCTGCTCTCTGGTACCCAGTGGTAATTCACTGGTTGACTTGAAGAAATTGTATCATTTTATCATTAATCCAAGTTTTATTATGTGTTGATGCTCTGAACGACTATCTTCAATTGTACCTTCAGTTTTACTAATGATACATTCTTCCACTTTTTTGTAACTTTTTCTTTTTTTGTCATACTTTCTAGTTTTGTTCCAACATGTAATGTGTGGCTCTTGTGTTTTCATTCAGCTTGAACAAGAGAAAACCTCTTTTACGTTCAAGACAGAAGTCCTGATATTTTCCGCCAGACTCTCTGCATACTGGGGGTGCCACAATTCTTAGTTTAAAACTGTTACACTATTAAAACAAATTGTGAGGGAAGTGAAGCGTTGCATTTCTGCTGCATACCAGTGTGTTAACATTAAAGTGTCAAACAAGCGTTGTGCTAAATTTGAGAAGGATTCATCATTTATTGTTTCACTACATTACTCCACGCTTAGTAAAAGCCAATTGAAAGGTTTTTCTTCATTATTTGCATATTAGGAAATCAAACAAAGATTTTTCAGAATTTTGTTTTTGATGTTGTTTTGTGATACACAAATCCTATTCAACCTAAACAAAACTGTGACTCAAAGATTGAGGTTTGAACTGAGTCGTAAGGAAAGGGAATTGTTGCATTCCTACTGCTGTACCAGCTTCAACATCAACAACCTGATGTCTTCATTCCGTTTTTACAAATAAATTATTTTTTGATTTGGTTGATTTTAGGCAATTCTATCAAGAAAAACAAAGAAAGAATTAAAGCCACGAGCGGTGTTAAATGACCCGCAGGTGCTACCCGACTTGCAGCCCGCCTCTACGCGCCACCGTCCCTTGCCGTCCACCTCTAGGCACCACCGCCGCTCTCATCCTGCATTTAACCAGTAGTAGGCTCTTGCAGTTCTGTGACGCCAAAAGCTTTTTGTGGAGAAGGATCCGTGCAAGGACTCAAAAAGTAAGACTGAATATGGTTTTCAATTTTTGTTATTTAAAAATAACATGGGAGTAAGTGGAACAAAATGTAAGTATTTGAAAACTAAATTTTAGAAATTAAAAATTAAAAATTATTTTAGCGATCATTTTCACAGACAACATTTGATAACACTGATTAAAGCACCATAATTTGAAGTTGGAAAAATACCAGAAATAGTTACTGAGGGTCAAAATTAAATGTGTGCTGAACACATATGTATTCTTTAATTTGTTTATAGTATATAGGAATAATTGATACACAAGAATAGCGTTCTATCCATGTCTATAAAAGACGTATTTCCTGTAGGACAAATATCTTCTTGTGTGTATCTTATATGCTGTTACCTGCTGTTGGATGAATGGGGAAATATTCAGTTCTAGCTATTGTAAATCGTGTTCTGCGGTCATAAAAGGGTTGGGCAGTTTTTTGCAAGGTCTGCCGGTTTTTCTGATGACTTTAGGCCTGGAAAACTGGGACACTATCTGGCTACACTGGTTGGAACCATCATAATACAAACCAATGCAACCAATTGAGCAAAAAAGAATACATTTACATGACATACATGTCCTATTGCTATATTAATCAATTCCTAAACAATTCTTTATCAACACAGAATAATACTTAAAACTTTAGATTAATCTTTAAAACTTTAAAATAATCTTTTTTGGAAGACCATTTACTCTGATGTTTCATGTCAAAGTCAAAGAATTTTCAAGGACACTGCAGGGAGTTGAACCCCGTCTAGCTGAAGCCAGAGTACCATCTACCAGTGCCTTTTGTTTTCTTGACTGAACATGGAAGGCAAAGCAAAACCTGCAGTCCAACCAGCATGCAACTTTAAATGATTGAATACATTTGGAATAATTATTGATCTATTAACTTTAAAAGCTATCACACATTACGTGTTTTTGTGTCACATGCTTGTTACAACACTTATAAAACAAATCTACAGTGTTTGTACATCTTACAACAAAAAGCTACACAAGGAAAAGCTTTACAAGGAAAGATGAACTTTTAATATGAACACAAATAAAACCTTAGAATTTGCAAAGTGTGGAGGGGGAACCAGAGTCCCTGGAGAAAACCCCCAAAAGTGTTTTTTTTTCAAAGTAAAGGTTTTACAGAAAAGAATAAAAGAAAACATAAGAATGTACAAAGTATGGGGGGGAACCAGAGTCCCTGGAGAAAACCCCCAAAAGTTTTTTTTTTCAAAGTAAAGGTTTTACAGAAAAGAATAAAAGAAAACATAAGAATGTACAAAGTATGGGGGTTAACCAGAGTCCCTGGAGAAAACCCCCCCAAAGTTTTTTTTTTTTCAAAGTAAAGGTTTTACAGAAAAGAATAAAAGAAGACATAAGAATGTACAAAGTATGGGGGGGAACCAGAGTCCCTGGAGAAAACCCCCAAAAGTGTTTTTTTTTTCAAAGCAAAGGTTTTACAGAAAAGAATAAAAGAAGACATAAGAATGTACAAAGTATGGGGGGAACCAGAGTCCCTGGAGAAAACCCCTAAAAAAAATTTTTTTTTTAAAGTAAAAGATTTACAGAAAATAATTAAAGAAAACTAAAGAATTTACAAAGTGTGTGTGTCTGGGGAGGGGTCAGAGTTCATGAAGAACCCCCCACCCCCCGAAACAAAAAACCTTCTTTTTTTTCAGAATGAAATATTAACACACAAAAAATAAAATAAATACCAATTTGAGAATTTACAAAGCACATTTGTGTGCGAGATTCATCAAATTTTATTTTCACACAAAATAAGAATTTTACAACATAGAATAAAAAATAAAAAAAAGTTGTCAACCTATACATTTTTTGGGGGTTTCTTGTTTTGTTTTTTACTGGACAAAAAGACACTTAAGTCAGTTCCAGAATCCCCTTAAACTAAAGTGCTACAAGAAAACCCAAACATTGTGAACCTAAAGTATAGGTCTTTTTTAATCCAAACAAACATGTCCTTAGGGTAAAGAAATAATAACCCACAGGAAAAGTTTCAGATTACATTAGCTCATCATCTAATTTCCTGTGACCATTTGGTTCACCCAATTTAGGAAATCGCTCTCACTAAAATCATCAAGAAAAGAAGTTACCCAGTCTGGTTGTTCTTCTGGGAGAAATGTCTGGATGGCAGTCCAAATGTTATTTATAAATACCTGACTCCCTCTTTTGGTTAAATTGACTCCATCAGGTAGATAGATGTTCTGTTCAGCTGGAACCAAATTTTCATGTTCAACCACCACATCGAACAGGTCAGTATACCCCTTGATAATTTCATTGACAGAGGTCCGGAGTTTATTCATTCGAGCAGGATTTCCAAATCTCCAATGTCTTCTTGGGACGATGAGGGATAAAGCTATATTCATTTGAGGATACTTTTCTTTTAGAACCCTCAGGTCTTCTGCCATCTGACTTGCAATCAGCATTGGAGATATTGTTCCCAATTCCTCACCTTCAGTATGAATGACCAAAACTTCAGGGGGACCACTTTCCTTAGAGATTGTTTGATGGACTGCTTTAACAATGTCCTTCCAGCCAGAGTGTTTACTTCCAATCCACTTAACCTTGGAGTTGGAATGAAGGCTTTTTCCAAAGGACTCATCACCCGCTGCAAGCTTTGCATTGGAAATGTATTGTGAGCCAACGATCCAGATATCAGGTGCTCCCATTAAATGATGTGTTTTGGTTGTTGGTGAGCTGTCCAATGTAATGCTAGATGTGTCCTCTTCCATCTCCTCAGGTTGGATCACAGTTTCTGGTGAACTGGCAAAAGGACTTTCAGAATCCAGTTTATCCTCAGAGACATTTTGATAGATTATCTTTATCTTTTTTACTGGGGTCGGGGGTTCCTCTGAACTTCTTTTTCTCTTCAGTAAAGGCTTTATGTTGTTAGGGCAGTGTTCATCCTCAGGTGGTGACTGTGCATTTTCCGTTATGAATTTCAGAAAAATCTTTTTTATTATCTTTGGTGCAGGCAAGTCTGAGTCTGTTTCTGAAATGTGTTTCCTTTTCAGATTACACTTTTTGGGCTTTAGCAAGGATGTCTCCATTTCCAGGTGTCTCACTGTTGCAGACATTCCATTGTCAAACTCTTTTGAAGGGGTTTCTTTCTCTGGTGTTGGTACCTGCACCATTGGAAGGATGTGTGGGACTGAGGTTGACTGAGGTTGGCTTCTTGAAAAGGTCGAGTTGAGAATTTGCTCAAGTGTGTCATAGATAGAGCTTACAAACATTTCAAATCCTTCTATGGTGAACTGCATTCCATTCGATTTAAACAGATGGCTAAATGGTATCAGTTTTGGATGCTCTATCACAAAACCATTGAATAATTCAACGCTGGATTTAATTTTTTTGTTGATCGTGATCCTGTCTTTATCTATTTTCTCTGTTTTCCGTGTTAATGTAGGAGTTATGAAGGAATACCCAATTTTCATTGTGGGAAAAGTGTCATGCAGCCATTTCAAGTCCTTCACCATTTCACAGAGAAGATCAGACACATTTGTGTTCCCCAAGTCGTTGCTGCCAACATGGAGAATTAGAATGTCTGGGAAACTCCTTTGTTGGGAAACCTCCCTTTTGAAATGACTCAAGACATCCCTCCAGCGCATGTTTACTTTTCCAATCCAACTTATTTTGGAATCGAGTCCAAAGTTTTCTCCGTAGCATTCATTTGCTGAATTTTGTGCTCCATGGATGTAATATTCTGATCCCATGATCCAGACAGTAGGCTGTTTCTTTTCTTTGCCAGAATGGCACGCTGTGTCTGTCTCTTTTATCTTTTCTGATGAAGACAGATTTTGCTGGCCAGTAAAACTGGTAACATTTCCTTCAGAGCTTCTTGGGAGATCCATGTTACCTGCTACAAATGGATGTTGAAGCACCTGATGAAGAGGAATACGCTTTGCAGGATCCAATAACTGCATTCTCTTGAACAGATCAATAAATTGTTCCAGCTTCATCTGTTTGGTCTCGGAACAGATTCCCGACGTCGGTTGCTGCTTTCTGAAGTCATCTGCTGAAACAAACCTGACATCTTTAAGGATCCTGATTCTATCTTCTTTTGGTGTCCTCAGAAGCCACTGCTTTTTCAAGGTTTTGAAGTAAAAATCTTTGGTTTTGGATGCAGCATTTAAGAGATGGTCTGGAAAGCGGCCATGAGTTTTTGTTATGTTCCAGATCATCTGAAAATCACTATTGGCAGTGTAGAAAGGAGACCCAAGGAACATCTCAGCAACAATGCAAGCAAGGGACCAGACATGGGATTTTTCAGTGCTCTGTGAACCAAGAAGTGTCTCTGGGGCCATGTAGCACCTGAAATGTTGGCATGAATCCAGAGGAAGATTCTCAACTCCACTGAATTTGGTAGAAATGATCTGTTGTCTCTGGTTTCTTTTAATAACCAACTGAATTCGTTCAGGCGTCAGAATTCCATGAGCGTATTGAGGATCCTGAAAAGCAGTTGCCACTCGACGCAGAATGGATCTGATCTGATTCAGTTTAAAAGAAGGAACTTCTTTTGTGTGAAGAAGTTTCCAAAGGGAACAATTTTCTGGTTTGTCTTTTTCGATGCAATCCATTTTAGTCGAAATTTGATGAAAGCTAAAAACTGTCTGCTTGGTAAAAATCCTCCGGTTTTTGAATTGAGTCCTTGAAAACGTAAAGGTTTCAAAAGTGATCACTCTTTACTATGAAAGATCAGAATAAACACTAACCTGACTCCTATATATAGATTTTGGTCTGATGATGTCATATGTTCAATGATGACATCAAATGACATCAAATGACATCATGCTGATGTAATCAGCATGATATCAGATGACATCATCCTGATATATCAGCGTAATATATTATATGATATCATCCTGATAATCAGCATGACATCACTTTGTGACATAACAGTGTCCATTTTTGAAAAGCATACAAAATACATTTTTTTATGCAAAGATACTTAACAAGAAGAAGAAGAAAAAATTAAAGCTGCAAGCGGCATCATTTGGCCTGCAGGCGATACCCGGCCCCGCCGCCCACCTCTACGCACCACCTCCGCTATCGCTGCTCACCTTTATGCAGCACCTCCGCCCTCACCGCCCACCTTTGATCAAGGCTAGTAAAACATGCATATGCTGATCATACTAACTATGCTAGTCTTGGTAATGTGGCTAAAAGTGTTAGCATTGCGATCAGCATCGTCAACTGACTCAGAAAAACATATTGCTTAAAATACTAATCATGCTAACTATGCTAGTTATGCTAATGTGGCTAAAAGTTTCACAGTTTTTCTTATATACTGGTCATGTCCTTTTGGACTTATACCTTTCCTTTGAGGAATTTTTGAACCTTTTTGTGTTTTTTGTCATTTTTGCGGTAACAATTTGGACGTTTTTCTGTGATGTTGTGTGTGTGTGTATTTTTTGTTGTTTACACAGCTGTCATGTCGTTTTGGGCTTTCAACGACATTTGAGGTGTTTTTTGACGTTTTGAACCTTTTTGAGTGTTTGACCATCGTTGCGAAAACAATATGGTCCTTGCAGTCAGTGACTGCTGCTCCTGCGGAACAAAATAGTAGATAAAAAAGTAATATTAAATGTGTTTAGGGTTTTAATAAAACTTTTTGTTTAGAAAAATAGAGGAATAGAAAAAAAGGATTTTAACTTCTTGGCTTAATAATACTCCTAGAGTGTTCTGCATGTCTATAAAAGACGTATTTCCTGTAGGACAAATATCTTCTTGTGTGTATCTTATATGCTGTTACCTGCTGTTGGATGAATGGGGAAATATTCAGTTCTAGCTATTGTAAATCGTGGTCTGCGGTCATAGAAGGGTTGGGCAGTTTTTTGCAAGGTCTGCCGGTTTTTCTGATGACTTTAGGCCTGGAAAACTGGGACACTATCTGGCTACACTGGTTGGAACCATCATAATACAAACCAATGCAACCAATTGAGCAAAAAAGAATACATTTACATGACATACATGTCCTATTGCTATATTAATCAATTCCTAAACAATTCTTTATCAACACAGAATAATACTTAAAACTTTAGATTAATCTTTAAAACTTTAAAATAATCTTTTTTGGAAGACCATTTACTCTGATGTTTCATGTCAAAGTCAAAGAATTTTCCAGGACACTGCAGGGAGTTGAACCCCGTCTAGCTGAAGCCAGAGTACCATCTACCAGTGCCTTTTGTTTTCTTGACTGAACATGGAAGGCAAAGCAAAACCTGCAGTCCAACCAGCATGCAACTTTAAATGATTGAATACATTTGGAATAATTATTGATCTATTAACTTTAAAAGCTATCACACATTACGTGTTTTTGTGTCACATGCTTGTTACAACACTTATAAAACAAATCTACAGTGTTTGTACATCTTACAACAAAAAGCTACACAAGGAAAAGCTTTACAAGGAAAGATGAACTTTTAATATGAACACAAATAAAACCTTAGAATTTGCAAAGTGTGGAGGGGGACCAGAGTCCCTGGAGAAAACCCCCAAAAGTGTTTTTTTTTTCAAAGTAAAGGTTTTACAGAAAAGAATAAAAGAAAACATAAGAATGTACAAAGTATGGGGGGGAACCAGAGTCCCTGGAGAAAACCCCCAAAAGTTTTTTTTTTTCAAAGTAAAGTTTTTACAGAAAAGAATAAAAGAAGACATAAGAATGTACAAAGTATGGGGGGGAACCAGAGTCCCTGGAGAAAACCCCCAAAAGTTTTTTTTTTTTCAAAGTAAAGTTTTTACAGAAAAGAATAAAAGAAGACATAAGAATGTACAAAGTATGGGGGGGAACCAGAGTCCCTGGAGAAAACCCCCAAAAGTGTTTTTTTTTTCAAAGCAAAGGTTTTACAGAAAAGAATAAAAGAAGACATAAGAATGTACAAAGTATGGGGGGGAACCAGAGTCCCTGGAGAAAACCCCCCAAAGTTTTTTTTTTTTAAGTAAAAGATTTACAGAAAATAATTAAAGAAAACTAAAGAATTTACAAAGTGTGTGTGTCTGGGGAGGGGTCAGAGTTCATGAAGAACCCCCCACCCCCCGAAACAAAAAACCTTCTTTTTCTTCAGAATGAAATATTAACACACAAAAAAAAATAAATACCAATTTGAGAATTTACAAAGCACATTTGTGTGCGAGATCCATCAAATTTTATTTTCACACAAAATAAGAATTTTACAACATAGAATAAAAAATAAAAAAAGTTGTCAACCTATACATTTTTTTGGGGTTTCTTGTTTTGTTTTGTTTTTTACTGGACAAAAAGACACTTAAGTCAGTTCCAGAATTCCCTTAAACTAAAGTGCTACAAGAAAACCCAAACATTGTGAACCTAAAGTATAGGTCTTTTTTAATCCAAACAAACATGCCCTTAGGGTAAAGAAATAATAACCCACAGGAAAAGTTTCAGATTACATTAGCTCATCATCTAATTTCCTGTGACCATTTGGTTCACCCAATTTAGGAAATCGCTCTCACTAAAATCATCAAGAAAAGAAGTTACCCAGTCTGGTTGTTCTTCTGGGAGAAATGTCTGGATGGCAGTCCAAATGTTATTTATAAATACCTGACTCCCTCTTTTGGTTAAATTGACTCCATCAGGTAGATAGATGTTCTGTTCAGCTGGAACCAAATTTTCATGTTCAACCACCACATCGAACAGGTCAGTATACCCCTTGATAATTTCATTGACAGAGGTCCGGAGTTTATTCATTCGAGCAGGATTTCCAAATCTCCAATGTCTTCTTGGGACGATGAGGGATAAAGCTATATTCATTTGAGGATACTTTTCTTTTAGAACCCTCAGGTCTTCTGCCATCTGACTTGCAATCAGCATTGGAGATATTGTTCCCAATTCCTCACCTTCAGTATGAATGACCAAAACTTCAGGGGGACCACTTTCCTTAGAGATTGTTTGATGGACTGCTTTAACAATGTCCTTCCAGCCAGAGTGTTTACTTCCAATCCACTTAACCTTGGAGTTGGAATGAAGGCTTTTTCCAAAGGACTCATCACCCGCTGCAAGCTTTGCATTGGAAATGTATTGTGAGCCAACGATCCAGATATCAGGTGCTCCCATTAAATGATGTGTTTTGGTTGTTGGTGAGCTGTCCAATGTAATGCTAGATGTGTCCTCTTCCATCTCCTCAGGTTGGATCACAGTTTCTGGTGAACTGGCAAAAGGACTTTCAGAATCCAGTTTATCCTCAGAGACATTTTGATAGATTATCTTTATCTTTTTTACTGGGGTCGGGGGTTCCTCTGAACTTCTTTTTCTCTTCAGTAAAGGCTTTATGTTGTTAGGGCAGTGTTCATCCTCAGGTGGTGACTGTGCATTTTCCGTTATGAATTTCAGAAAAATCTTTTTTATTATCTTTGGTGCAGGCAAGTCTGAGTCTGTTTCTGAAATGTGTTTCCTTTTCAGATTACACTTTTTGGGCTTTAGCAAGGATGTCTCCATTTCCAGGTGTCTCACTGTTGCAGACATTCCATTGTCAAACTCTTTTGAAGGGGTTTCTTTCTCTGGTGTTGGTACCTGCACCATTGGAAGGATGTGTGGGACTGAGGTTGACTGAGGTTGGCTTCTTGAAAAGGTCGAGTTGAGAATTTGCTCAAGTGTGTCATAGATAGAGCTTACAAACATTTCAAATCCTTCTATGGTGAACTGCATTCCATTCGATTTAAACAGATGGCTAAATGGTATCAGTTTTGGATGCTCTATCACAAAACCATTGAATAATTCAACGCTGGATTTAATTTTTTTGTTGATCGTGATCCTGTCTTTATCTATTTTCTCTGTTTTCCGTGTTAATGTAGGAGTTATGAAGGAATACCCAATTTTCATTGTGGGAAAAGTGTCATGCAGCCATTTCAAGTCCTTCACCATTTCACAGAGAAGATCAGACACATTTGTGTTCCCCAAGTCGTTGCTGCCAACATGGAGAATTAGAATGTCTGGGAAACTCCTTTGTTGGGAAACCTCCCTTTTGAAATGACTCAAGACATCCCTCCAGCGCATGTTTACTTTTCCAATCCAACTTATTTTGGAATCGAGTCCAAAGTTTTCTCCGTAGCATTCATTTGCTGAATTTTGTGCTCCATGGATGTAATATTCTGATCCCATGATCCAGACAGTAGGCTGTTTCTTTTCTTTGCCAGAATGGCACGCTGTGTCTGTCTCTTTTATCTTTTCTGATGAAGACAGATTTTGCTGGCCAGTAAAACTGGTAACATTTCCTTCAGAGCTTCTTGGGAGATCCATGTTACCTGCTACAAATGGATGTTGAAGCACCTGATGAAGAGGAATACGCTTTGCAGGATCCAATAACTGCATTCTCTTGAACAGATCAATAAATTGTTCCAGCTTCATCTGTTTGGTCTCGGAACAGATTCCCGACGTCGGTTGCTGCTTTCTGAAGTCATCTGCTGAAACAAACCTGACATCTTTAAGGATCCTGATTCTATCTTCTTTTGGTGTCCTCAGAAGCCACTGCTTTTTCAAGGTTTTGAAGTAAAAATCTTTGGTTTTGGATGCAGCATTTAAGAGATGGTCTGGAAAGCGGCCATGAGTTTTTGTTATGTTCCAGATCATCTGAAAATCACTATTGGCAGTGTAGAAAGGAGACCCAAGGAACATCTCAGCAACAATGCAAGCAAGGGACCAGACATGGGATTTTTCAGTGCTCTGTGAACCAAGAAGTGTCTCTGGGGCCATGTAGCACCTGAAATGTTGGCATGAATCCAGAGGAAGATTCTCAACTCCACTGAATTTGGTAGAAATGATCTGTTGTCTCTGGTTTCTTTTAATAACCAACTGAATTCGTTCAGGCGTCAGAATTCCATGAGCGTATTGAGGATCCTGAAAAGCAGTTGCCACTCGACGCAGAATGGATCTGATCTGATTCAGTTTAAAAGAAGGAACTTCTTTTGTGTGAAGAAGTTTCCAAAGGGAACAATTTTCTGGTTTGTCTTTTTCGATGCAATCCATTTTAGTCGAAATTTGATGAAAGCTAAAAACTGTCTGCTTGGTAAAAATCCTCCGGTTTTTGAATTGAGTCCTTGAAAACGTAAAGGTTTCAAAAGTGATCACTCTTTACTATGAAAGATCAGAATAAACACTAACCTGACTCCTATATATAGATTTTGGTCTGATGATGTCATATGTTCAATGATGACATCAAATGACATCAAATGACATCATGCTGATGTAATCAGCATGATATCAGATGACATCATCCTGATATATCAGCGTAATATATTATATGATATCATCCTGATAATCAGCATGACATCACTTTGTGACATAACAGTGTCCATTTTTGAAAAGCATACAAAATACATTTTTTATGCAAAGATACTTAACAAGAAGAAGAAGAAAAAATTAAAGCTGCAAGCGGCATCATTTGGCCTGCAGGCGATACCCGGCCCCGCCGCCCACCTCTACGCACCACCTCCGCTATCGCTGCTCACCTTTATGCAGCACCTCCGCCCTCACCGCCCACCTTTGATCAAGGCTAGTAAAACATGCATATGCTGATCATACTAACTATGCTAGTCTTGGTAATGTGGCTAAAAGTGTTAGCATTGCGATCAGCATCGTCAACTGACTCAGAAAAACATATTGCTTAAAATACTAATCATGCTAACTATGCTAGTTATGCTAATGTGGCTAAAAGTTTCACAGTTTTTCTTATATACTGGTCATGTCCTTTTGGACTTATACCTTTCCTTTGAGGGATTTTTGAACCTTTTTGTGTTTTTTGTCATTTTTGCAGTAACAATTTGGACGTTTTTCTGTGATGTTGTGTGTGTGTGTGTATTTTTTGTTGTTTACACAGCTGTCATGTCGTTTTGGGCTTTCAACAACATTTGAGGTGTTTTTTGACGTTTTGAACCTTTTTGAGTGTTTGACCATCGTTGCGAAAACAATATGGTCCTTGCAGTCAGTGACTGCTGCTCCTGCGGGCCAAAATAGTAAATAAAAAAGTCATATTAAATGTGTTTAGGGTTTTAATAAAAATTGTTGTTTAGAAAAATAGAGGAATAGAAAAAAAGGATTTTAACTTCTTGGCTTAATAATACTCCTAGAGTGTTCTGCATGTCTATAAAAGACGTATTTCCTGTAGGACAAATATCTTCTTGTGTGTATCTTATATGCTGTTACCTGCTGTTGGATGAATGGGGAAATATTCAGTTCTAGCTATTGTAAATCGTGGTCTGCGGTCATAGAAGGGTTGGGCAGTTTTTTGCAAGGTCTGCCGGTTTTTCTGATGACTTTAGGCCTGGAAAACTGGGACACTATCTGGCTACACTGGTTGGAACCATCATAATACAAACCAATGCAACCAATTGAGAAAAAAAGAATACATTTACATGAGATACATGTCCTATTGCTATATTAATCAATTCCTAAACAATTCTTTATCAACACAGAATAATATTTAAAACTATAGATTAATCTTTAAAACTTTGAAATAATCTTTTATGGAAGACTATTTACTTTGATGTTTCATGTCAAAGTCAAAGAATTTTCCAGGACACTGCAGGGAGTTGAACCCAGTCTAGCTGAAGCCAGAGTACCATCTACCAGTGCCTTTTGTTTTCTTGACTGAACATGGAAGGCAAAGCAAAACCTGCAGTCCAACCAGCATGCAACTTTAAATGATTGAATACATTTGGAATAATTATTAATCTATTAACTTTAAAAACTATCACACATTACGTGTTTTTGTAGTTTTATCCGTTTTTGTAGTGGTTGCACCATTAAGGGGTATGTACACAGTGTTAATGGACATGGAGTATATGTTGTCTTTTTTTTTAAGATCATAGAGAAAAAATAGCAAATCGTTGTTTAATCAGGGGTGTCTCTCATCAAAAAATAATGTTTTTTTGTTTCTTTTTTGCTCATTTTACTGCAAGCAATGGTGACATGCAGTTGTGCTGGAACACATCCATGCAATATTCACTTTAGCAAACACCACATGAATTCACACGGCCTAACAGATGGCTTACTGAGCTCAGCTCTGGCATTGCAAAGCCATTTTCTTACCAGCATGTTCACTTCAACATTTAACTACGGTAGTATAAATATGCTTTTTTTATATGTCCTCTGCAGCTAAGACCAAAGAGAAAAATACTGCATTAATGAAAAGAACAAGTCACACCACAAAATAATTTTGTGGTGATTTTTTTCCGTGCCCACAAAATTTAAAAACACATGAAATACATTTCAGAGGATTTCTGCATACCCTAAAGCAAATTTTAAAGCAAGGCGACAGGAATGAAAAAGCAGTTTGATTGCATGAACATATGATGTAACAAAAGGCAGAGTATTATCCTGTTCTGCCTTCCTTGTGGGTGAGGCGTCAGGGATTCGAATTGTGTCTGACTAGTAACATTTAGACTACATATGATCTTGATAAAATGAAAGGAAGGGGGGAAAAATAAGAGGCATGTGTGTTGGCAGTCACCCAGGTGTGGACAGACTCAGGAAGTGAAGCCGGAATTCCAACAATGCAGGCAGTCATTGGGCTCTTCAGCGGGCTTCTGTCATTTTTGCTCACAGTGCTTTTTTGTGGCAGAGGAAGCAGTTAGGTGAAATCCTGTGGCTGTAAGTAAAGCTGAGCTTTTACTCTGCATATTAAACTGCAACTGCTGTGCAAATGATAGGGGGGGTATTGCTCCTGATATGATCTATGACACTAAAGGATTTTCCAGCCTGTTTAATATGAACCCAGTTGTGGCAATAATAAACGCCAGCATTGGGCAGAGTGAATTATGACTCTCCTAAAATTACATCACAAAGAAAAAAAAAAGACACGTAATTATACTGCTTTTACAAATAGCAGCATATACTCTGCAGCATTAATCTCCACGGAATAGCACTGAAATGGGTAAAGTCTTGAATGTAACTAATTTAGCTAAATTCTTTCAATGCAACTTGCAAAGGCTTTAGATGAGCACAAATGTGTTTGGAATCAGCCACAGTGCTAAATGATGCGGCTTTCACAGAATTGTTTTGTTAATGGAAACTCTGCATCTCCTTAAGGAGATCTGTTTGCATGATGATTTCCCTCACAGCCTCCTCCCTCTTCTGAGGGATTTTTCTTTTTCATATTTCTATTTCAAATCTGTCATGGCAATCTGCAATGCTCCTCTCCCCAGAGGCATCCTTTTGAATCACCGAAACTAAGATGATGCAGCCACACTTTCACAGGGACACAAAATATTTTATGAAAACTTAAATATACCATTTCCATTTTAAACACTTTTGAATTGTTGCCAATGAAAAAAGTGTTTGTGCGAATTTTTAAATATTTACTAGACATAAACATTTACAATCTCAGAATAGTAACTCTGCCTGATCCTGCAAAACTGAACTCTTGGGAATCTTGCAGTAGAAAAACCACTGCTGTAGCGAAAAGCCCCTTCTGTTTCATCAGTGGCTTTGAACAGATAAATGGTCTGCATTTATGTAGCGCTTTTCTAATCTTGTTGACCGCAAGTCACATTTACACATGCTGCTCTCCTCTGTCTATGGCATTTTCCTTTCTTCAGAGGACAAAGGACTCTTTTATCTGCCATGCAAACAGCGATGATGACAACAGTTTGCTGTGAGATTCAGTGTCTTGCCTAAGGACACTAACATGCTGGCTGCAAAGGCCAAGAATCAAACCACTGACCTTTCTGATTGCTCTATCTCATGAGCCACAATGGGTTCCAGACAAGGTAACATATTATATACAAAAAAGATCATTCAAAGCAGTTGTTTTCTTCCTGATGTGAATGAATGGTAAGGCTTGATATTAAGTATTTAATTGTATATCTATTTGTATTATATTTGTATTAGTTAGGTTTGGTTATCACAGCCTAAAAACTAAATAGATTTTCAATCAAATTTGATGTATTTAACATTCCATTTATTTTTCAGATTTCCAACTAAAAACAATTCTGTTTATGTAAGAATTGTTTTTCTTGTTTGCATCTAAAGTGATCAAACTTGGAATTTGTATTTATTCAATGGGGAAGTCTAACAAGAACCTAAAACAAAGCAGTCGTTTGAAAACTACATGTAAATAATTTGAGAGGAAAGTCAATTCATAAGTTTGATGATCTGTGTTTTCTGAGTAAAGAGAAACTTCCTCATAATGAAGTTTGTCTTTACTTAGAAAACAATTTCATCTTTATTGAATCGATGTTTTAAACCCATCTTTAGTCTCTGTCTTCAAAGAAAAGGTTATCACTGATATTAAAGGTCAACCTATAGTTCTGCTAGTGTGTCAAATATTTACGAGGTCATGGCTGTGAGCAGTCCAAAGTGCGCACTTTAAAATGACCATACTGCACATTGTTTACTATGTTTTAAAAGCTTTTTTCAAAACTCATGTTTTACAAATGTTTGCTTGTTTGTACCGAAAAACGGCAGAAATTAAGTGCAAATGCTGCTGCATGGGAGACCATTTTGGTAGCTTCAACAGTTGTGGGAAGCTGCAAGAAAGGTTTCAGACCATTTAGCAGGCCCTGGCCTCAGTAAAGTCATCAACTATGAACACAGCAGGAGGTTGTTGGGATCTCCCAAATGCTATCCTTCAATGTTAGGACACTGTATTCACAGCTTGTGCTTCTCTATAGGGATCAAACAGCACAGATGTTGACTTCCTGGAGAGTAAATGGTTGACTTGACCTCGAGTTCATATTGCAGTGAGTGTGGGGGGTGGTTCTTATATAATTAGAGGACCAACATAGTTCAGCATGGTAATGTGTTATCCATCCACCCGTCTGTCCGTCCATGTCAAGAGTGGAGAATGAGGAGGTCTACTCACTGATGATAAGCTTACCCTCTTCAGTTTTTGAGGGCCACCTGTTGTAGATCTTTAACTCCATTGTCAAGATTGAGTTAATAAACAGCCCCAAAAACCAGCTGTGGACGGTGTTTCCATAGCGTGATCAATCAATTTGGAAAAGATCAATCTTTTACTTTATAGTCTTTTACTCATGAATAGGAATCAGAATGGATCTGCTCAGTGTGTCGCTTCCTCCCTTCAACCTGACAGAACGTTACCAGATTTTGGGATGTGAAGCTTCAGGCTCACAAATCTCTTCAGGTTATCTTAGAAATATTTTTATCAAAGGGCAAAACGCTGTCTTTATCTGAAAATACTAAGGGTGTAATGATTAATTGATTTAATCGATGAGCTGATTTGTATACAATCCAACCTGATTGATCTGTCTGAAGCAAGTTGTTAACTGTATTGAATCAACTTATACCACTATGAAGTCATTTCAAAATGAAATAAATTCGTTATATAAATATTGAGAAATGCCATTCGGATTAATTAGGTTTATTTGACTAAAATGTAAAAATGCCATCATGGCAGACAACACACATGTGATGGTAACAAAAAGTCATCAAGCCATCATTACAGTCCAATATGTGGAAACACTGAATTTTACAAAGCCATGTAACCAAACGGTGTGCTAAAATGTTCTAATAATGTTCTGTTCATATTATTTTTATAAGGAAAAACACTGAACTTTAGGAAACTAAAATGTGAATGGATTTGCCATTAATTATTGTTTACTTGTTAGTTTGTACACATATTTAATTTACCCTTTATATTATCTTGCAAGAAAAACGAGAAATGTAGAAAACTTTACCTGAACTGTTCAGTACCAGGTATTAATCTCTGAGTCACACTGGACACATTTTTGGCTAAAGATGTCCTGGATTCATTTTAGGTCAGTGAATTGGATCAAGTAATATCAGGTTGTTCAAAATGAATCAATACTTGACTATGAATCATTTCAGCAACAGGCCTGGATTTACCCAGCCCCACTATGGAGCAGGTAGAATATCAGGGGGGCAAGTCAGGGTGTGCTGAGATGTTGGGGGTGTCGTATCCCTCCAAGCCCCTGAAGTACTTAGAAAACCATGCTATCATCAAATCAGTTGATTTATCCATAAATCTATCTTCTCTTTTGATCTGTTAGATATGATGTTTATATACGTTTTATGTTGATGCTTTTCCTGACACTACTCTCTATAGTGAACTAAGACTTTTAAAAGCGCTTCTATTTTTTTTAAAGACTGATACAGCTGCAACCACTGACGTTGTTTCTAACTTCCCCTCATGCTGTTTACGATTGTTCTGTTTTGTATAATGAATATCTTGAGTTAATTGTTCAGCAGAGCAGAAACCTGCTGAAAACCAGTTTTAAATGGAGTCAGGCCAGATTTTCCATCCATCTTCTTGCGCTCATTGCGAGACCGGGTCGCGGGGGCAGCAGTCTAAGTAAAGATGCCCAGACTTCCCTCTCCCTAGTCACTTCCTCCAGCTCCTCTGGGGGGACCTGAGACGTTTCCAGGCCAGCCGAGAGACATAGTCTCTCCAGTGTGTCCTGGATCTTTCCTGGAGCCGCCGCCCAGTGGGACATCCCCAGAACAGCTCCCCATAAGACCTCCCCAGGGAGGCATCGAGGAGGCATCTGGACCAGAGGCCCGAGCAACCTTGACTGGTTCCTCTCAATATAAAGGAGCAGTGGCTCTACTCCAAGCTCTCTCCGGGTGACTGAGCTTCTCACCCTATCTCTTAGGGAGCATCCAGACCCCCTACAGAGGAACCTCATTTCAGCTGTTTTTATGCAGGATCATGTTCTTTTGGTCATGACCCAGAACTCACCACCATATGTGAGTATTGGAAAGGAGATCGACTGGCAAATTCAGAGCTTTGCTCTCTGCCTCAGCTCTCTCTTGACCACAACAGACTGCTACAGCGACCGCATAACAGTGGACACTGTGCCAATGCGTCTGTCAATCTCACGGTCCAATCTTCCCTCACTTGTGATAAAGACCCCAAAATATTTAGACTCCTCCACCTGTGGCAGGAGCACTGCACCCACCCAGAGAGGACAAACTACCTTTCCCCGACCAAGAAGCATGGCCTCAGACTCAGTGGTGCTGACCCTCATTCCAGCAGCTTCACACTTTGTTCACGGAGGGGAGGTCACATTATTTTTAATCTTTTTGTGTTCAATAAACGAATGAATAAACAAATGAATTAATTTACCAGGCTTGGGACTAGCACAAGCAGGAAACTGGCTTGTGCCCTGTTGAGGCTGGATTGATCCTTTTTTTTTTTTTACGTATGTCTTTGTCCATATGTCTGCCTGTCCTTCCTTACATTTCTTTTCTTTTCTTTTTTTTGCACTTACACCCCTAAAAAATACATGTATGTAACCCAGTATACATATTACTTACTTTGAGAAACATAGACAAGCTAATCATAAATACAACAAAAACAACAGGGATACAATTAAAAGGAAGTCACAGATTTGAATCTTGGCAAGTTGACAGTGATTTTGTTGGGGGCCTGAGAAGCGTGCAGTCACTGAGTGAAGAGGAGGAGCGAGCCAGCCTACGGACCTATGGAGAGCCAGAGAGGCGGTTCAGCCCCGCGATGGTCTTAGCAGCAGCCGTTCACGGAGTAGAATCAAAC
The DNA here is from genome assembly GCA_023969325.1 of Oryzias curvinotus. NCBI lineage: Eukaryota > Metazoa > Chordata > Actinopteri > Beloniformes > Adrianichthyidae > Oryzias > Oryzias curvinotus. The sequence goes on along the minus strand of CM043714.1, from coordinate 14,325,519 downwards.
CACTGTGTTGTGCAGGAACTGGCACGGCATCGCCGAAACCGTCAGTGGGAACAAATGAAAACGAAATTGACACTTTCGAGTGGATTATTATGTGGAGGGGAGATTCGGTCTGACCGGGAACGCCGCTGAGCGACATTTGGATCGACTGACGTAGACGGGACCGTTGACTGTTTGGACGGAATTACCGCCGATTGGTTTCTGCTCTACCGCTAAGGTTAGTTAGCATCCATTGCTGGCTCGTCTGTCGGTCTGGGGGTATGCTCTGTTGTCGGATGAAGGGGTCCGGCTATTCTTTGGAAGAAAAACACGGTAGTATTGACCTTTTCGAGCGTACAATTACGCCTCAGTCAGACGGTACATTAAACCCATTTGAAATCAACGTGGCAAAACTATTCAACCAAAATGTTCCTCACTTCATTTTGGTGTATTGTCGTTGGCAGACTATTCACGTCAAGTTAATTTTATTTTAATCAGAAACACGTGCTACATGGCTAGGCTAGGTTAGCAATGAGCTAACGGGAGCCCTAAGCTAGCTGTCAGAGCTACCGAGCAGCTAACGCCTGGTTTAAGTAAACTTACCTGGTGGTGGTGACGGTTCTACTGTCAAAGTCCTAAACACAATGTTGAAAGTATCTATCAGGATCATCAGCTGTTAACTCTTTACTACCATTGTTTCGCGATGACTGCATAGTCCTTAGCTTGCTAACTTGACGCCTCTGGTTTGTAAACACTGCCACTAAAATAAGCTTATATATCGTACATATGTATATTTTTAAATTAAACTGTAGTCGATAACAAACTAGTTTGTTGTGATAAGAGACAGTTGTGGATGGAAAGAGAACTACTTCAGGTTTAAGTAAAAAAAGAGGCATCAGCATAATGGCGTTGTGATTGGTTAGCTTGGGTTGAAACGTTATGACAATATCTGTTTACAACCAGGTTTATAGTACATTTGTATTTTGACTCTATACAATTGTGATACTGATCGGTTTTTAAGCAAAGTAATTAAGATTTACCGTAGACCCCCGTGTATTTTTGATAAACAATGATCATGATGCATTAGTTATTCTGTTGTAAAATGTGGGTAATGGGAAAATAAGGGTTAAGTTTTTCATCTAATATATTAAAAAAAAAAAGGAATATATATATATATATATATATATATATATATATATATATATATATATATATATATATATATATGTATATATATATATATATATATATATATATATATATATATATATATATATATGACCATATTGTGCTTTTGATTTTAAATATAAAAATATTAGATTTTAATCCAAGTTGGATGCTTATTTTGACTTTAAAATCCCTAGCATTATTTAAAAGTTCGTTTTTAAATTCAGTTTTGTTTTATTTTTCTAGGAAGTTGCTAAGTTGTCATAGATAACTTAGCAGTATGAGTTTTGAGTGTTTGTGGTTTGACCGCTGTCTGTTCTTTCCTTATTTTCTACCTGTCCTAGCTGCCACAGGGCGAGCAGCAGGACACAGTAGTCCTTATTAAACAGAGCAAAAATATTTTTCTAAAATGGAATGGAATATATGTGGTCATCTAAGACCAAGTACCAGACTGAACATCTTCTTTTTCCGTCCTCCTATTCTGCCCTGTGTGATGTTAACCTAAGAGAGTTGAGCATCTCAATTGTTTTGAACTGGAGCAGTTATGTCAACAAGTCACCACACTGTAGGAAATGGAAATGGAACAGTAGCTTTTACAGTTGTCTTTATGCATGACGTGTGAGAACTATTGCTTGAATTTTATTTTTTACTGGCACTTCTATATTTATTCTAGAACAGTGTTTTTTAACCTTTTTTTTAACCCAAGGCACACCTTTTCTCCTTGACAAAAATCCCAAGGCAAACCAACAACCAAAAATGTATATAAAAAAATAAACTTTGTAGCCTGTATTGATGTACAGTCCCTCCACGATCTCGGATGCATTTTTTGTAATAATTGAGGCACAAAAAGCGGGAAGCTGCAGCTGATTTTCCTAAAAGTTGCGATATCTTTCAGTAATACATTTCCACTATATCAGTTGAAAATCTGCCCAGGTAGTTGTTATTCGCCCCAGTTGAAATTTTATCTTGGCTTAAGAATGAATAAATGATATAAAAACAGGAATATATTCTTTCTGAACAGTGATTTTTAAAATGTATATATTCAGTTACATTTTCTTGTATGTTTTCACTGTTTTAGAACAGCATGCTTGATGCATTTTACAAAAAAAAAAGACCAACATTATATCCAATAAGTTCAGTTGCAACTAGACAAAAAAGTGAGCATGCTGAAATGTATCGTAACTAAACTGCTTTAGTTTTTGGGTGTATCATTTATTTCAATATAGTTTGAATGGGTCTGTTGTGCTTAATCCTCTTTCTTTTATTTAGTAATATTTTTCTATTTGAACTTAACTTAAAAATGTTCAAAAGTGTTTCAAGTCTGAAATAGAATTTGTCCGTCAACCAGAGATTATTAGAAAGCAGCTGTTTCAGTTAGAAAGATAGACCAAACCCTGGAATCTCTGGCTGTTAATGATTCCTTTGTGCTTTAACACAAACCTTGAAGGAGAACTGAACTGTTTTTCGTTTTTCTGATTTCATCAAGAACATTTGCAAATTAACAACATATGCTTACGTTTGTTGTGCTTCATGACAGTTAATAGCATTGCAGTAAGAGCCCCTGTCACATTAACCCAAAGAATGATGGGAGTTGTAGTGAAAAGCAGTGATGCTGGACAGACTGTCATTTCTGTGCTTCATTGTTTTACACGGTCTGACACCGGATCTGGCGGTAAGCTACTAGTGGTGATCGGTTCGGATCACTAATGCCTAAGTCCCTATGAAATTAAAAGTTGCACCTTTTTTCAAAGCTTACCAGTCATTCAAGATTTACATGGAGGCTAGGCTTTTTAAAAAATAAATATTTCCTGCAAATCAGTTGAATCTAGTGAATTAAATTCTTTCTTGTCATTAAACCTCAGTTGAAACTAGTCCAAACCAAACAAAGCTGTCTGAAGGAGATGGAAAACTGATTTTAGTTTGTATGTACGTATCTGAAATGGGGGGGGTTGGTATATCTAAAGCAGCTGCAGAGCATAAGGACAACAAAAGAAAGTGAATCTTATCTTTTTCTAGCATTTAAAAAATAAAAATCTCAAAGTTAAAGCAGATTTCTAAGGATGCCTCAACAGCAGTTTAAATACATGGGTGGGCTGCTCAACTATAATCTTTGTGTGAGGCACAAAGTTAAGTACTAAAGTGAGGCCTTGTGTGCCTATGTGAGCAAGTGTTATTACCGGTTGCTCAAGAAAGAATGAACAAATGAAATGAAATGTACCTGGAAGGAAGAGCACAAAAGCCTTTAGTCAAATCTGTGAACAAACGTACAATATATTCACTTTGCTGCAACTGTTTTGTTGCTGTACAATCCTACTTGTTGTTACTATTATTTTAAGTTGAAAGACCCACTCAGAGGAAATTCGTGATTTGGGTGTTCTTAACATGTTCTTGTGGCATTTTTCTGATGATAAGGACAAATAGAAAGAAAATAAGCTGAAAATTGGACTTCTGAGTATATTTAAAAAATGTAAATTGTAGTGAATCAGTAAGAAATATGCTGGGCGGGCCACAAGCTTCCTGTCTTGAGACAGCAATGATGAGGGGAATGTGGGGTGGGGTTGCTCTGTAGAAACTGTCCCGCCCACAACTAAGAGGTGAATTTCTAATGAACTAATGCTGCTCTGCAGAAACTATGTACTAGGAAATAACAGTTTTATTGATTTTTTTTGTTGTTGTTAAAAACGGCATAAACATACATAAAGGACTACTTGAAATGCTTTTAAAATGCACTGTTCCTTTGCTTTATTGTGGTTCAGTTTTTGCAGAGTCACTGATTAGCAGATCTTTTTCAGCACAACTTCGCATGCTTTTTTTTTTTTTTTAAATGGTGAACTGTGTTCTGCGTCGTGATTGACTGTTGACCTTGTCAATCAGTCTCGTCTGTGCCACCTGTATAGAATGTGTTTAGCTTGCCAGATCTACATAAATCTTTGATCGTAAGCATACCTTTGTTTTCAATTTAAAACACTTCATTTATTTTTTAATGAAGGTTTGAATTTTGAGAGTTCAAAAAACCCTGTAGCCCAAAAGATGACTGGAGCAGGTCTGTAAATGGTCCATGGTTCACTTCTGTACAGTCTAGAATTTGGTTGACCTGCCCATTGATGCTTTAAAAAAACTTTACCCATTAGTACCAAAAATGAGTTGACTATTTTTGTTTTACAGGATTTTTGAAAGTCAAGAGTTTTCACAAAGTTAGAAATTAGTGTATGAACGCAATAATTGTTGTTTTTTAGGGGAAAAAATGCAGTTGGAGGGATAGTGGTGGTGCAGATTTACTATGAATTGTTTCACAATAGAGGCCTTTGTTTCTTTTATAGACTGTCTTGAGCTTTTTAAAGTAAAGCCAACTGTTTATGTTTGAGGCGAACATTGAGCAGCTGTGTCCATCAAGTGTAGACAGTGAAGTGCAAGTTCTGATAAGACTTTGTGTTTAAAATTCAGGAGAACCTCCAGGTGCATTCATACCAAACAGTCCTGTGGTTTTTCTGAAGGCTATAGGGGTTAGGTAACTCCCTGCAGGGCATATTAACTTCACACGCCTTTTCATAGTTTGCATTCAAACTCAAATAGGAGTGTTTATGTTACGTAAAATTATTCAGGTCAAAGTTCTTCTGTCATAAATAAACAAAGAAGTTTATGTAGTAGACTTTCTATGTCTCAAAGGGCCTATATCATTCCATTCTTAAGCCTTTCAGAGTAAACTATATTCATATATATGATAATGTAGTACCTTTACTAAAGAATGATTTTTAAAAAAGAAGATATTAATTTTCACAGCTAAATTTCCTACCCAGAAGTAGGATGACTCAATCTCTGAGGCTTTTGCTCCTTGTGGGTGTCGCTCATTTCATGATGTCAACCTAGAGCCAGCCTCAGCAGCGTGTCAGTCTCTGCTCTAATTCATCCCAAAGGTGTTCTATCAGGTTCAGGTCAGGACTCTGTGCAGGCCAGTCAAGTTCATCCACTCCAGACTCTGTCATCCATGTCTTTATGGACCTTGTTTTGTGCAGAGATGCAGTCATGTTGGAAGAGGAAGAGGCCTGCTCCAAACTGTTCCCACAAGGTTGGGAGCATGGAATTGTTCAAAATGTTTTGGTATCCTGAAGCATTCAAAGTTCCTTTGACTGGAGCTAAGGGGCCAAGCCCAAGTTCTGATAAACAACCCCACACCATAATTTCTCCTCTACCAAATTGCTCTCTCGGCACAATGCAGTCCGAAATGCACCGTTCTCCTGGCAACCTCCAAACCCAGACTCCTCCATCAGATTGCCAGATGGCAAAACGTGATTCATCACTCCAGAGAACGCGTCTCCACTGCTCTAGAGTCCAATGGCGACGTGCTTTACACCAACGCTTTGTATTGCACTTGGTGATGTGTGGCTGCTCGGCCATGAAAACCCAGTCCATGACGCTCTCTGCGTACTGTACTTAGACTAATCTGAAGGTCACATGAAGTTTGGAGATCTGTAGCAACTGAGTTTTAGTCAAAGTGTGTTTACATTTAACAAGTTGCATAGAATCTGATCACAAGGTTGAATTCCCAGTATGAGTTTCTCTTTCTGAATGGAAAACATGTTTAAGTGTAGGGTACCTGTAATCCACTACATCAGAAGCTTGGGAAACAAATGTGCTAAAATGAGGAATTGGATTCATCTTTTGTATGAGAGGGCAATTGGGACACGAGGCGATTTTTGGCTGACCGTTTAACCCCTGGTTCAAGTTTAGCTCGTAATGCATAACTGAATTTATTAAACAGGAATTAGGAAGGCTCATGTTCATTTTGTTGTCAATGGCTGATAATTTGAAGTACAACAAACCTGTTTTTTTTTTTTTTTAAATTTCCTTTTCTGCTTTCAATCATGAACAATTTACCAAAACAAAAGCGGTTTTGTTTTAGAAAAAAGCGCAAATTCAGTTGTACGTTACATTTTTAATCCAGATGTCAGCTCAGACGAGGAAAACAAAGACGTACATGGATCTAGTCATCTACATCACAATGGAGTGAAGCAGGGAGCCTGTGGCCCATTGTAACTTCTATGTCACAGCTACTCAAAGGCATTTTTTTGGTCTGCTCCTAATTTACAACAACGTGAATAAATAAATACTCAGAAATGTCATTTTAAGCTTAATTTTCTCTATATTTGTCCTCCATCTTTAGACAAATGGCACAAGAGCATGTTAAAAAAAACCACCCAAACCACAATTTTTATTGGAGTGGGTCTTTAACTGTCTTTGGAAGATAGGAGTGCCTATCTGTACAACTTTGAAAATTGAATAAAACATATTTAAAATGGAAACAACGAAGCTGTATTGGGGAAAAAAAGGCGCAGGTCTAAATTTGGGCCGTGAAAACGCCTGGATATTTGTTTCCTTATGTGTCACTGTGCTGAAAGCACTATTCATAAGTGTTTTCTTAGGTCTTTAAAAAATGGCAGTAAAAACGGAAGTACTTTGGCGTGTACCATATAAGTGATTTTTCTGTTTTGTGATAGTGACTTTTAATTTTTTGGTTTGCACATATGTAGAATTCTACATGGAGCAGAGAAAGGTAGCTATCAAAATAATGGACAGATAACTCCGATATTAAAAAGTATTTGTTTTGTGAGCAATCTTTTTTATGTAAATAATCAGTTATTAATTATAACCCGCAGCCTCATCATAAACACAATTTAAGAATACAACAACCTTATTTAGCCCTTTTTTTCAAAGTAACAAAAAGAGATCTATTATGTAGGTTGCTCAGCAACAGTGGAAGAAAGTACTTAATCAGACTTGATTATAACATTTTGTCATGTGAGCCAGTCACCAGCCCCATTGCCACAGAGAAGTCCTACAAATGAACAGAATTGGCTGCTGTCGACCCAAAGACAAACATGAAAGGGGATTGTGCAAGAGTCATGTGGGTTATAGTTCATATTACTCATCCTCACGGCCAACTGCTCTCGTGTTATTTGGAGCATCTGTTGAGCCATATTTGCTTATTCATGGGTCGATAAGGAAACAGAATTGAGCTGTTGAAAAGTCAAGTGCATGTGTATGTTTAAGACTTTTTTATTTGTTTTCTTTGCAGTTTAAGTGACCATGTTTGACCAACAGTGGTGTTTGTTTTAATCTGGATTACCAATTATTGTACTCTAAAATTAAAAAACAGAAGACTAATTCTATAGTCTTTTCACCACTTGCACAATCTCTATTGAAAAGAAAGTGATATCCATCCATTCTTCTAAACCCGCACTGGGTTGCCGGAGCCTGCCACAGCCCGACTACTGTGAAAAGTGTAATCTTAGCTTTTTTAAGGAGGGATTAGAAGCTCTTTTCCACAAGTACTTTCCACGAACTCTTTGTTATCACAGTTGTTAATTGTAAGATGTACTTTTGCCCTACCTTATATAAAGCTTTAGTGAAAGCAAATCTGCATTCCAACACCATCATTGGAATTTTAGCGCAAGAAAAATAAAGCCAGACAAAAAGCATGTTTGTAAGGCGCACTGCCTTGAGAATCTTTAGCATGTTAGAGGAATCCTAAAGGGTAATGCGAGCCATTCACTTTGAAACTGCCTTCTAGGCACATTCTCTCCTGTTCTGTCTCCCTTTCACTGAATGAGTAACAGCAGCAGCCAAAACATTTCTGCCTCTCTGGTGCACCTGTACTGTTTTGTTTGTGGAGGTGGAATGCTACTTGGCTTGAGGAGGAGGAATATTATAATCAAACACAGCTGCTGTGTTGCTGCTCTACAAATGGCAAAGTATTGTGCAATGGACAGCGTCACCTCGGCTGTAGGAAGAGTAGGTGTGCTGAAGTTGAAGGTGTACCTCTTTTTTTTTGGTTCAGTATTTTTATTTTCTAAACTTTAACAAACTGGGATCAGTTTGCTTAGTTTGGAAGATCCTGAAGCAAAAAATAAAAATAAAAACTGTCAACCCAAAATATATTGTTTTTCACATCACACCCCTATTGCATCAGTCAAGTGTTTGCTTTGTCACAGGAGAGAGGTTCATGTTATGTAAAGTCTGTTTGTGTAACCTCCAAATTTTGCCCTCATTAAATTTTATGTTTAGTATACAGACTTCAATGAAGGCTTTTACTTCATACTAAAAAGATAAATTATTATTCCGATGAAATGCTTTCAAAGGAACAACAGTTTTTAGAAGACTTATTTGGAGAAAACTGGATTATCATTTTTGTTTTTTTTGTTTGGTTTTTGTGTTGCAGCCATTTGTTCAAAATGACAATTTTTTTTAAAGCTTTTATTTTTGTCCCCTCTCTTTTGACACAGGGCTTTAGAGTGCGACCAATTTGGGCACACGTGGGACTAGATTTTTCAATCGTGCGCCTAAAAAATCCACGGTTGCACCCGGTGCGCCCAGCCATTCTATGGAAAAAGAAAAATACTCTGCAACTCTGAAAGTCGCATTCCTTTATGCGTGTGTGAAGGTGTAACACACCTCCCTCTATTAAGAATGACTGTTTTTATGAGTTGTTCAGTTTATATCAGTGCGCACGTGTCCAGTACTGGCAGCAGTTGGACTGGATGAAAAGTGTTAAAATCCTTCAACATCAGAGCTTGAGCTCCAGTTTTTACATTCCTTACTACCGTAACTTGACCACTGTTAACATAATTCTAGCGGATTCTTTTTTTCTTTTTCTCTTTTTTCTTCTAAAGAAAAGAAAAAAAAATCCAGCAGATTCTAAAGCTGAGAAAAGCAGCCTTGTGCTGATATGCAACACCGTGCAGTTGTGAAGTGTTTGCATAATCAACGTTTATCAGCGGATACTGTGGTGGAGAAAAGTGGCTTTACACCACAGCACTCTACATTAGTAATGTGTTGCATATCAGTGTAAAGCCAGAAAGAAAGTCCCTTTTCTCCACGTCAGATTCAGCTGCTTCACAGTGATCATTTGAACTGATTAGCCATTCATGGTATGTCAATAAGCCTGTCTTATTTAGGTGTCGCTGCAACATTATTGGTGTGAAAGGGTTAACTACGGTGGCCCTGAAGTTCAAATCATAGAAACAAATGCAAAAACATCATAAAGATCACAAAACTATAATTTTTTTTAAAAAAGAAAGCAAGAAAGAAAAAGAGAAAAAAACATTTGTTTAAGAAATCAAAATGTTAAAAATGGCAAATAAGAAACTGGAAAAAGTAGGTATTATGAAACATCCTTGATTAGATGATGTTTGTCCATCATTTTGACAAGTTGTTTGGCGTGAAGCACCTTAAACGACAAACATAAATGTTACTGTTTACCCAAACAGCTCCTGCTGTGAAATAATATTTCAATTGAGGACATACCTATGAAGTGATGCTGGATATGCTCTGTACTAATCATAAAACTTATACAAGTTTATTTATTTATTTATTTCATAGCTTAAATTGCAGCTCAGTGAAGAAATTTAAAAACTGCAGCTTTCTTGGATATTGTTTCTGCAGAGCGGCAGGAGTTCATTACCTCAGTTTGTGTGAAGAGTAACCCTCTGCTGACATCGCCTGAAATCTTAGTTTAGACTCTCCCGCTTCTTCCAGCTCCCCACAACCTCAACCTAACATTAGTGGCACAGCAAAAATATTAGAGGTATTCAGCGGTACAGTTTTGACCCTGATACCAGGTCAGACGAGGAAAACAATGACGTGCGTCTATTTGTCTGCAAGTGGATGCATCAGAAAGGAGCAGAGCAGGGAGACTTTGGTCCACCAATTCTCTGGCTGTGTCACAAATTTGAGCTTTTCAAGCGGCATTTTCTTATTTGCTATGATTTGAATAAAGAAAAACTCAGAAAGGCAGTTTTAATTTTAAATTATTTTATACATGTCCTCCATTGAGAGATAAATGCTGCAAGGACATGGTAAAATAATAATAATAATGGATTAGATTTGTCTGCGTTTTTGTAGACGCTCAAAGCACATACAATGTGTCCATTATTCACTCCTCATTCATACTTGGTGATGCCACTTCCCGCCTACAGTCCCTCTGACCGTCACTGGGACATTCATGCACATTCACACACCAGTGGAGCCACACGGGAGGCTACAGCCATGCTCCAGTGTCCAGCCCATGGACTCAGACAGTTGGCTGGGGGGGATCGAACCCTTCGATCATTGGACGCCCTGCTGAACCGCCCGAGCCACTGCCAGCCTTTGAAAACACAGAAAGCAATGGAATGGGTCTTATTTCATGTCATCATTGTTGTAGAGTTGTTTGAAATAAAAGACTTTCTGTTTACCACTTTGTAAGTTAATAATTTTCAACTTGAAATGCCAATATTGACAGCAAATAAAAAGGAAAGTGACCATGTAAAAGTGCTGAGTTAAATGCAATGTGTTTGAAAAGGTGGATTCACCAAGCTTTTGTGCTGGTAGCAAAAATGTTTAGCGCACCCATTGCAGCTATTGCAAAAATATTGTTTATAGCCCTCTGATGGTAAAATTCCCGTTGATAGCAGTCACACATATTCAAACTCGGTCAATGGGAAAGAGAACACACTTTAGAGGGGATTATAAATGGCTCTTTGGTGAGTAGATTCTCTTGATTCTGTTATGTAACGCTGATGACAGCATGCCAAAACACATTACCCATGTTTGTGTGTAGGCTGCAGCTGTGGGAAGTGCTTAGCTCACTGATTAGCTTAACCTTACTCAGGAGATTATACAAACCACTATATCTACATGTTATTATTTGTCTTTAAACAAAAAAACAGGAGATTTTTTTTGGGATAAAATTGACACAGAATTTTAGCCATTCAGATGGTTTTGTTCTACCTTCCATGTTTTTTTTGGGTTCTTCACTACCTTCTGTTATTCTTTTGAGAGGATGGATGGATTCCCATTTAAACCTGTAGCATGTTTTTTTTTTGTACATGTTTAAATAGCTCATACATAGACAATAATGCCTCACAAATGCTCACGAGAGTCATACATAAAGTAACAACCCATTATACATGAACAGGTTATCTCTAAGGCTATACTCTAATGATTGCCAAACAGAGGTCCTCAGGTTCCATGTTACCATACAAAAGTACATTCCAAAGCTTGTGAATTATTAAGTATCAGTGCAGAGAAAGTAGGTCAGTCCAACAGACAAGTGGACTGGTGGATTTATGGTTGGGGGGAAAAAAATCCTGAAAATCACAGTCTCATTTTTAAAGAATTCATTTGTAATTTATGGTGGACCTGCATGTGCACTGGGCTTTAGCAGGGGGAAACGTCTGGCCCTGCTGGATTTGAGTCCCTGGTGGCGTAGTGTGTTACTGATGGTAGCCTTTGTTACTTTGGTCCCAGGTCATTCACTAGGTCCCCCGTGTGGTTCTGGGATTTTTGCTCCCCTGTCTTGTGATCATTTTGATCCCATTGGGTGAGATCTTGCAGGGAGCCCCAGATGGGGGGAGATTATCAGTGGTCTTGTATGTCTTCCATTTCCTAATAATTGCTCCCACAGTTAATTTCTTCACACCAAGCTGCTTACCTATTGCAGATTCAGTCTTCAGTTTCTGTTGTCTTTAGACAGCTCTTTGGTCTTGGTCATAGTGTAGTTTGGAATGTCACTGTTTGAGGTTGTGGACTGGTGTCTTTTATATAGATAACAAGTTCAAACGGGTGCCATTTATACAGGTCACGAGTGGAGGACAGAGGATCCTCTTTCAGAATATGTTACAGGTCTGTGAGAGCCAGAAATCTTGCTTGTTTGTAGGTGACGAAATACTTATTTTCCACCATAAGTTGCATTTAAATTCTTTAGAAATCAAACAATGTGATTCTCTGGATTTTTCTTTTCTCATTTTCTCTCTCATAAGTATACCTATGATGAAAGTTACAGACCTCTCTCATATTTTTAAGTGGCAGAACTTGCACAATTGGTGGCTGACTAAATGCTGACATGTTCTTTGCATGGTTTATTTGCACTTCTTTGTGTTTTAACATTGGTTCATTTGTGATACGTTTGTCAAAATATTTTTTATGTATATTCCCGTATGACCAGTTTTCATCCGTGGGCAATGCGCAAATTTTATGTAATGGCGGTGTGACATGACCTTAAGGAAATGAATCCAAAAATCCTGGAGTTGTAATTTTCTGCGAGTTCATGTTTCAGTAAGGCACAATAACATATTGAAATGCCATATTTATTTAATTTCTAGGTGGGGAAGAGGAAGCTGTTGGTGCTTTGGGTGGAAAGCAAAGAGCAAACTATATTTTGTGGGGATACTGAAAAAATGTGTTGTAGCCTTGGAGAAAAAAAATCTTAATGCATTACTGCTTAAGGATCTTTTCACTATTTAGTTACAGGGCAGTTGGTTTAGAACTAATAAAAAGCTAAATATTTTTCTTTTGCTGTTGTAATTTGTGCCATTTTATTCTGGACTTTAAGTCATTAAACCATTTCTCAGTTCAGTCAGTTGATGCACGTCAACAATTTAGTGTCAAATATTGATACAATACATTCAAAGGCAAATGCTGTATAAATATTGATACAGCTTCACCAGGCATTTAGAACTTTGATTCCATGATTGTGATGCCCCATGACAAGATTAGAACTGGATATTTTACTGAATCCCTTGATTGGGTTAGCAGTCTCTGTTTGTGTATTTCTTTATATTAATCAGTCTACAGCAATTAAGCCCTTTGCAAATTTTCAGTTAGCGGTTCAAAGAAAAAAAGCTGTAGTGGATGATAGACTGTGACACAACACAGATGACAAGGTCACTGACGACAGACACACATGATTAAATATAAACAAAGATAAATGCTAGATAGAATTTAGTGTGGCACATTTGGCAAGTTTGGTTCTATATTCAGTGATGTTTCGTGTGTGTCCCCCACACACATATAAATCCGGACACACACTCACACATATGCAGATAATTTAACCCTTTGACATTGCAACTTTAATTCCAGTGTTGACATTCTTTCAACTGTTCTAACTCTTCAACCGTTTACATTATTAACATAATTCCAGTGGGTTCTAAACTTAAGAAAAGCAGTCCTGTGCTGATATACAACACTTTACATTAGTGTAGTGCTTACGCAATCAACGTAAATCAGCTGATTTAAACACAAAGAAAAGTGGCTTTGTGCAAAGCCAACATGAGACCAGGAGCCGCTCTTGGACCCATTTTTCAAGGTGGTCTCGGTTATTCCTCAGTCTGAAACGGTCTAAACACAGTCGGAATGTAGCAACAGATGAGCCGCGGCCAAATGGGAAGCAATGATTGTCATTTAATCAAAGAGGAAAAAAGGGTCCAGCTCCTCACTCCTTAGTTTAACACAGCTGAAAACGCGTTTTACATGCTTTTTTGGTGTCTCGTTATGTGCCACTTGCTGCTTTCCTTTCATCCAAACAAATCCAAAGTGTTCCCACCCAGGAGAGCGTAAGGAGATGGGGGGGCAATCTACAGAAATGAAATGTTTTCTACTGAAGCATCTCTTGATTTTTTTGCATTTGTTTCTTTCCACTCAGTCTTGTAAAAGCATCACGGATACCATACTGTCCCACATGTCTCATCAGCTGTCACAGTGCACACCTGTCAATCCGTCTGAATAGGCTGGTGGTTTACCTCCATCACATGTACTGGGTCAAATAAGCAGCAGCTGAACTGCTAACGTCACTGTTCGAACACAGGTGCTATTGCTCTGCTTTTCATCTCTCCTGGTTTCTGTGCTTGAGGCAGATAAGCTGCATGAGTAAAATAGATCTGTGCAATATGGTGGTACTTTGATGACTTTGTGCCTTTTTTTTAGAGGATAAAAGGCTATCAAGTGGTCTAGAGCCAATAAAATATGAAAGATGTTTGATACAATCAGCAGCCAGGATTGTATAACTATTCATTAATGTTTATATGTATTTAAAGAGTATCAGTTGGTATAAAGTTTGGTGTACAAAAAAAAGGCGTAGCTGATTGAAAGGCTGCACACAGCTTTTGAGTTGTAGATGATACTATTTGAATGGTTGGAAGTTACAGGAAGTTGTTTGAAAAGGAACAATGCAGGTAAATTTACCAAATCCTCATTATGTCATTGCTTTGTGTCACATAAATACACAATTTCACTGCAAAGTTGTTAGTTTCCTAAACAATAACTGGTCAGAACCCAAAAATGTTCATCCTGAATTAGGCCTGCACAATATACCGCAAATTCATCGTCATCACAATATGAAGCTGTGCAATATGCACATCGCAAAAGTCAGCGAAAATTGCAATAAATGGTCACCTTAAATGTGCTAAAACAAGCTTATGGCAACTTAAAGCATTAAATGAATCAAATAATACATAAATCCCTTTATGCGTTTGACCAATTGGATGGACCCCTTCACATTGTTGACCAATCGGATGGAGCCCTATTATGTTAGATGTTCGTCTCCTATGTCGAGGAGGGTCATTTGGAGTATAATTTTTAAACTGTTGCAATAAAATGGGAATGATGTTTTAGGTTGTTTTGCTTTGTTTTTATACCGCAAGTTATATCGTTATCGCAATTTTAATCACCAATATCTCATATCACGAGTTTTCCTTATATTGTGCAGCCCTATTCTGAATACTTAAAATAGTAGAAGCTAATTATTTGCCTAACTTTTTCCAGCAAATGTATTGATTTTTATAGAAAGCCATTTTAATGGAATGATTTTATATGGTAGATGATAAGGGGTGCAACAGATCACAGAAATCATGATTCTCTCTCTCATATATACAATATATATAATAAAACAGTAACATGTATGCATAATATGAACTGGAATTCACAAAGTCAAAATGGGAAACACCTCCGAAGGTGGTAGAGAATGAAAGAGCAAAGATGCTGTGGGACTTCCAGATCCAGACTGACATTATGGCGAACCAACCAGAACTTGTGGTACTGGATAAAGAACAGAGGAAAGCCGATGTGGTGGATGTGGCAGTACCAAGCGATGGAAGCATCAGGAAGAAGGAACATGAGAAACTGGAGAAATACCAGGGACTCAGAGAAGAACTGGAGAAAGCCTGGAAAGTGAAGGTGACAGTGGTGCCTGTGGTAATTGGAGCACTCGGGGCAGTGACCCTCAAGCTGGAGGAGTGTCTAGAACAGATTCCTGGAAAGACCTCAGACCTCTCAGTCCAGAAAAGCGCAGTGCTAGGAACAGCTAAGATACTGCAGGGACCCTCAAGCTCCCAGGCCTCTGGTAGAGGACCTGAGCTTGGAGGAGAAACCACCCACAGGGGGTGAGAGGGATATATATCCCAGAAAAACATTTGCTCACTGAGGCCTAATTTTATAAACGAAAAATTAAAACATCAATGACATGTTTGAACTCAAGCTTTCCTATTTATAAAGATATGTAAAATGCCCATATAAACAAAGTGCATTAATATGTATTGCATCTTGAAACAAAACCATAGTTATATATCTATACAGCGGGGAAAATAAGTATTGAACACGTCAACATTTCTCTCAAAAAACATATTTCTAATCGAGGGTAAACTTGACATGAAATTTTCACCAGATGTCGGCATCAACCCAAGTAATACACACATAGAAAGAAATCCAAACATTTATGTCCATAAATGAAGTTTCCATAAATGTGTAATAAAGTGAAATGGCACAGGGAATGAGTATTGAACACATGAAGAAAAGGAGGGGTAAAACGGTCTGGTAAGCCAAGAAAGCAGCTGAAGTTTGTCAGTATTCAGAAGGTTAACCTGCCCCCTATTAGTGCAAAGTAATATAAGCTGGTATAGTCCTGATTGATGCCTTTTAAAAAGGTTTCTCACCAGCAAGGTGTTAGACAAGAAGCATTGCATGATGGGTAAAAGCAAAGAGCTGTCCTATGCAACCTTTTTTATTTATATATATATGTATATATATATATATATATATATATCAGTGACGTGCGGTGGGGTTTATGGCTGGTGAGGCACTGACGTCATCAGTCAGATTTACAAACATATGAACCATACTGAGTAACTTATTCACCATTTGATTGACAACAGTTAACGTGTTTTGTTTAAAATATCATTTCAACGTGTTTTTTTTCATATACAAACTGCAGCATAGAAAAAAGCACAAACGTTATTATCGTCTTACCTTTACTTGTAAGTAAAGTCCATACGCCGCTCCTTTTGAAGAAAAGAATCGATAACTTGCTTGTAGAAGTCTTCCTTGTCTTTCTTCAGTTTTGAAAGTCTCTCTGTTTCAATGGAAATCACTCCCAGGGAAGAGAGTCGGGCTTGATCAGTCCTGTTGCGACTGTACGTTTTGATTCTTTTCAGCGCAGAGAAGGACCGCTCCACCGACGCTGTAGTAGCGGGAACAGTGAGCACAAGCTGGAGCAACTTTGCCGCTTCAGGAACAGTTGGGATAAGATCCTTCTGAGCCAAAAAGTTGAGAAGCTGTCTAGCAGATTTACATTCATCCCTCACTGTTTGTGAGCCATACAGTCCAACAAGATTTGCTTTTAGTTTAACAAAGTCAAAGAATTTGGCATATTTTGTCAGGCTCTGCAGCTTCGTCTCATCAAAATGTTGCGACATTTCACTGAATTTTGCGCAGTCCACCAAACCAAGGAAAGCCAGCTCACCGAAATGATCAAAGCGTGTCTTCATTTGACAGTTGACGTCATCCAGAATGTTACAAAATAGTCGTTTTCGTTCATATCTGACCGACTGTCTGTCTCCACTCTCTGTCAGGCCCAGCGTGCTGCATTTCTGCTCAAATCGGTCACAAAAACTGTCATACGTCAGTTTCATCCGCTCGAGAGCTGCAACGGTGTCGCGGATGCGTGCACGACAGTATTCAATGTCCATGATTTTGTTTTGCAGCACTCTAAAAAGTGCGTCAGTTTCATTGAAAATGTCCTCATACATTGTCAGGAGAAAGCAGGTTGATGCTTTAGAGAGCCACCTATCGTATCCCGCTGCCATCATCAGTGTGTCATTATCCCAGTTGTCGGCATTTTCCATAATTATATGGAATAAGGTGCGCAGATCATTTTGGTGCATGCTTATTGTCTGGAGCAGCCGAGAGTTAGAGCTCCATCGCGTAGGTGCCGCTCTGGGTAAACGGCGCTTGACAACATCATCCAGTAAGTGAGTGCGCTTTGTGGACTTGCTGAAAAATGATGCTAGTCCCTCAGCTGTTTTAAAAAACGTGCGACATTCCGGCATGCACTTTGCTGAGTGCATGAGCACCAAGTTCAGCTTGTGTGCGTAACAGTGTGTAAAAATTGCTTCCGGCACTTTTTCTTTAACTTTAGCTTGGACACCATTAAGCTCTGAGGCCATTACAGCAGCACCATCGTACGTCTGAGCGACAAGCTTGTCAGTACAGTCATATTTCTCCAGCACTCCCAGGACGTACTCGGCAATGGCAGGAGCCCGTCTGTCCTCACTCACGTCATCAAAGCCCAAAAAAGCCTCCTTCACCTCACAGCCTGCTTCAGATGTAGCCACGTACCGTAATATGACGGAAATCTGAGCGTGGTTTGTGACATCTGTGGTCTCGTCTACTTCCACAGCAACAAATGGGGCTGCACCGATCTCCTTTTTAATGTCATTCCTTATAACATCACCAACTGCTTCGATTAAATCGTTCTGTATTCTGTTTGACAAGCCAGAAAATACAGTAGATGTCTCCAGATGTTGAGCTAGCCTGTCATCTTTCTCTGCAAAAGCATGCAATAACTCGACATAGTTCCCACGATTAGCTGAGCCTGCACTTTCATCATTTCCACGAAATGCCAACTGTTGTTTGGCGAGGAAGCAGGTGGCATTTATGAGATCTTTTAAAATCTCCCTGTTCTCCCTCACCTTAGCATTGTGGATGCTAATGTTGAGTCGTCGCTGTTCATCCAAAGCCAAGTCGATCCTGGACATCCCAAATGTTTTAAGCGCGATCTGACTCTGGATGTGCGCAGTGGACCGCTCATGTTTAATCAAACTTCTTTGCAAGTTCTTCAGGTCGCTGTATCCAATCTCAGTCCAGACGTTCTTAGAGGTGGAAAACAAAAGACAGGAAAAGCAGAAAAGGCGGTTTCTTGCTGGACATCCACAAAGCCAGTCTTTTCGTCTGTACCACTCTGCCTGGAATGACCGATTCTTCTGTCCCGTTGTCTGTAGGATCCGTAAATCCGGCGTTGGTCTTCCTTTCAAAATAATCTCCTGCTTTGACTGAAAGTCCAATTTGGAAAAATTCCTGAGGTTAGAGATGTAATCCTCCATGTTGAAAATGACTGGAAGGCGGTAAATGACTTGCCGCGCTTGCTATCACTTATTCTATTATTTTTTAGCGTCATAATCTCAGGGCTCACCGGCGCCCCCTAACATGAGGCACGAGAACTGCTGGCCTCACCCAGCTGCGTTTTCACCGGCGTTTAGCGCTCAGCACAAGAAACACGTCCCTCACATACAGTTATTTATAAAAACAAACACTGTAAATCATATAAATCTGCTAAATTATGTAAACTCAGCTCATATAGTACAAGTGATTGAACCGACATACAGAGAGACAGCAGTACCGTCTGACTGCATAGGTATTGCGCAATCCAAGGTGAGGCTCAGCGGGCTGGTGCCTCATCGCACGTCGCTTCTTAGTATCTGAACGGCAAATGCGGAAATTCAGCGATTTTGAAAAGAAAAAACACCCAAAAATGGTACATTTAAATGGAAAATGACTGCAAAACACAAATTACTGATTAAATATAATAATTTAATCTATTTTTTCTCTTTTCCTCCCATAATAACAGGTGAGGCACAGCCTCACCTGCCTCCCCTGACTGCACGTCACTGATATATATATATATATATATATATATATATATATATATATATATATATATATAGTGAAATATTGTCTATAATCAAAAACCTCTTGGTTTGGACAACCAACTACCACTTTACAGCTAACATCCAGGTGTCTCTACTTCAGTGTGTGGTGGAGGGTGTTTTGACCTTGAATTAAACAACAAATGCATTAGAAACATTGGGATTATACTGATGTGACATGAATTGTACTAATGGTCTACCACACTGTGCAATCTTGAATGCAGAAAAACAATTTGTTCCACATCTGCTGTTTGGACAGGTGCTGTAAGTGCAGCTGTAATGTGGAGTGCAGATTACAGTTTAAATGGCCATTACCTTTGTTTTCATTGGCTATAGAATTGCACAAATTGGATTTGCAATAATAAATTCACTTAATGGAAACACAACAATTTTGGAAAAAGGTTTTTGCGCTTGGAGGAGGAGGTTTTTGGGGCGTATCGAAATTGACATATTTTGCAAAACTGCAATGGAAATACTTTTTTTGAATTAAATCAGCTAGTTAGCGATGGCTATGCACTTCTTGGTAGGAACTGACTGCCTTGGGTACTGCGCAGGAGCAGACCATGCTCCACAGGAGGTCCCACAGCATCAAACAGCTCATCAAAAGTTGAGCGTGTCATGCAGAATTGTTGGATCCACAGCTCCTTTGTAAAATCACCAACTATGATTTCATGACATCGCTTCATCCGTAGTACTCCAAAAAGTAAGGAGCTTGCCGCTCTGTGGCCTGAATAAGATGCTGACGTCTCTTTTGACAGATGATGATCCCTAGTATCATGGCAGAAATTGTAATGAATCTGCTGTAAATAATTCTTCACATCTGTCGCCATGTTTTTGGATCACTTATCGTGTGAGTTGATTTGTGTTTATTTGCATGATTGTGATTTAATAGAAACAGTGTAATAGGGAAATAGTTTGACATTTCTAGAATTTTGTGCATGTGTGTAATGGAAATGCAGCTGTAGAACGTCCTCCAGAGAGTTGACTTGAAACGGATGACAAGTTGGTAAAATGAATTACTGCATCCCTGTTTGCCAATTAGTGACAACACTAAAATAATTTGCAACTTTGAATTATTTTATATGAAAATACATTTTAACAATCCAAACAAATGTTATTTTTAAAGACCCAGTCCACTGAAAATTGTGTTTTTAGCATGTTCTCATGTTTTTGTAGCATCCTTCATTTTTCTTTGGAAAAGGTTTTAGTTGTTAAATATCAACAAGCCACCAGCTTCCTGCTTTGTTCCTTTCTGATACCTCCAGTTGCAGATTAATAGATCCATTAACTTTGTTTTTCTTGTCCGAGCTGGCGTTCGGCTTAAAGCTGAATGGCTGCATATCTCAGCTATTGCTCATTATTTATGTTGCACCACTAATGTTAGCTTGGGGTTGTAAGTTACTGGAAGGGAGTGTAAACAGAGGGATGATGGAAAGAAGTGCTGGCTTACTTCTGTGCCAACAGTCCTGCCCACAAGTCAGAGGCGAAGTTCTGATGAACTTGCTGCCATGCTGCAGAAACTATGGCCTTGAAAATTACACAGGTTTTTCGATTTTGCCTAAAAAGTAGGGCTGCACAATAAATCGCATAATTATCGTTATCGCGATATCAAGCTGTGCAATACGCACATCGCAAAAGTCTGTGAAAATTGCGACAAATGGGTTACCTTAAATGTGCTAAAATAATCTTATGGCAGCTTGAAGTACTTAATGAATCAAACAAATCCCTTTATGCATTTGACCAATCACATGTAGACTCCTTTACATGATTGACCAATTGGCTGGACCCCTTTTATGTTAGATGCACATCTCCTTTGTAAATTATGTTGACTCTTATTTGAATTAAACTATTGCAGTGAAATTAAATGATTCATTTAGTTGTTTTGCTATTTGTTCATGTATCGCAAGTTATATCGTCATCGCAATATTGATCACACTTTACTCATATTGTGCAGCCCTACTAAAAAGGCATAATCATGATTAAAAGACCACTAGGAACAGTTTTAGAAATATTGGAGATTATTGGAGTGGGACTTAAAATAAAAACTGTCTATGATCCGTCCATACTGGGTGGGATTTCAGTTAAATTTATCTCACCAGCCAAGACACCTTAAAATTTGAGTCAGCTTTTTAGAGTTTAACAATTAAACTTTTAGTCACGTTACTCCCTTGGTTCATCACAATAGCTCAGACAGCTATAATAATGTATTGATTTAACTCTTTCCATTAGAAAAAAACTACAGAAGAGAAAGTCAGGAAATGAAAACATAATAAAAAAAATTTTTTTTGTTTTTTGCTGGTGATGCACATGTGACGCCAAGCAAAATTGGCTTTTTCAGTTTTTTAAAGATTTATTAACTCAAGCAAACACTTTAGTCAGAATGAAACTAGTTGAACCACAAGCTGCAAACTTTAGCATCAATTATTTAATAATGTTATGCTTCGTAATTCTATGCAAGATGCTTGATTCCAAGGACAGCGGTAAAACCTGAGTTTGACCTTATGTATATGCCTGTTGGGGAAATGTATTAAAGTAATTTGAACAAGTCTTTTTTCCATGAAAAAAGTTTTCTAGGACCTCTCTATTGAGGTTTAGAATGAGTGAAAGAAAGTGTAAGCAAACTTGAATCTCCTTGTCTGTGCCCTTCTGTAATGAGGCTCCAAAGAGATAAATTCTTATGGGATCTGACAGGGTGCCACATTCCTGAGCCGACTCTTTGCAGCCCCCACTTATGCAAGCTTTCTTCTTTTGGGCTCTGCTTTATAAACTGAGTCCTTTGCCCATTGTGGCCATTCTTGAAAGATCTTTCCATTTCAGAGGAATGACACACATGTTGTTCATAATAGAAGTTTTTTTTTAAGTGACTATAGGAGGATATTAATAGTAATTAGATTATGTAGGATTTTGTTTTAAAGATTTTAACCATTTGGCAGCTTAATAGGGGAAGCAGTTTTTTGCTGTCAGCAGTGCGACTGATGTTTTTGACTTTGGCCATTTTGAAAAGTTGAAGGGATACAAAGTCCCACCAACATGCCCTCTACTGACAAAGTTGAGGCTGGGAACCCCGGAGTGGACTATTCTATTACCCAAGATAAAGTCACCACAGTAGTTAAATAGCTCATTTGCGACAAGGCACTGGGGATGATTTGGGCCTGCCATGAGTTCCTCAGGCTTTGAATGTCGTTACGCTGTCTTGGGTGACAGGCCTTTGTGGCATTTCATGGAAGTCAAGGGCAGTGCCTTGGGACCTGAGTGGTGTGCACTTGGACCACACCCCCCAGTCTCCCTGGGAAAATCTACTCCAGGGTACTGGAAAGAAGAATTTGGCTGAAGGTCAAACTTCAGATTTAGCAGGAACAGTGAGTTTTTTGTTCTGGTCGTGGAACTGCAGATCAGCACTACACCTACACAGTCTGCCAGAGAGTACGTGGAAGTTTGCTGACCCAATCTACATGTGTGTTAGAAATTTGGAGAAGGCATTCAATCTGGTCCCTCACAGGGTCCGGTAGGATGTGCTCTTGGAAAACAGTGTTTCCATACACACACCCACAAAAGGAAGGTGAAGCCTAGGATCTTCTGTCCCCTATCACATCCCTGGTGAGGGGAACCAGGCCCTCAGCAGCAGTGGCTGTGTCCTTTGGGTGTTAGCTTCCTGGGCCTCGTGACCCCTTTTTCCACGCAGGGAAAGGGATCCCCGAGTTCCCTCGCTAGGCCATGAGCCAGGGATGTACATGGCCCTGTGGTGCTAGATCTGGTCCTTGACTCTGAGCACGGGGCCTCTCCAACATTCCTAAGAGTGGGGAAGCCGGGTCAGCTCATCTTTATTACGCTTGTCTGGGACCCATACTTCTCTTGAGTACCCTGCGCTTGGCTTGTGTAGTTGCGTGTGTGTGGCAACTGCCTTGCTCTCTAGTGGACTTCCTGCAGGGCAAGTTGATGGTTGCCTGGAGTGTGGGACGGATCTACCCTTAGGGGCCTTGGTCCTTGCCAGGAGTGGGGATATGGTAAGAACTCCCGGGTGGGGTGGGGTCTTCATGGACTCTGCTGGGCCCCCTGGCATGGTCAGAAGGCTGTTCTCTGGCTGGGCTGGGCTGGGGCTTGTGCTCTCTGGGCCCTATATTCCGCTGTTCTCTTGTTTGGTGTAGGGGTGACTGGGCATCCCACCTTTTTTTTTTTTACATTTCATCATCCACCACAGTAAAACACAAACCCTCACCTGAGCAAGGGTGCAAGTTCACCTTTTTACAAATAGCATGTGTAACAGAATGGTACATGTTTGGTTGTTTGTTTGCTTAGGTATGTGTGTGTGAGCTGTATTTATATTGGGTAGGTGTTGACATTTATGTGTGTGAAGGTTTTTGGAGCCAATAGGTATGTTCGTAATATTTGAATGTGTCTGTGGACAGGCCCCACCCTTTTCACCTGACGATTATAAACCTCTAACAACTTGTTGCTTTGGGATACTACCCATTCCTACTTCTTAAACATCCTCCAACTTCTTTAACCCCCCCCTTTACTTCCCTTTTGTAGTTTTATACCCCATCTTTAACATCCCACTCTCATCCCCCTTCTTTTCTTTATTTCCGTCCAGTCAAACAAGAAATGCATACAAACATAAGTAATATAAATAAAGTTTACCCTCATATATAAAAGGGGTTATACACCCTGTGTGTCAGAAGATTTAAAACCTCCTATTGTAACAGCAAAAGCTGTTCAACAGAAGAGGCTCAGCTGCTGGACTGGGCAAGTAAATAAAAACATTAAAAAAAAGAAAAAAAGAAGTTGTCCAGTGTCTGTTTTGTATTTCCGTCAGTGAATCGAATTTGATTCCAGTGCATGTTGATCAGAATTGCACGGTCAGGAACCGAATAGTTTGTTTTGGGTACTACAGGATTGCATCTCTGCTTTTTGCTGATGATTTTTGTACTGTTGGCTTTATTGAACCAGGGCCTTTAGTTTGCACTGGCATGGCTCAAAGTTGCGCTTGACTCAGCTGGGAGGAGAATCTGCACCACCAAGTTGGAGACCATAGGTCTTGGCCTGAAAATAAGTCATTTGCTCTCTCTGGGTAGGTGAAGAGCTCCTGTTTTATGGGCAGGAGTTTAAGCATGGAATTATGCCAAATTAAGGGAAGGATATATCTTGAGATTCAACTGGTGGACATGTGTTCTATCTATTTTAGTGAAGGAGATGAGCAAAAAGGCAAAACTCTGAATTTGCTGGTTAACCTACATTCCTACCCTCAACTTAGGTCATGGGCTTTGTAAAATAGACAGAATGATATGATCCTAGGTACAAGCAGTTGAACTGAGTTTCTTTTATAGGAGGGCTGGCTGCTCCCTTAGAAATAGGATCAAGAGCGGAGTCCACTTTTGTATTGGTCTTGGATGCTAATACCCTTGACGTACTGCAGGGACAATTTTCCTTAGCTTGCTTAAGAGGACCCTAAGGTCATTCGGTAGAACTGGAGGAAGTTTCTTCAAAGTGGGAGGTCTGGGCATCTCTGCTTAGACTTCCGCCCCCATAATCCACCTCCAGATAAAGGGGTAGAAGATGTGATAAAGAGTTATTATAATCCTGTATTTAGTCATTTTTGACTTTGGATGAGTGTTACTGCCAAGATCTTGAAATTATTTGATTTTCATTCAAAGGTTTATAAACGGACAGAATTATTATGCATGTGATATGGTTGTATTAATATATTTGTACAAAATCTTTTTGCTTAATTTGGAAAAACTGTTTTTTTAAATGATAATGCATCTAAAAAGGGAAATTTTTGCTGAAAAAGAGGAACTCTTATCCTAAAAATTAGATGAGTCGTTATTGCTTCAAAAGAATCCACGATTTGCTTTAAAAGAAGACTGATCTATAAACGTAACAAATATCCCATTAGATTTACCGTAAGTAAAGATTGATTTAAATGGAATAATTGATTTTCTTTAACCAATTCCTATTCAACTGCCTATTTCACTGTTGGTTGTTTGTTATGCTATTTCATTGTGTAACTCTTGGATTTGGTTTAAAGTAGACATAACAGTAGAACAGACTATTCTTGATTCGGAGGTGTGTTCAGCTTTTCTAAGTTTGTCGATAAACATTGAGGCCTAGCTATTGAAACTGCATTACTTTAATTGTAGGTCTCAACTATGAAGCAACCAGTTTGTTCTGAGCAGGGATTTGCTTTACTGTTTACATGTCAGTAGAATGAAACTGCTATTTGAAGTCTGCCTCCTGCTCTTCTTGGCAGGCTGAACACTGTCTGTGTGTTAGTGTATCCACAGTTATTCCTAGAATGGAGAGAGGGTGGGTGTTAAGAGGATGAAATATTGGCTGATGTAGGCTGAGGCCTTCTACTCTGCAAAGACAGAGCAAAAGAAAGTGGAGAGGGAGAGAGCAGGAGGGAGGTGACTGAGTTCATTTGCAATGCTGGCAGTGAGCCATTGACTTGCCTGTGGGCGTCTGTAGCAATGCCAGTGCATGTGTTTAGCCTCTCGTCTGGAAGGCTGTATTTGCCCCAGAGTTGATGTTAAAGCTCTCTTATTGTGTTGGTCCTCATCTTGTTTCAGGTTTTTAATTTTTTTACCTTTGGGTCTGTTTGAGTCTTGTGACTGCATTCAGACTCTCCATCTCTGGACTGGACATCCGTTAAGTTCCTGGAGAACGGTTTAATCTTCCTAACTCCATTTATTTTTATTTAAAAACATTTTTTTTTAGCTTTAATGTCTTCATCGTTTGAGTAATCAGGTTGGTCTGACCCAAAATAAGTGCTCACTAATGTGAGGGAACTATTTATGACCTCACTTTAAGCTACTGAACACAAAGCCAGTCTCCTGCTGGTGCGAGACTTTCAACAGTGTTTACCCCATCTCATGGCCTTCATGGGCTTATGTTTACAGAAGTCCTCTGTCTTTTAAAGCCAGACCCATGTTCAGGCTTTCATAATAGAGCTTTTTGCGTAATGGCATTCAAGTAACACTTTGTTTTTGTGACGGTCCAGCTTGAAGAAAGGGTTGATAGTGCCCCTCTTTGTGCTACAAAAAGTTGTGAAAGATGTATACTGTTGTAGGACATTTAGGATGTGTACTGGCATTTTAACCCAGGTTATTTTGTGCCAACAAGACAACTTCCTGTTTCCATTTTATGCTTAAACAAGGTTTTTGCGTACAATGAGTTAGAGGGGTTATTATTGTGCACATAATTTGGGAAATGCCAGTGTAGTCACTGGAGGAACTATAACAATCATTTAGTTACATATTGCACTGCAGTTTTTGACCTGTTTGTACAGTTTATATAAAAAAAGAACAGTTTAGTGAGATGATAAACTAAGTAAGATATTCATAGTAGAAATTACACAATTGAAAATACTTGAAGTACTCCGTCTCACTCACTGTCAGAGAACTAAAACATATAAACATTTATTCTCTGCTCCATCATGTTTTCAAGGTATGTGACATGCCATGATTGATGTTTGTAGTCGTGCTGCCATGCGATAAATTCTTTTTTTGTGCAGTTAATTAATCATGATTTGTAATTTATTAATCTAACTAATCTATTTTTAATTAAACCTAATAATTGCTGTAAAAAACCTCATTTTGAGATATTTTCATTTAGTCATGATATCAAAATGTAACTAAAATTCTGGCTTCATGAAGTAAATAACAGACTTCCAGCCTTTACTTTTACACCACCAAGAAGAATTTTTCAATCTTGAGCAATTAGGGGTTAAAAAACAAACAAAAAAAACATCAGATCTAGAATTTTCTAATTTGACACATAAAAACAGTAGTCCTGAAAACTTTTTGGAGCATAAAGATAAATAAATAAATAATAAAGAATTGACCACAAATTACCAAATGAATATCATAACACATGTTGACATACAGTAGCTTTACAGGTTACTGTCCCATGCGCTCAGCCCTCCACATATCTAATACGATAACACCTCGTTGGGGTTTATCCCTTACATAATAGTTTGTTTTAGGTTAGTTTTGTAAAGAAATACAAAGTCTCACATTAATGACGTCACAGCAGCAAAGCGGCGTGTGCTGCTTACACAGACCATGGACTGAATGACAGGGACAAAGGCGTGTATTAAGAGTAATGTACGAAGGGGTTTCAGCTGAGTTCAAATAAAGCGTTCATGCAAATAAGCAGTTGGACTTTTGTTTTATATTCAAGAACACAACAATAGTTATAGATTCAAAATTTGATTAATGCAATTTTTAAAAAAGCGCTAATTTGTCCTTAGATAATTAATCGCAGTTAATGCGATAAATTGACCCTCCTAGTTTTAATCTCTACGTCTCTTTTGTTTTGTGCTGCGTCATAAGCTGACAGTAAACTGAAGAGAAATTGTATCAAACCCCAATTTCTCTGTTGGCTAGGAGTACAGGGATACATTACAGCAAAAGGATAGAATCACATCCATGTGTGGCTTGTAGACTGGAGTGAGTCCTTTCTGCGTAAACAAAGAATTTTACTACAACCGGAGCAAGCCAAAGCTGAACTGACCTTTTATCAATCAATAATTCTGCTATCCAAAGTGCAATAGAGGATCTCACATATTGAAGTTGTCCACAGTGTAAAAAAGGCGGACCCCCCCCTTTTCCCCTCTTAATACTTGCAAATGTTCTCATTAATTTGATGCATTTGCTTCACTGGTTTTCCTTCCATTCTTTTTATTGAGAGTTTTCTTTTTGAGTTAAAGTTTAGGATTTTTCTACTCTGTGTTTTGTTCAAAACAGTAGCCAGTGTGCTTACAGTTTAGTTATTGGGTGTAAATGCATTTTTACTGATCTGCGTTTCACTCTATATCTTGATCTTGGTTTTTCTGGTGCCTCTGTGTACCACCAAGTCACGTAGTATTTTCATCATGTTGCTGTTTGACTTGGCTTGAATCTGATTCCTCTGAGGGGTACAGTGGTCCATTCAGTAAGCAGGAAAGGAGGAGGTGAGCTTTGCAGGTGCAGGGAATCTTACCAAATACAGGAAGGAGATAACTTTTTAATATCTGTAATTGAAAGACATTCATGCAAACCTTTAGAGATGCTCTCCATCGCACATTACATTGAACAGTCACTCTTTTATGTCGTGCACTTTAATTTTATTGATCCTAAATGTCTAAAACACATCTTCTGAGGTTGATGGATGTCTTAATGTGCCCTTGCAGCTGATTGTGTCTTCTCTTCTCACAGGTTTCAGGCTCAAGCAAACTGCCAGTAATGTGCAGCATCTGCCTTAAAGCCATGCCCTTTTTCCACCTGTAGAGGAAGAGGCTGTGCCAGAATGTCCTCTCATCCCCAGTCTGTGCCCCCGGGCCGGAGAGCTGTGGACACGAGGCATCTGCCAAATCCTGCCTCTTTACCACTCCAGCTGCAGCGGGCTCACACGGTAAGGGCTGGCTCAGGGCATGTTTTCAGTCTCAAACTAAAGTGCCCCAGCATGTTTATTTATACATGTTTAATTACCCACATATCTTGCATTATTGGTACATTACAATATCTATTAAGTATTGAGCAAAAAGTGTTCAGACTGTTGACTGTCTCCTCCCTGATGAGCTGATGGTGTATTAATATATTAATAAAAACAAATTAGTCTGGTGCAACAGAATGGTTCCCTCATTAGATGTTAGAGTTGAAAGTTCATGTTTGCAGTAATTATAGCTTCTAACTCGTTATTTCTACCAACACTTATGATTATGTTCATCAGTTCACCACGACAAAGATATATTTTCTTCAGAAGATGACTCTTTAACCTTGAAGTTTGAAAAGTGACCTCCAGTGTTATTAAGGCCTACTTGGTAATTGAAAAAAAAAGAAAGTTTGACATAAGAAAACCCCACTGCTGATAATCTTAATGATCTTGCTATCCAACTTCCGCCTATGTTTGGAAAAACCTTTGGTTTCATGGACGGTTCCAATAAGTGAAAGTCCTCATTAGCTGCACAAGTTTCCAAACTAAATTAAGTGTGGGTGCGATCTAAATTTGGAGAAATGACACAGATAAAAACAAAGCAGGTAGTTGGACTGGAAATAAACCCTTTCTGTAGAAGTTAGTGGGATTGTTTATTTCTTTAGAGGGCCTACACAATTTTTGAGCTTTCAAATGTATTATAATGTTCATTTCTAATGTTTGATCTGTTCACACATTCGAGTATTCCTTTAAAAACCTGTGCTCTGAGCACCAGCCCCTCCCAACCCACGAAAACGAGTGTAGACAAGTGAGAACAGCCCCTTCCAGGAAGAGTCTGCGGTGCCAGCACCGCCCCCCAGGCTAACACAAACATTTACTTTCTACACGGAGCTGGCAGTGTTTGGCAACAATGCTTTTATTTTATATGCACAATATTCACATCCATCTTTGCAAAAGTTTTTATGGTGTTTGTTTTCGTGAGTGAGACTCTGAAACACTGCTGAGGCCAACTCTAGGTTGACATCATGAAATGGGCGGCACCCACACAGAGCGAAAGCCGGTGCCTCAGAGATGGAGTCGTCTTACTTGGAACATAACTCAGAAAAATAACAAATATTTGTTTAAAAATGTGTGTCAAAGGTAATATATTATCATATATATGGATACTGTTTAATATGAAAGGCTTAAGAATAGTATTGTATAGGCCCTTTAAGAAAATAGTTCATAGTTTTGATTTTGTTTGTATTTCAGGAAGTGGGATTGGTTGACTACCACTCTCATCATGTCAGGGACTATGGCTGCCACCTGGCCCAGCCCCACCGCCGTCGACCTTCCTTGCTGTCAGAGTTCCAGCCTGGCAATGAAAGGTAAGAGTACTGTTCTATGAGTTGTACACTTCTACACTCAGATCTCATGACATTTTTTAAAATTAAAGGTGTTGTATTCGATGTAGCCATAAAACCGTTGTATACAGTACAGTACATATTTGGCATGAGCTCATTGATGCCTCCCAGTCTTCGTAAAAGTGTGATAGCTTGCAGTTTAAGCTGTGCTTCATACACGTCTCTTTGCAGGTGGCATTTTCAGGGTTGCCAGGGTTGCTTTTGTACTATTCGGGGGTGTGTCTTCTTTCACACCTGCACTTCCCTCCTTACCGTTCTCATGCTGTCCTCTCCTACGTCCTCTTTACCAAAGTCACACAACACATTAGGCGCACCGCACCATAGGGCGAACCGTTCAAGACTTGGCCATTGAAGACTTTTAAGTGCACCCAATAGTCGTGAAAATACAATGTGTGTGTGTTTAAAAAAAGTGTGTGTGTTTATTTATATATATATATATATATATATATATATATATATATATATGTATATATATATATGTATATATATATATATATGTATATATATATATATGTATATATATATATATATGTATATATATGTATATGTATATATATATATTTATATGTGTGTGTGTGTATATACACACACACACACACACACAAACCTATGAACATCACATGTTAGCTCATTGAGGCAATTTTTAAAAACAAAATAATGACGTATTTTAACTCAGAATATGCTCTACATATAATAAAATACTCCTAATACTCATCTTAAAAAAAGACACAAGTATATTTATAGAAAGAACTAAGAGGAGGGGATGTCAGAATATACAACTTTAAATTCCTTCACTGTGATTCCTGCTGCTATAAAACCCTGTTTACAGACAAAGCAGCAGCTTTCTCCTGTCGCTGCTGCTTCAGCATGTCTTTCATAAATTTGACTTTTGAGGGAAATAAAATGAAAAGAAACTCCTCTTCACATTTTTTCAATTATATTATTTGAAATTGAGTTCAATTAAGCTAAAACATAACTGATAAAACCTGGAAATCAATCTGTAAACATTTTGCTTTCCTCATCGCTTGAAATAGTCTGAGTCCTGAAAGCACAT
This sequence comes from Oryzias curvinotus, assembly GCA_023969325.1. Taxonomy (NCBI): domain Eukaryota; kingdom Metazoa; phylum Chordata; class Actinopteri; order Beloniformes; family Adrianichthyidae; genus Oryzias; species Oryzias curvinotus. The sequence continues at coordinate 14,294,719 of CM043714.1, read as the reverse complement.
GAATGAAAGCCACATTGAGCCTGCATTTTTATGCAACATTATCTCAGTGAAGTCTCTGGCTTTTAACCCTCCCCAAAAGCAGTCCTTATGTAATTGGCAGCCACAAACCGTTCCTTTTTAATCTTGTGTTAAGTGGTTCTGCAGGGCAATGCAGCTTGAAGACTTTTTCTCCTTCTGTATAACCAACAGTAAATTGAGCAAAGCATTGTATGAACAGTCGATTTTTTTCTCTCCTCTTACATACCAATGATATTTATTATTTATTCGTGGATCTGTTCTTGAGTGTAAGGCGTGATGAGGACTTATGAAACATTGATGGATATGATTTTAATTTTGCATGGTTCTCAGGGAACAAGTTGCAAAAATGTTTTTGTTCTCAGTTTGTTGGCATACAGATTGTCTAGTGAATGTTACTGGAAATCATCTGCAAAAACCTGTATGCATCTAGCAGTGGGTGTAGAGTTGGTGGCTGTCTTTTGAGATTTAGTCTAAGTGTTGTTGAGTGCTAACAACAGATGGCAGAAAGTCTCTGTAGAATTATGATGCTCTCTGTTATTGTATCGCTGTCTTTAAGCATCAGTATTTTGAAAAACATTTTGCTGCATACTGCCCTCTTGAATAATCCTTAGCGTAGCCTCTTATATGTAAACATTTTGTCATGGCTTGATAAAAAAAAAAAAAATAAACGCGATGCTTCCTGATTCACTGCTACATTTCATTCAATCTGGGATGCTTTGGCAGTTTGTCAGAAATGCCCTCTGTGCATGTGCAGGACAGAAGCCTTATGCAAGATCTCCAGCTGAGCAGCCTGTTTGCTCCTCTGTAGATTATAGATGAACAGTTTATCAAACCTAGAGACTGTGGATGGGGATTTGGAAGGCAGAGGTCGAATAGATTTCTGTTTGTGTTTGGAGTCTGCTATTTTGACCTTGACAATAGTTTTCTCTGTTCTCTTAAAAACGGTTTTTCTGTTGATGGTTTAATCTCTCATGGCTCCTAATGTCTGCTCCTAATCTGTTGTCATTATGGTTTACATAAAAAAGGTCTTACCAGCATAGTGTGCCTTTTTAAGTCCTCGTTTTTTCCTTCTGAGGTTTTTCCTTCACAAGTAGGTGGAACTCTTTTTAAAAATCTTTTGAAATAGAAAGTCAACAAGTACCAAGTAACTGAAATTAAGATTTTATAGTAAGATGTTACTAAAACAAATCTTAGTTTGACAATTTGGTAAATGATTTGTTTTTGAAATTAAGTCTTTATTTTTTCATTTTAAAGTTGTTCACCTTTTGGCCTACCCTGTGGGGGATCGCCACAGCGAACTGATTCGCACAGGTGGTTTTGGCAGTTTTTTTTTTTTTTTTTTTTGCCCTCACATCCTTCCTGACACAACCCAGTATTTCTCTGCACAGGGAGACTCAGGCTGCAGCGCAAAGAGTCTTGCCTAAGGCACCATAGTGGATTTTTGCACTCCTGGGAATTGAACCCATGTTTCCAGTGTGATAGTTCTACATCCAGCCAACAGAGCTTTCTGCCCATTAACCCTTACTGATCTTTTAATTCTTATAACTACTTTGCCAAAAAAAGGTTTTCCCATTGCCATATGTATAAAATATGTAAAAAGGAAACATGTCTTGCAATGTTGGCATCAAGTTTCCAAAAAAACAGGAAAAATATATTTAAAAAGGCTTTTTTTCCCCTTCTGAAAATCATAACTTAAAAGCAAAACACTTCAACAACAGCCATAGCAAATCTAAAAAGGTTTGAATGATAAATGTAGGTAATACACTCGCTAACTGAGCTGAGCTGAGAGGGTTGCTTCGGTTTTTTTCCTTATCAAACTAACCAGTTAAAATGAAATTCTCTCAACATTACTGTGATTAAGACACTGATGATATCCTTACTTTTGGGTACCGAAGGTAATTCAGTTTTTGCCCGGCGACACATAAATGCTAAAGCCTGTGTGCATTCGTCTTTTCTGAGCTTTGGTAAGGTTAGCCAAGCGTCCCCCCCCCCCGTTAACCAACCTCGTGCCTTGCACAGTTGCTTCTCTGGGGAGCAACAGTGATATTGGCAACCGTACAAAGACTGTAGTGCTTTCACAACAACAGACTGCTATCAGCACACATGATCTCTGTTTTTGTCATAATTGCTCCAAGTTAGTAGGGCAGTGACTGAGCTGTTGAGCAAAGTTGTGGTGAGATCCCCCAAGGCCCCCTCCCCCCACTTCTAATGCACATCTTTTTCTCAGACAAATCTGCCCAAGAGACTAGATTATTCTGCCCACTCACAACTGCAGGAGGGAAGAACGGGAGGACATAGTTAGGTGGGGGTGGATTGGAACTTGACGATGTGATTATGTAAGTGCCAACTCTGTGGAAATAGAGATATTCCACTGAATGAATTGAATGGAAGAACATGTCACTTTTTTTTTTTTTGAGACTATCTGATGACAAACCTCATATCAGGCTTTTTTTAAAATGTGGGTTTGACATCATTTTGTCTGGCCTGGCATATCTGTTGTTATATCATATATAGACGATGGAATGGTGTGATTGTTACGCCAGACCTCTGACACGTCGCTACATAGAAATGGGCTTCATTCTTTCAGCACACCGAGCAACCACACACTTGGCCATTGTGGGCCTTGACCGGCAATTATGGTTGTGTTTTCCCATTTCTCTTTAGAAGCCACTTCCATTTAGACAGTACAAGTAAAGTCACTGATTTTCTGCCTTTAGGGTTCTATTAGAAAACATTCAATGTGACGGAATAGAGTGCATTTAACAGCCAGGTCAATGAAACAGTCTTTAACAGGGTACGTAGTTCATTTTTAAACATCCAGACATAGTCATTTGTTACAATAAGCCCTCATTTGACTATTTTGTTGCCATTTATTGTCCACAAGATTTCACCAATTCACTTACCATCTTTATTAATGTATATAATCAGTATTAGTTAAGAACCAGGGCTAAACATGCATAAAAGCTTTCGGAAGATCAATCCTCATTAAAGGGAATCCTCAATTCTCCTGTTACTATGACTCATGCCCCCTTTTAAAGAGGCTCAACCAACAAATGGAAAAGATGGCTCTGTTCTACTCCAGTGCCTCTGATTGTTCAAAGATGAATGAGTCATTAGATGGAAGTCGTTATGTGAAAACCTTGAGCATTATCTTCAAAACGCTATAAGTTAACAGGAGTGTCTTCAGTCAATGGCTTCTTTGGATCCACTGTAACACTAATCACTGGGGGAGACCTTTCTGCATGCAACTTCTAATTTCCACCTTGGGATTAATAAAGTGTCTTTAAATTAGATTGAATAAAATCTAGGTCACTTAAAAAAATTGATGTTACTTGATCCTAATGCAGACTTACTGTAACTTTACTTTAAAATAATTTATGTCTTTGTGGTTGTAATATAATAAAAACCAAACATTTTTCTTAAATGCAGTCTTTTTAAGTAACAGACTCCTCTGGTATAAAATAAACTTTTATCAAGTGCATTAAAGTAAGATATCTTTTAATGTAGCTTTTGTGCATTAATGTATCAACTAGTTAGAAAATGTTAATAAAATATTGAAAAAATGATTAACAGTATTAATAAATGACAGAATAACATACTGCAGTCTTAGGTGAGTCAATCTTACTCTTGCATTAACAAACCTTTATACATGTCTCCCATTACACATTGTGAAAAAACTGGTATAATGTAAAAAATATCTGTTTTAGCAGGAATTTCAAAGTAGACTTCAATGTAATCAGACAGTT